>JBBPBO010001986.1:17087699-17515615 GCA_037974295.1 Cicer cuneatum | reverse complement strand
ATATATATCTTTATAAAGAAATTAAATTTATTAATAAGTAATTAGAATATTTCATGCAAATATTGACTTGTAGTCTCATCCATTTTTCAAATAAGGTTTATTTAAACTTACAAAATTGACATTATTAAGGAATACATTATGTTCACACGAAATTTAATTTGAAATATAAAAATCATCTATCAGATTGAGTTGAAGTTAATGAATTTAAAAAATAAAATAAAATAAAATGTTTCTCTTGAAAAATTCAAAGAATAGTAATCATATTGTTCCCTTGAATAATTCTCAATATGCAGAAATTGCTTCTAACTCCATCAACATAAAACTCTCTCTCTCTATATATATATATAACTATGAAAGCAATTTAAGAGGATCCTTTGTATAAGGCTTGTGTTATAGATATATTAGACAAACTGCTAAAAGTCTATTTTCTAACTGACAAATTTATTTAACTAAAAAAAGCAATTATGAGAATATAATGAAAGCAACAAACAATTATCAGCAACGGAGTTGAGCTTTTATTATTAATTCTTGAGTAGCATGGAACTCTCAATCAACAAAGATTAATAGATTTAGTGATTAACGGAGTTCCAATTAATAATATATGAATATTTTACTTCCTTGTAAATATGATTAGGCTGATAATATTACTTTCCAATTAATAAATCATAATTTAGTTTTTACTAACTTGTAAATTTGATTACGTAGAAAGTAGAAACTATTACAGAATTGCTCATGCTGTTTCCTTATAAGAAGAAAAAAAAAGAATTGCTCTTGCACCCAAATAATATAAACCAATAAATACAACCCACACACATGCTGCAAAATTGAATGCTGAAAATAATTAAAAATAACAAAAATGAATTAAACATAATTTTTATTCATAGCTTTGTGATATCATAAGGTAATTGACATAAGTGAATTTTAATTCTTAATAACAATTTTGCGAGGCATGATGTCGTGTTTTGTGTGACAGCAATATCCAACCCATTTGCTGCAACACCATTTTTGTGGTTGATATTCAGCATTAGCATTACTATGATAGGATTGTGCATGTCTTTCTAAAGCTTCACTAAGATCATGACGAGTACTTTGTGTGCTTCCCATCAAAATACTAAAAATCGCAAAGAGCAATATCACAAATTTCAAAATCATCTTCATTGAAGATTTCATTATGACTTTGCAAAATTTTAAAGAAATAGAAATGATGTATTTCCAATGGTATCTATCTATCTATATATATTACCATTAAATAATATTTTATTTATTATTTTAGTTTTTTTTACTCATTTATTATTTATTATTATAGTTTTATCAATTATTAAATATGAAACTTCTTAAACATTCTATATAAGATTTAATATTGTTTAATTATTTTGGCAAAAATTAATTACAACTTGAGAAAAATACGTAAGAAATATTTACATTACACTATGTTTAGACTTAAATAATATTTTTATGTAAAACATTAATTATGTATTAAGTTTTCTATAATTTCTTAAGTAGTATTTAAAATGATTTTAAATATTTATCTAAATTTAATCATTTTAATCATTTTACTATTCAATTAAATTATTACTCCTAAACATCATCTTAAGGATCATTTTATTATAGTTATCTTAATTGGATCATATTTTGTGAAAAATATTTATGAAATTTTAAATTATATTGTAGATTATTAAATAATTATTTTTCTCATGAACTAAAATTTTATGTTCCAGCCTTTAAGTTTAGGGATGAGAACCTTGAGTTTGGTTAGGTTTGCCCTATCTAGGATTTATTCCACACATAAATTGCTATAAAAGCAAGGACTAAATAACAACAACAAAATTTTACAAACTAAAAAGTTCAGAATTTCACTAAAAACAAAACTTAAAATTTTATAGGGACTTAAAATTTATTTAACCTTTTTAATTTCAACATATTGCGCCTAAGTGAACATGCTTCCTCATTAATCATTCTTTCTTGATGTTGTTCACATTCATGAGCATGCTCTAATTCCACATGATTTCTACTAATATGAATTCAATTTTTATCACTAGACAAAAATTGATTGAATTTTGATCGATGATTAAGTCATTTAATTCCCTTATTTCCTTTCTTCGTAACTTCTTTAAATATGTTAAAAATATTTATGATGCAAAAAGATCATTCTTACCTCACCAACATAGGAAATTTTTTAGTGATAAACTACAAAAAAAATATGTACCAATAAGTTTTAAGATGGGATAATACTTTGTGGTTAATATTAATAATTCAAATAACTATAGAAATATGAAGAAAAAAGATATAAGATAGACAATAAATTCATTATTTAAAGGTGTTAGAACACAAGCATAAATAGTAGTTGAAATTGAAAACTAATTTTTTTTAATTTTCTGTTTTCATCCCTATAATTTATTGTTTTTTTGCTTTTGATTCCTGCAGTTATGTTTTGTTTTGATTTTCTTCCCCTATTTTTAAAAAGAATTAAATAAAATTTATTAATTATAATTTATTTTTATATTTAAGAATAATTTTATATAATATTGACTTATTTTCATTTTGTGAAAAAATAACAGAATTCAAAATGTATTTAAGGAAAAAATATTAGAATTCAAAATTTATATAAATAATTAAAATACTGAATATTGAAATACCATTCTCATTAAACTAATTTCTACTTATAATTATATTCGACTTTTAATAGTAATATGCATAATTAAGTATTAAATAAAAAATTCACTTATCACTGAGCCGCGAGACGGAATTCAAATCTTTTTAGAGATGCCCATAAAATAACCATCGGCATTACTTTATTATTTTATATAATTTTCACTTTCACTAATTTTAAAAAAATCAGGAACCACTAATTAACCATATATTATAAATCACAATTCAAAGACAAATTTTATTTAACAAATATTTGTCTATGAGGTGTTAGTTAATTTAGTAGTAAGAATTTGACTTTATAACTCAAAAAGACAGAATTCAAATCTTATCTAAAAATTATAAAATGATCATTAATACTGTTAGAACAAATTGTATAATCAAAGAGGAATTGAAAATAGAGAAGAAGAAAGTAAAATAGAGAATGTTTAAAACGAAGATTGATTATTAGTCTTGACACTTAACCAAGAACGTTCTTGGTTTACAGACTTATTTATAACAGTTTTGAATAATGCTTTGCTTAACAAACTAACTAACTTTTTTAACCATCCTAACTGGATTACAAACATATTACAATCATTTTAGAATTACATCCAACACTCCTCCTTAATTCAAAATGATTATAGTGATATTAATTCAAGCTTGTTCTTCATCTCTTGGAACTTCACTCTCTTCAAGCCTTTTGTTAGGATGTCAGACTTTTGATCATTGGTACTGCAATGCTCTAGCTTTATTATGTCTTTCATTACTTGATCTCTTAGGAAGTGAAACCTTGTTTCTATGTGCTTACTCCTTCCATGAACACTTGGATGTCTTGCTAGATTTATTGTTGACTTATTGTCTATCTTCATCCTTACTGCATCATTACTTCTCAGTCCTAGTTCTGCCATTAATTCTACCAGCCACATAGCTTGACATGCTCCCATTGATGCAGCCACATATTCAGCTTCACAACTAGACAAAGCCCTTATGCTTTGCTTCTTTGAACACCATGAGATTGGTGAATTATTGATCATAAACACATAGCTTGTGGTGCTCTTCCTTTCATCTTTATCTCCACACCAATCAGCATTACTGAAGTCAGTCAACTCAGCTTCGTTTCCATTCTGATTCCTAGCATAAAGTAGTCCAAGTTCACTAGTCTCTTTAGTATACCTCAAAATTCTTTTGGCTAGCAAAAAGTGAGGTGCTCTAGGCTTCTCCATATATCTACTAATCAGTCCAACACTATATGCAATGTCTGACCTTGTATTACACAAATACCTCAAGGATCCTATCATTTGCTTGAATGTTGTAGGATCAACCACCTCCTCATTGCCTTCCTTGGACAAAATCAGCCCTGCATCTGATGGAGTACTTGTTCCATTGCAACCTTGCATATTAAACCTTTTTAATACATCATTTGCATACTTCTTTTGATGCATAAAAATTCCATTTTTCATGATTTCAAACTCAACGCCAAGGAAATATGACAGTATGCCTAGATCAGTCATCTCAAACTCCTTCTCCATTCTGATTTTGAACTCCTTGATTCCTACTTCATCACTGCCAATAAGTGGTAAATCATCAACATATAGACATATCCATATTGCAGGTACTTCTGCTGCTTTCTTGACATAAACTCCAAGCTCATTTGTGCACTTTTCAAATTGTTGTTCTATGAGGAATCTGTCAATCCTCTTGTTCTAGGCCATAGGAGCTTGCTTCAGGCCATATAAAGCTTTCTTCAGTTTGTATACATGATCTTATTTGCCTGTTTTCACATATCCAGGTGGCTGCTTCACATACACTTCTTCTTCTAGTGATCCATTGAGAAATGTTGATTTTACATCTAGTTGATGCATGGTCCAGCCTTTGTAACTTGCCATTGATACTACTAGCCTCATTGTTTCAATTCTAGCCACTGCAAGAATCCCTTTGCTACAAGTCTCACCTTGTACCTGGCAATCTGTCCATTAGGCTTCAATTTCAGTTTATAGACCCACTTGACATCAATTGGTCTTTTGTTCACTGGCAGGGTCATCAGCTCCCATGTATTATTCTTCTATATGGTTTTGAGCTCCTCATCCATTGTTGATCTCCATATATGATTATTTAAAGCTTCTTCATCACTTACTGGTTCTGATGCAGCAATCAAGGCAAAATGAATTAATTCTCCATCTGCAATGATGGCTGAGTCAGATGTTACTTCATATGGACTCAATCTAACTGAAGGATGCCTTGCTCTTTTAGATATTCTCACAGGATCAGAAACTGGCTGGCATGCTTTCCCAGTTGGTTGGCCCTCATCTGGTTCCACCACTTCTGCCCTACTAACTGAGCTGACTGAGTTGACTGGTCTGTCTGGGTTGGCTTCACTCATCTTCCAGTCTCATCCTTTTGATTCATCCACAAGTATGTCCCTGCTTATTACTACCTTGTTCTTGTTAGGATCATACAACTTGTAAGCCCCAATTGAGTCATACTCCAGCAACATCATTTTTTTCAACCCTGTCATCAAGCTTCCTTTTGTTTTGCACTGGCACATGTCTGAAACACAATGAGTCAAACACTCTCAAATGACTCACAACTGGCTTTCTTCCAGTCCAAGCTTCTTCTAGTGTCCTAGTGCCAAGTCTCTTGGTTGGACATCTATTCAAAATGTACATTGCAGTTGATACTGCTTCCCCCCAAAATTTGTGAGGCACCTTCTTGCATTTCAGCATGCTCCTAGCCATATTTAATATAGTTATGTTTCTCCTTTCAGCAGTGCCATAATGTTGTGGATTATATGGTGCAGTCACTTCATGCAATATCCCTTCTTTTTCACAAAAATCATTGAACTCGTGAGAATTATATTCTCCTCTTCCATCTGTCGTAATGATCTTCAGACTAAAGCCACTTTGTTTTTCTGCCATCACTTTGAATCTTGTAAGAACTTCAAGCACTTCACTTTTTCTTTTGATTAGGTATATCCAAATTTTCCTTGTAAAATCTGTTGGAACCAAGTTGGTTCTAAGTACTTAGGATTTTGATGTTTACAAAAGCACTCCATGTAATCTTATTTTGTACCTTGAATTATTACATTAAATGCCACCAGAAGATAAATTTCCAGAGGCAGAAGATGAGTTACCAGAGGATAAAAACAGACCAGAGGATACACCTCCAGAAGACACCAGAAAATGCATCCATAAGGTACCAGATGATGCATCCTGAAATTACCAGAGGATACACCTGGATGTCAAAACACCACCAGAGGATATCTTTCCTGGCCCAGATCAGAAGGAAGCAAAGTCAGAAGAAGACCTGGACCAGACTAGAGGGAAGCCTGCCAGAGGGAGAGTTGTTCCAGACCAGAAGATATCATAAGTCAGACTTAGTCCAAAAGTTATTCTGACCAGAAGATAGCCTGGCAGTGAAATGATAAACAATCTAGACTTAATCAGAGGATAAATTAATGGGTCAAGAACAAGAGATTTAATCCAGATTTGACCCAAACCAGAAGATAACATGATTTAGAGTATGAAACTCAGTCAAGATCAGAAGAAATGATGTCTAGATTTACTCCAGACCAGATCTAGATCAAGAGGTAAATGTTCAGAATTAAATATCCTTTGTCCAGATTTAATTTCAATTCAATCTAGACCCAGTTCAGAATTGGTCCAGATCAGAGGGAAAAGGTTCAGATCAATGGTCAAGATTTAAGTATATGGTCCAGTGTTGGCCAAGATCAGAAGATCAGACCATGGCCCAATGTTGGCCGAAATCAGAAGGTCAGAATGTGTGGTCCAGCATTGGCCGAGATCAGAGGATCACAGCAGATCAGTTTGCTAGACCAGGTTGGCCGAGATTAGAAGATCAGAAAGTGTGGTCCAGTGTTGGCCGAAATCAGAGGATCACAGCAAATCACTTAGTATAGTCCAGATGTGGACTAGAGCAGAAGATCAAACGATCCAGATTTAATCAAGATGATAATCAGTGGAGATTTGATTAAATTTGATCAAAGTATTAAAAGGATTTGATACAAAAATAAGTTGAAGTCGTATGGGAATTCTGAAGCTATTGGCGGGAAGAAAGATTTGTTCCATAATTAATTAAAGACAGGATTGGCCCAAGTTATTTATGAAAGCAAATCTGGAGCTAAAAAGATATGTTTTTTATTTAAATTAAACCCGATTGGTCAAGATATTTTTGCAAGAGAATCCAGCAAGATACAACTCGAATTTCAGCTTGGAAGAGACCCGAATTCACATCTATAAAAGGAGGCTCAAGACTGAAGACTCAGCATCGAAAATCACAAAAGATTCATACACTTCCAAAAGCAAACACTCAAGTTTTCAGTGAGGTTAATTGTGAGTTCCAGCTTTCCAGAAGCAAACACTCGTGTTATTTTCTTTCCCTTGTGTTAGATCTAAGTTGTTGAAGTAGAGTCTACAATCTGAGGGAGTCATAAAGGGTAGCAGATTACTTGGCAATTAGATTCAAGGCGTTGTCATTCCTTCTACAATCTGGGGTTGTCAGATTGGTAGGAGAAGACTTGACTTAAGAAGTCAAGGTGCTGCATTCCTCAAAAGTCTAGAATTGTTAGACTGTTTGAGAAGACTGACTTGGAGGGTCAGTGGTATTGTTGTAATTCAAGGTTTGAATTAGTGAAATCCTTCAAGGTGAAGGGACTGGACGTAGCCTCGTTAACGATGAACCAGTATAAAATTCTGTGTTTTTATTTTTACTTTATATCCGCTGCTAACTCTGTTTTATTCATACATCAAGTTTTGTTTTAAAACTGCAAACACAGAAAAAGTATTCAAGTTAGTCAAACACAATTCAATCCCCCTTCTCGTGTTTGCACCTTCAAAATCATCAATAAATGATACAAAGTAGTAATTACCTCCTATTGACACTTCTTCAAAAATACCACATACATCAGAAAAGATTACCTCCATCATTCTTGAAGATCTTGTTGGCAGTTCTGATTTAAATTTGTTCCTGTGTTGTTTGGCCTGGCATCACTCCTCACATACCTCCTTTGACATCTGAATTTCTGGAATTCCTAGCACCATTTCTCTGCTCTGCAACATTTGAAGGCTTTTGAAGTTCAACTGTCCAAACCTCTGGTGCCACAACCAATCTTTACTTCTGACTTCAGCAGCTAGACACTGATTCTGATTAATCTGGATCCCAATCTTGAAGGTTCTGTTTTTGGACAGTGGTGCCTTCAAGACAAGCATCTTTGCACTATCAAATAGCCTCATTTGTCCATTCTCTATATTCATATAGTATCCTTTCTCCAGCAATTGTCCAAGGCTCAACAGATTGTTCTTCATATTTAGCACACATAACACATCACATATGAAAGACTACTTCTCATCCCTTCTTTGAATCAAGACCTTGCCAACTCCTTCAGTTGTCATTATGCTATTGTCTGCAAATCTGATCTTTCTTTTTACCTTCTCATCAACACTTACAAACCAATCCTTATGGCCAGTCATGTGATTTGAACAACTTGTGTCAAGATACCACCGCTGTTGGTAGTCATCATCTAATTTTGTTGTAGCCATTAATAACACCTCATCTAAATCTGAATCCTTAGCTGCCATTTGTGCTTCATCATCCTCTCTTTGGACTTTCTTGGATTTGCATTCATTTGCAAAATACCCTCATTTTTTACAGTTGTAACATTGGATTCCTTTCTTGTTGAATTTCTTTTTTCCATTCGTATTCTTGTTGTTGTTATCACTTATGTTTTGATTTCTTGAACTTCTAGTCCCTTCATCAGAATTGTTAGTCTCTTCATTAGAGTCATGTTTCTTGTACCACTTGAGTTTACCCTTTCCTTTCTTGTAATTCATATCACCTTGGCTAGTCTTCTTGCTAACTTGGGCATGCACTTGAGATGCTGAGGTTGCTGCATACCTTTCTCTCACTCTCAGTTCATGAGCTTCAAGAGAACCTTGCAAATCCTCCACCTTCATCTTATCAAGATCCTTTGATTCTTCAATGGCCGCCACTATGTGATCATACCTTTGTGTTAATGTTCTAAGGATCTTTTCAATAACCACCACATCAGTTAATGATTAACCATTTTCCCTAATCTGATTAACAACATCCTGCACACGATTAAAGTAATCTACCACAACTTCATCTTCTGCCATCTGCAATAGTTCGTATTGCCTTCTTAGCATTTCGAGCTTCACTTTCATGGCCTTTTCCCCACCTGTATAGTACTTAACCAAGATCTCCCATGCCTACTTTGACGTAGATGCCTTCGAAATTCTCTCAAAGTTGTTTGAATCCACACTTTGCTAGATGTAAAACAATGCCTTACAATCCCTTTTCTTGCAATCTTTGAAAGTTGTCTGCTGTCTTTTTGTAGGATTTGCACCAAGATGTTCATAGCCATTTTGAACAATCTCAAACACTTCGTGACCTCCCAGCAACGATCTCATTGATGCATACCACCTCTCTCATTTCTTCCCATCAAGGATTGGAAGATTCGATGGAAAACCTCCTCCATTCATGTCTTCTTTTTTTTTCTTTCACTCACACTTGTGTTTCCCTATTTGTAATCCCCTCACACTTTCACTCGTGTTTCCCAAGATTGGAACCTTGCTCTTGATACCAATTGTTGGAACAAATTGTATAATCAAAGAGGAATTGAAAATAGAGAAGAAGAAAGTAAAACAGAGAATGTTTAAAACGAAGATTGATTATCAGTCTTGACACTTAACCAAGAACGTTCTTGGTTTACAGACTTATTTATAACAGTTTTGAATAATGCTTTGCTTAACAAACTAACTTTTTTAACCATCCTAACTGAATTACAAACATATTACAATCATTTTAGAATTACATCCAACACTCCTCCTTAATTCAAAATGATTATAGTGATGTTAATCCAAGCTTGTTCTTCATCTCTTGGAACTTCACTCTCTTCAAGCCTTTTGTTAGGATGTCAGCCTTTTGATCATTGGTACTGTAATGCTCTAGCTTTAATTTGCCTTTCATTACTTGATCTCTTAGGAAGTGAAACCTTGTTCCTATGTGTTTACTCCTTCAATGAACACTTGGATGTCTTGCTAGATTTATTGTTGACTTATTGTCTATCTTCATCCTTACTGCATCATTGCTTCTCAGTCCTAGTTCTGCCATTAATCTGCCAACCACATAGATTGGCATGCTCCCATTGATGCAGCCACATATTCAGCTTCACAACTAGACAATGCCACTATGCTTTGCTTCTTTGAACACCATGAGATTGAAGTGTTACAACTAGACAATGCCACATTTACTTTCTTTGTTTAAAGCTATGATATAATCAATTTGTCTTGCTCTCGTTTAGGTCTAGAAGTGTTACCCTATAATTTAGGTCTTTTATGTAAAAAAATTCTTTGAGTAATAATTTTTTTTTGGTTATATTTTTTAAAATACAGATGATGTGAAAACTTAACCTCACCAGAAACCCTAATTTAGTGAAGTTCTTATAAATAAGAGACACTTCTATCATACAATTGAAAATTGACATGTTTTGGTATCATCAAATTATATCATCAATAGTCTAATGATATGTCATCTATGAGTAGTTTGATCATATTTTAAATTTAACACTGCTAAAATTTGAAGTTTTATATTTTAATTCTATTTTAAAATAATTAAAATTTATTTATTAAACTATATACAAAAAATAATTAATTTTATTCTCTCCACCCATTAACTCTCTGCTACACTGTCTCTCCTCTGTTTTGCATTTTACATATTCGTTGTTAATTCATTAAGAATCAAAGATGAATCTAGAAACGACGGTCCAACGATGACGATATGTGGTCGACACCACCAAGACGACATCGAATTAGAGGAGGGAACATCATGTTTTTCATCATCTTCTTGTTAAACCCCAAAAAAAAATCAAAACTAAAAAAAAAATCAAAATTAAAAAATCCTAAATTCAAAAGTAAACAAGAGATCTACCAAAATCGAAGAAAAAAAAAAACAAATCACACTCAAATTTTAAGGGTTTAGAAGGATGTAAAAAGCAAAACACTTGAAATTCATGGATTAGATATGTAACAACTACTTAGATATATTTGTTTTGTTTGAAAAATCATTTTATGTTAATTTTGAGCACTTTGAACCTAAAACCCACATAATCATAGTAAGATGAACTTTAAGAACAGAGCATGATTAGGAAAGAACACAAAGACATGGTATTAGCCAAATTTCAGTGTAATGCTTGATTATGATTGAATGAAAACAATGGACACCAGAAAGGACATTTCATGCGGGTCTTGTAACAAACACCTATAAATTTGAGCGTGATTTGTTTGTTTTTTAGTAGATCAAGGGTTTATTTTTAATTTGAGATTTTGATTTGTTGAGTGTAATATGTTTTTTTATGAGTTTGGTAGATTTATTGTTTACTTTTGAATTTGAGACTTTTTAGTTTTGATTTTTATTTTCCTTTTTGATTTATATGAAAATAAACGACGAAGAAGACGAAGACGAAGAATATTGATAAAAATTTATTATTTTTTTTTATAAATAAAATCAATTAAAAAGGCTAATTGTGGCTTGCCTACTCATCATTTAAAAAAATTGAAAAAGATAATTAATTGCCAACATTTAAAAGATAAAAAATTGATTTGAAAAAGAAATAATCAAAAATACAATTTTTCCTATATAAAATTCTAAAACATTCTGTATAATATTAAAAATTATTTAACGATTTTGGTAACAATTAGTTGACTTGAGAAAATTTCATACGAAATGTTTAAATAACACTGAGGTCAATTTTTTTTTTTACTCAAACGCTATGGTCAAATTTAAATAATACTTTTTTGTCCACTAAAAAATAGTGGGAGTGAAAATTATTATTAAATAATAAGTGGAACTAAAAATTATTATTAAATAATAAAATGATATTGATGGTCATTTAATTAGCATCTCCAAAGAGACTTGAATTCCGTCGTGCAGCTCAAGTGAATTTTTTATCTAACACTTAATTATGCATATAACTATTAAAAGTCTAATAATTATAAGTAGAAATTAGTTCAATGAATACTTAATTAATTTCAATATTTTAATTATTTTCATAAATTTTGAATTCTAATATTTTTTTCCTTAAATACATTTTGAATTCTGTTATTTTTTCCTGAAATGAAAATAAATCAATATTATCTAATATTCTTCTTAAATATAAAGTAAATTATAATTAATGAATTTAATTTAATGCTTTTAAAAAATAGGGGGGAAAATAAATAAAAAGACATAATTATAGAGATCAAATGCAAAAAACAAAAATATTATAAATTATAGTGATGAAAACAAAAGAAAAAAAAACTTTAATTTTAGTTTACAACTTCAACAACTCTTTATTTTTTTCTTCTCTTTTTTGTAGTATAAGTTATCTTTAAGTCATTTTGTTTTCTGTGTATTATTAATACTAACAACAATATTATCCATCTTAAAACTTATGAGTACATATTTTTCGTAGTTTATACTAAAAAAATTCCTATAACACATTAAAAAATTCGTATACTATTATTTGGAATTATATCCTTTAAAATAGTATTTGGTTAATCTCTAAATTTAATAATCTTTGTTAGTTGAGAGTTCCATGCTAGTCAAGAATTAGTAATTAAACATCAACTCCGTTGCTGATAATTGTTGCTTTCAATATATTCTCATAATTGCTTTTATTAGTTGAATAAACTTGTCAGAAATCTTAGAAAAGAGACTTTTAGCAGTTTCCCTGATATATCTATAACACAAGCCTTATACAAAGGGTCCTCTTTTATTGCTTTCAAAGTTCTCTACATTTAATGCAATACTTTATATATAAATCTTTATGTTTACGGATTTAAAAGCAATTTCTGCATATTGAGAATTATTCAAGTGAGCAATAAGATTACAATTCTTTGAATTTTTCAAGAGAGACATTTTATATATTATTTTGTTAACTTCATTAACTTCAATTCAATCTGATTTATTTATTATAATTTAGTTTCTACAGTCTAAAGTCTATATATTTTAAAAATTATAAAAATGCTTAGAAAAATTGTTTGGTAGATGGTTTTTATATTTAATATTAAATTTCGTGAAAACCTAATGTATTCCTTAATAATGTCAATTTTGTAAGTTTAAATAAACCTTATTTGAAAAATGGATCAGCATTTTATTATTTAATAATAATTTCCACTCCCTCTCTCTCTATATATGTTACAAAATTATTTAAATATTTGTTAAATAAAATTAATTTTTAGTATTGATTAATAGTATATAATTAAGTATTGGATCAGTTATCAAGTGATTATTTTATTAAATAATCAATTATGCATATAAAATTCAATAATTATAATTAGAAATTAGTTTTACTATCAAGAAATTTCTTTATTCAATATATTAATTATTTGGATAAATTTTGAGTTATCATATTTTTCCATAAATAATTTATCAATCATATACGAAACAAATATTTGTAACTAATCAACTATTTAAAGGTTGTCATTAATGAATCAATTAATTAAGAAAAATATGCATTAAATTATTAATATATCACTTGAATATTTTTTTAAATAAAGAAAATTATAATACACTAATTAAAATTTATCATACAAACTATACCCACAAAAAATTAAGACAAAAAACTACAAAACATATATTTATCACTAACCATCTAAGAGACTTAATATAAGAGACTAGAATTGTTGGGAAATAAATCAAATTCTATAAAGACAAAATAAATGTATAATAAAATAATTAAAAAAATTGTATTTAAAAAAAATACAATTCTTCAGTATATACAATTAATTGGTTAATTTTAAACACAATCATCTTCCTTGATGAGTTGGTTATATGAAATTACAGAGAAATATATTTATTGGAAAAATGAAACATGGTCGGGGTGGGAATAAATTCGTCCGAAAAAAAATTTAAGGTCTAACGAGTTAATATCTCAATGAAATTAAGTTCTATTTTGATATTTAACATGACATTTTAAAGAATAAGACTTTATACACATTATACTTCAATTCTATTTTATAATAATACATTTAAATACGTCAAAAACTAAAGAATGTTAAAATACATAAATTGCAAAAAATTTAATATCTAACAAAAAGATCAAATTTTATAGACTTATTATATGACTTGTAACTTGTCATTTTTAACTAAATATGATTTTAATTTTTTAAAAGTTTTAGTTTTGTCTGTTTAAAAGTCTAACAAATCTAAATATGATGTAGACTAGATAGTCGACCTCTTTCAGTTTGGCTTACCTATTTCCTTCTCTAAACATCATTAATGATAATAGGCCAGTATGAAAATATCATAAACTATCTATAAAATTTTGTAAAACAAGTGATTTGAGTTGTTGAATTTTAATTAGTAGTACATAATTTACCTATAATTTTTTGAAAGGTAACGTATAATTAATTGGTATAAGGGAAGACATTTTACATTTTCAAAATTTAATCAATACTTCATGATGCTTCCTCTCGCTCGGTGTATCAAAAATTGCCAACTTATAAGCATTCATATTGTACACCACTTACTCCAAAATGCTCCACTCACCCCATGATCACCACTGCAAGATCATCTTAATTAACCAATATTCAGTTCCACGTTGCAAAACAGATTAACCACTAACTTATTAAACGGTATTAAATTTTTGTAAAAATAACGTTTATAAATTATGGTTGAATAAAAAGTTATTGAACGATATAATATTAATGTAATATTATATTACTGTAAATGGATTTTAATTTTAGTCATTGATCAAATTATGAAAAATTAAAATTAAAACAAAAAGTTATATGACTTTTTTAAGTAGTCATATACTTAAATTATTTTCAATCATGATCATCCATATATAATTTATATGATGTAGTCATCTCATATCTCATTATAATGCATTCTCTTAATTAATATATCCCCACACACATATAGGCTACCCGTGGTCCCTTAACTTAATTTCAGTTTTAGTCATTTATCTTTTTTTTTTTTCTCCCTTTTTGGTCATTTATTTTATGTTTTAAAATGTCAACTATGTTATCCTTTTGTTTTAACAAAAATTTATCAAAATTTTCAACCAAAACCCATAAAATTAATTATATTCTTCAATATAATACAAATTTCATCAAATTCGAAACTCAAATCTTCAAATAAACTCATATTTCCATCTCTAACAACATTAAATAAAGAATGGAATTTGATGAAATTTTTGTATGAGTTTATTTGAATATTTGAATTACGAATTTGATGAAATTTGTATTATATTAAAGAATATAATTAATTTTATGGGTTTTGTTTGAAAATTTTGATGAGTTTTTTGAATTTTTGTAAAAATAAAAGATAATATTGTTGACATTTTAAAACATAAAATATCAAAGTGCCACTTAAAATTAAAATAAAGGACCAAATCGGGAAGAAAAAAAAGATAAAGAACTAAAACGTTAACTGAAATTAAGTTAAGGGACCACGGGTGCTATTTAGCCTATATATATATATATATGAAGAGATCAATTTACATCAATGTTAAATCGCTCAATAAAGTTTATCATATTCATCATCCATGTAAAATTTTCTAAAAAATATAAAATCATTTTATACTTTATTGAGATTCATCAAAATTAACGTCTTATGTATTTATCTTACATGTTGTTCATCAATCCAAATGTCAAATTAATAGTTTTTATTAAGTAAATCAAATATTTAAATTTTAATATTATTTAATAACTTATCAAGTAAGTTCAATTCAATGTATATTATATTTTTTAAAATACAAGTAAAATATTGATTATAAAATCCTATAGCTACACATATCCCATTTTTATAATTTTGTGTATGGAAGATCGTTAAAGTAATATAAAAATATTGAGCTATTGAATTGATAAAATTTAATATCTGCAAAGAGTTATTAAATGAAGTAATTCAAGCAAGAGTTGTAATCTTGGAGTAAGCTAATTTCTATGAGGTGGCCAATTTTTTTTACAAATTGTATATTAAAAATGTAATACTCGACGTCATTTTAAAGATTTAAATTCATCCATAATTAAATTTATAATAAGTAGCAATATCTTTTTAAATATAAACAAGCAAACTATTTGCAAGAAATCCATCTTCAATTTTATTTTTGAGTCATGTCTTAACAAATGTTTTATTTATATTTGCGGTAGAGATTGAAAGTGTCAAAAAAATTACAAATAAATACATTAATCAAGTGATAAATTTGTTATTCCTTTTAATTTTACTACTAACAAATTTATTTGGAGTAACTAAATATATTTTTTTTAGAATATCAAAGTATAAATTATACTTATTCAAATAATAATAATTTTTTGAGATAGCCAATGCTACCCTTACCAATGGGTAACTTCGCCTCTGTCTACATCCATCCTATATTATGAATATTTTTTATTTAGTTACATTAATATTTTGTAATTATCGATATATTATAAATATAGTGTAATTAACAAGTCCTAGGAATAGAAGAAAAAAAAAGGTAACTAGGACATGTATAAACCTACTCATTACATCACCAAGGTGTAACAGCAAATCCACTACATCCAACTTTTTCTAAAAAATTTGCATTTTAAGAATTTGATGTAAAATTAAAGTTAATATCATTTATATTTATATTTATCTTTTTAGTAAAATCCTAAAAGTTCATTAATATCGCCGATGAATGTTTGTTCAGTTGGTAACATAAAAATACGAGTTTAACTTTCGCTATTGACATGAGAATCTCATTTGTAGATAATCAAAATGAATTCAAAGTACAATGACAACAACACTCTTTAAGTCTTAAGATATGTTTACCTAAATTTTCTTTCATAAGAAAAAATTGTTCCCCTAAACTTTTTTCTATAAAAAAGATATTTAGTTTCTATAAGAAAGATATTTAGTAACATTTTTTTTCTTAATCTTCTTAATTACTCTTAATAGAAAAGGACATATAATGCAGAGTTCGATCAAAAGATAAATCCAACAAATTATTCCTTTAATTATAGTTTGAATTGAACACTCTCAGCTGTATTTAGTTATTTAATAATGAATTTTTAAACGAAAAAATTTATAATTATACAGAGTTTAACTTTTTTGATCTGATTAAAAAAATAATGAAAACTTTATAGAAAACTTTTAGTTTGAAAACTAAAGTCAAATTAATTTGTTGATCTTTCGACTCTACTCATTAATTTAAGAAAAATAATTATTTTGTATGCTTGCTAACGAAAAGAACGGAGAACCAACGCATTTCAGAGTTCAAACGAATCACCGTACTACAATAAAAGACACGTGCCGGTGACAGATTGTTATTTGACTTATATATTTTTATTTTTAACATAATATGGAACATTGCACGTTGCTTAGTAATGAGACATTTCGTACGGTTACCTAAATTTTTGGACACCGCTTTTTTTTTTTTCTGTATGGACGCCACTTTCTTCTCGCGCAAACCATGTGCCAACTTGGCTCAATCACAGTACGGAAAAGTGCATTCTTATTTAGTTTAAGAAAAAACTTAGCTGCATCGTATATCTTTTGGTGATAATAAATTTTTAAAAAGTTATAAATTTGATAAAATTATAGTTGATTATGTAAATAATTACATGAAAAGTATTTAAGAAAATGTACTGAAATTTTGTCTTTTAAATTAAACTATTAATTGTCAATGGATTGAGTTTAGCGAAAGAATTTATATTTTAACAATTTAATAAATTTAGATTCAAATTCTGGATGAGAGAGATAGTTACCTTTAATTTAAAGTTCAACACGCCTCAATTTAATTAAACTATCAATTTAGCCCTTATTATATTTTTTATAAATAAAATTTAATGCGATAAAATGATGCTTTGGCAGAGCTTAAACGAAAATCATTGGATACCATATTTTATAATTTTAATTAATAAATTAAATATAATATTTTATTATAAATTTAAGTTGTATCCGGTTAACGCTTTTTAAGTTGTCAGTGTGCAATTTAAGTTTGCAAAAAATTGCAAACACAATAAAAGAAGGAGGAGACATTAGACTGAGAAGTGCAAAAAAAAAAAGTGAGTGATTGAACTATAAGTGTAGTATATTGATTTGATTTAAGAAAAAAATTAAAAAAAAATATATAATTAATTTGGTTGAGTTTTTAAAAAAGTTCTTGCAAAGTTCGAATCAAATTGATGAAAAATATATTAAATTGGTTTAGTTCAATCACGTTGACATTTTTAAAATACTAAAATTCTTATACTATTGAAACAATTATATACTTTTTTAATGATACAAGTACATAAACTACAAAGAGAAAAGTACAATATAATTAACCTAAAAAAATATACTTAAATATAACATATTTTTTAAGATAACACTACTGATATAATGTGACATAAAATATAGGGGTTTCGTTTATATGTCAGTGGATTATTTTAAATTAAGTGAAATCGTACCCAAATCAAGAGAGATTGAGTTTATTTTGTTTGGATCAAACATGAAAAAAGTTAAAATCAATTTAATTAATTTTGACTAAATTTTTGTGTTTATTGGATCATTAGTTTGATTTTTATATATTTAGAGGAAACCCACACAATACACAATTGACATTTTGGTTTAAAGATGTGTGTATTTGCGTTATCTCAACCTCATAAATGACATGTCAACACATGGTTAAATAAGTCATGTCAAAATATTTTTTTTTTCCGAATATGGATGATATTAAAGACGACGGTTGATCTCACATTATTCTTAACTTTGGCTTGTGAAAAACATTAGTTTAGTTGTCGAGATTAAGATTTTGGTTTGATTATTTTTTATTAGCTTTTATAATTTTCATGTGTATCGTTAACGTGCTTTTTGTTTTCTTAATCCTTAAATTTGATTGTACTATTTTTATTTTAGTATGAATGAAATTTAAATTTTTGTCAAAAAAAAATATGTGTATTTTTTAATTAGCTTTTATTTTATAATTTTTCTTATATGTTATTTAAAACAAAATTGTTGAGGACTTTGGAATGATCATGGTAACCCTTTGTCCCAATAAAGATTTGCCATTGGACACTAGTATCATAGTTCTAAAGTCTTCCCTATCTTAGAATGACTACCATCCTTTCACCCTAAATTTTATATTTACATAAAAAAAATTACTGAAGTTTAGTCCTTAAATTATTATTATTATCTTTAATTTAATTCTTAAATTATAGAAATATATAAAGTAGTCATAAAATAATATTAATCAATTAATATAATCTCTAAATTATCATTATCTCATACTTTTAATAAAAATAACGAGAGATTAAATTTATGAATTAGTAATAGTTTAAAGACTATTTAGTATATTTCAACAGTCATGAGACTAAATTAGAGAGAGTGATATTTTATAGATTTAATTAATAGTTTATTCTTTGATATAATTTAGTTATGATGGTAATATCAAATAGTTAGGTATAATGGATAATTTATAACTTATAAATTATCGAAATAAGATTGTTTAATTATATTTTTCTTTTATTATGAGGTTGTAATATTTTTTTACTAATTTATAATGTTTGTAAGAATACCACTTCAAATAATGTTTGAGTTTATATAGTCTGTAAAAAAAAAATATTGTTTAAGTATTAATTGAAATATTTGTTTATGTCATTTAAATTTATTTGTTAGTTAAACTTTTTATTTTACCAAATAACTTCAAATTCAATTTGCTAAGAATGAATTGATTATAAACTTGGAGTAGTTAATCAATTATGTTAAGCTATAAAGATAAATCATGTTATTAATTAATTAGTAATGAAGATTTAGGTATTAAATGACAAGTTAATAAAATGATTAGGCTAATAAAGTTTGTTAAACATTGTTGATCAGGGGCAGAGCCAAGAAGTTGAAACAGGAGAGGCCAAATTATATTATATCACTTTCATGTATACTATAAATTATAACTAAATTATTGATTATTTTATACTTTCAAAATAATGCGAGATTCATGTACATTACATCAGAAGGAGTAACTTCTAATACAAGATCATGAATAGATAAGGTGTTCTGTTTTGTTTTTTAACTTAAAAATACCAATGAATTTAACGAACCATTCATGTATTCTATTTAACAAAAACGGTATGATGTGCAAAAACATTAGTGGTAATTGGCACTTGATGATCCCTTATTAGAAAAAAATCAATTAAGGAAAAAAAGCTAGCAGGTGCTTGAGTCCCTACAAGTGATAACATAGATCTGCTCTTGTTGTTGATATATGTTGTTTCGCATAGATTCACTATAAATATTTATATGTTAAAACATAGATTCACTATAAATATTTATTTGTTAAAACACGACTAGTCGAAAATATAAGTTAAGAGTTGTTAGATAGTGTTCATTGAAGGTGTTATGATAGAATTGAATTTCAATAGTCGAGGAGATTTTGAGGGTGTTATCATTAATGTGACTATTTTTGGAATTAGACTCTTTTAACAATTGTTATTTTCGCACATTTTTTAATTGTGATACCAAATTTCTAAGTGTTTTTACTGTATTTATGCTTTAAAAGAATTTTGATATAAATGGCGTAATATTTAGTTTTTAATCATGTCTCAAACATGATTAGGTTAGTGAAAGAATATTTGAAAAAAAGAAAAACTGTACAATACTATTGTTATACTTGATAATTAAGGGTAAAAGTTATAAGATTATCGACCAAAAGTAAATATTTCTTAAGATAAATATACTACATAGTAATTAGTGTGCAGACATAGAGTGATCATGACGACTCCAAAGTCTTTAAGAATTTTTTAAAAATACTACTCTTTTTGTTTTTTTATAAGAAGCATATGAATTATAATTTGGTTAGTAAAAGTTGATCTATTTAATTCGTATGGTATAAATACATCTACTTTTGTTGACTAAATTTTAATCTAAATATCTCTTATGAAAAGGACCAGATGAAATAATTTATAAGAAAAATTACAAAAATAATTCTACTATAATTATAAAACAAACTAAATTTTTCAACCTAAATTTCAACCGTGTGGATTTTAAGTTTCATCTAAAGATATCAAAATCAAACTAAACGATCCAATGATCCCAATAATTTAACTAATACTAATTAAATTGGTTTAATATTTTTTTTTTATGAATTCGTGTTCAAATTAAATCAAACCAATAAATTCAACATTTTTTTATTTGAGCATAATTTCACATACTTTAAAATAGATTTACTTACCCCCTTTATTCTATTTGTTGCGTCAGCATTAAACTTGTGGTAACCACTAACGAGGGTGTCCAAGGAATGTCAAATATAGGTAAACTGGAACCTCCACTTAGTGTTTTCAAAAACGCCACACTGGCACTATAAAAATAATAATGATAGATCGTTGTTCCTTTTAAACAATGATTGTGACATCAACATCAGTCCCTCAAAATAATTTATTTCTAGCACACTATATTTCATAACATAAGACCAACACAGACAATAACATTCTCATTTGCATCAATAATATTTTTTCCAACTACTCCTAAAATGGTACATACCTGGAATCATGTGACTTAAAAACCAGAACTAAGGGGAAGCAAATCAGATCTGCTTAGACCAATGACAATCCATATACAAATGTGAAATTGTCACATTACGTTGCCCACAAAAAATACACAATGGATTACATTGTTTTCTTTTTAAAAAAGATCATTTTATAATGAAATTTTTGCATTGCGAATTCTCCAAGCAAAATGAATGTATCTTGAAATATTTTTTATTTTCCACAATGTTTTCTGGACTTGCGGATTAATATACTGCGCTAAATTATGAAGCAAATACTTCACGTCTTGCCTTTAAGAAACGATACAAACTTTTTATAGAAAAAGTAGAAGAATGTGAAGCATCTCACACAAACATATCTTATAGCTACAAGAAAGAAAGTGACAACTAAGAATTTGTTAAACTTCAAAAAAGAAGAAAAATACATTAATTGAAAAACTTTCCAACACTAAATATCTTGATGTATGAAATTCAAGACAATTCTTCATAGAATATTAAATGGTAGTGGTATCCATTGTTTTTTGGAGTATTATTAATAAATATGTAATAAAAAATATATATTCTATATCACCCCAAATCATTCTCTTACATTATACCTTTTAAATGCGATACACCTTACACTAATAAACCTTGTACTAATACATATTGTGTTGTGATTTGCAGCATTAATGATCATAAGTTCTTTCAAGTAAAAAAAAAAATCATATGGCCTTATTCAGTCGAATTGTAGTGAAATTGCTATTTGCTATAAACTACTTTTAGACTAGGGAACTAGTTCAATACTCCTTCCATACCATAATAATTGAGTCATTTAATTATTTAACATATATTAAAAATAAATTTAAGTTAAAGAAAAAAAAAATGCTACTTTTTACTAATTATTTTTGTTAAAAGTTGATACATAATTAATTTCATAAATATAAAGCAAAAATTATTGCATTAAAAATAGTGTAAATAGTATTAATTAAATAGTACCATTGAAAAAAAAAATCATAAAAATTTAAATGATCATTTATTTTATTTTATGATATTGTTTTTACAAATAAATCACTTATTGTGAGAAGGAGTAGTATTCAATTTTTTTTAGGTAATAGTAAGCAATTATTAAAGCTATAGTTTTAGGTCCACCCATGAAAAAATTATATTTTTTTTCTTGATTTCATAAAGTAAAAATAACACACATGTTGAAGAAATAAAACACAACTTAAAACAAATAGATATTTTGAAAGCAAAAAAGTCACATATACTAACAGGAAAATTTTTAGTTACTCTTAAAGTTTATTTATATACTGTTAACATTTAAATTTAATTGTTTTATCTAGTGATAAAAAGACACTTATTAGATTCAAATGAGTTTAATTTTTGTTAATATCATTAAAAGAAGATAAATATAATTTTTTGTGTGTAAATATCTACGTTAGACTAAGGCACCACCCTATTGCTCTAATTTTTTCATTAAAAAAATTGTTCATATGTCTATTTGGGATGCTCTGTTTTACACTTTGTAATTTTTAAAAATCTGTTTCTAATTTTGGATTTCAGATTTGAGTTTCAATTTTTAATTAATTTTTAGTTTTTATTTTTGAGCATAGCAAAATTATAATTGACACTTAAAAATAACTGAAAAAATAGTAAAGCTTGAAAAATAATTAAATTGTTTTAAAATATATTTTAAAAATAAAATGATTAAAATATTATAAATTTATATTTTAGTAATAATTTTAATATTACCAATATACAAATGAAGTTGCCAAGGAGACAAAAGATGATCGTGATAGTGGTAATTGATGACAGGTGGTGTTCGATGGGGTCATCATGTTAGAGTGGTGGTCAATAAGGGTCGCAATTGTGGCCAGTAAAGCTATAGTGGTGGTCGGCAGGGTTAGGGTGGTGGTTAATGAAGGTCAGCATAGTGATCTATTGGGTTAAAGAGGTGGTGGTTGAAGTAATGGTTAGAGTGATGATTGACGAAAAAGGTGGTTAAAATGGTGGTCAATGAAAGTCAAAACTGTAATTGACATTGATCAAATTGGTTGTTGGCGATAGCCAGAGGGGTGGTCAGCGAAGGTTAGCGAAGCCACAATGGTGGTTAATGGTAGTCAAAGTAGTTTTTTGTAGTGCTCGAAGTGGTGGTTGACACCGATTGTTGAAATTTAGGGTGGTCATGGTGCAAAAACTGAACTACATTGGACTACATTAATAATTTGGTTTAGTTCTTGAAAACCACTTTTAAATCAAGTTTGAACATTTCTGAAGCGGTGTGAAACCGATTTATATATATAAACCAGTTTAATATTTTGAACAAATTTTTAGTTAAAATCGATTTTGAACTAATTTTTCAGAAAAAGAATTTTAAAATTATTTTCACAAAAAAATATCGATTTTTTTATGAGAAAAATACATGTAAAAATTTCCGATTATTTTTTGAAAACAAAATTTGAATTTCTTTTGACAAAATTTTTTGATTTCTTTGAGAAAAAATTCTCGATAAAAAAAAATTTCAAATTTTTTTATTATTTTTCAAAAAAAAATCAAAAATTTTTTAGAAAAAAATGTTTTCAATTTTTTTTTAAAACAAAAGTTTTGATATTTTCTATTTTTTTTCGAGAAAAGCAAATTTCAAAAAATTTCTAAGAAAAAAAATCTTAATCGAGGTTGGATTTTTTTTTAAATTGTTAAACTGTTTTTTGAATTAAGCTCGTTTAAATAATTTGTTTTAAATATGTGGTTCAATTCATAAACCATTTAAATAGTTTGATTTTTATTTTTATTTTTTTGTAGTGCAATCCAATTTATCGATATGATCCAATTAATAATATATTTTGCACACCACTAGTTGAAATGGTGGCTAACACCTATTGATGGTGAAGTGTTAGACTTAAGAAAAATCGAAATTATAAAACCTATTTTTTGAATTTAAATTTTAGGAGAAAACTAATTTTGAAAGAAATAAAAAAAATCCACTTAATCTATTTTAGCCAAACATATTTATTTTTGAAATAAACTTTAAAAACAAAAAAAAAATCAAAACTACACCAAATTAGGTCTTAGATTACTCCGCTAAGAATTCAGTTTCCTTACATTTAACAATTTAAGTATTAGTGCTGGAAATCGATAGTTGTTTGACTAAAATGATACAATGCAGATTTAAATTTGATATTTTAAATTATAAAAATTATAATTAAAAATTAAATATTCTTATATTGTTTGATCTTGATTCAACGTGCGTTTATGTGATTTCTATATGATTCTTAAGAGAAAGTAAAAATACATTACGATATTCTACAAGTAAGACCAAAATATCAGTTCCACATATAGTCGTAATAATATTTTAAACTGAATTATTTTGATGGTAATCCTTTTAGAAATATAAAAAATTTAAAGAATGTTTTTGTCATGGTAGTAATTATTAGAAAAATTAAATGTAGTAATTAAAAAATTTGACCTCTAAATAAAAGTAAATAAAGTTTAATAAATATAAATTATATTTTACACTTATCATCTATCCAAAACCATTGAATTATATTTGTAACAGTAGTTTAAAATGATGACATTTATAATTATCTAGGAATATGATATATCAATGGTTTATATTTGCAAATCTAGTTTATATTCATGACACTTGTTTTAAAAAATTATTTGTCAAAAAGATATTATTTTGCTTTTTCAAATAAAAAATTTGTAAAAATAAAAAATAAATCTAATATCTTAGTTTTTACAATGTTATCAAGTTTTTGAATTAATTGAGCATCTATAATTTTTTATAAAACACTTTCTATAGTTTCAAATGATATTAAAAAAGTTTTACAGTTTTGATCCCTCTATTTTTACTAATTTGTGAAATTGATTTCCCTATTTTAAAATACATCAGTTTAGATCTCTTTCTTAGATTTTTTAATTAAAAACCGGTGATTTTACATATTTTAAACGACGTGACATATTATATGATAATGTTGAATGATTAATATCTATGAAATTGCAACACAATCATATGAAAATTTCAATTTTAATTTCAACTTATGAAATTATTCTTTTTAGAAATTTAATTATTAATATATAAATAATTAATATATCTAAATGGTTCTAGATATTGAGATCATATAATCAAACTTCTAAGGTATGTTCACAAATTGAATTGTTTTAGTACATTTGCTCTATAAACCAAGAACTATTTTTTTACTTTTGTATTTTGGGAAAAATCATTTCATAAAAAAAACACAATTTTGTAGTTTATAAGTATTATACTATTTTTTTTATACATTTTACCGTAAAAATATTTAATATTCACTATCATTAATAATAAACATTCTAACAAAAAAAATTAAATTTTGTTTCGTTGGTACTTTTTGTAAATATTACTTGTAATTATAATTATATAAACGATAGGATATAATTTTTTTCAAAAAATAAATTATTTAATTATTAATTTAAAGATAGGATATAATTTTTTTCAAAAAATAAATTATTTAATTATTAATTTAAAGACTAAATATGATGCTAGATGTCAAATTGATTCATACACCTTAAAAAGTTTCTTATTTAAAATATATTAAATTATTATTTTTTGTAAAAAAATATAAAAGGAACCAAAATAAGAGATCAATTAAATAAATTGGTACCAATTGCATTTAAGCTTTTTATTTGAAAATTTATTGGGTATAAAAAGGACCACAGTTGCATCCGAAGAAAAAAAAGTTAATTTGAGAATTTCTTGGGGTTGAAAAAATAAAGAATTTGAAGAAAGAGAGAAGGCACGCTATGCTGCCACGTGGAAAAACAGAGAGAAATGAAGAAAATAAGCAGTTAATGGCAGTTAGAGCGGTGATGAGTTAGTTAAACATGGTCAAGTGGTGAAGCTCGTTAACTTAACCATGGTTAACCTCTCTCCATTTTCATGTGTCTTTGTCTTTTCTATATAAACCCCTCTCCCTCCCATTTCTCTTTGGCTCCATTTCCTTCTTCTTTCTTTTCTTACACACAACAAAACCAAAACAGAGAACAAGAAAACTGAGAAAACTTGAGAAGCTGAAATCAACAATGGAGTTACGGTTTCCAACACAGTTCGTTTTCACCTTTCTTGTTGTGACGTTGCTTTTGGCTTCTACCAATGCAATCGATCACAATGAATCAAGGTAAATTTGCGAAGAGAATGAAAAAATTTGTGAAGCTTCAAGAACTTTAAAATTCTCTCAAATTTTTGTTGTTTTTGTTTTTTTAAGATTTTGATTTCTGATAATGAAAATGTGAGTGTGTTTTTGACATGGTGATAGTGTTGTGGATGGAGAAGAGAAATTGGAGATGCAGAGCTTGAAGAATTCGTCAATGGCGGAAAGGTTAGTGTGTGTTTAATGCTTCCTATTTTGCAGTAATTGCTACTACTGTTACTAGTGCGATTTTTGGTGTTTTGTGACGGTTGAAATCGGAGTGTACACGTGGCTTTAAGCTAAAGACAACCGTTGGATTAGAATTATCTGAACTCGAACAAATGGGAACTGAATAAACAGTACTATTGCCGTCCTTCAGATCCGATCTGAAATATCTGAGCCGTTTATTCTGTTGTGTTAGAAGCTTAAATGCCTGATTCTTACTTTTGTCATTTAGTGATTACATTTAAAAAACGGGGCCGTTTTAGAAATTTTGATTTTTGTGTACTGTAGTTAATTTTTCTTGTTTAAACATTTTCAGGTTTAGTGATTCTTTCAATGAGCATGCAGTTGATAATCCAGAAGAGATTGCTTCTATGGTCGATGCGTAATAACTCTCTCTCTCTCTCTTCTTCTGCTTATTTACATATATAAAAGCTGAGTTATTGTTTTTGCTTTGTTTTTAAGTGATTATTGGTTCCTATGTCATTTAATTCGTCATGTGCTTGGTAGATTAATTTATATATTTTTCCCTGTCTTGAGGGTTAGTGATGAGGACTCACATGATCATAAACATTGTATATGGGTCAGTAGATTCAGCACAGCTGACCCCACTTGGATATAGTTAGTATATTTACTACACAAGTTATCAATAACCGTCACATGGTTTTACACTGTAATAACCGTAGTGACGGGTTATGCTACAAACCTTTATTTTGCAAACCACAATTTAAAAGCATTTTTGGAATTCCTATTTTTAATATGGCAGATAATTGCAATTAATTAAGGTTGACGTGGGTTCAGTAGTACCTACATTGTGGTGAGTGCGACAACTATGATGTTGCAACTGATATAAAAGAAGGAATAACAATAAAAAGACGGCCGAGAGGGGATTCAACATAGATAGATGTAGAATGCTGTACACACTCTTGTATCAGAGGATCCGGATATTTTTTTTAAGATCTAATAGTAAATAATGATTGAGATGCAGGATAGAAGAAAGAAAACACCCATGATAGTTTGTTGCGATTCCTTCTTTTGAAATGACACATTAGATGCCCTTTCCATTCTTTCTCGACAGTCAAAGTGGTAAATTTGAGTGTTACTACTTACCTGAAAGCTACAATGCTGTTTCTTTTTTCACCCTGTTACTTTGATAACAAGCAAAATTAAGTCAGTAACAACTTTCCATTGTTGAGCAGAACTTTGACCCAAAATGTATGCCCTGTTTGTTAGTACAAGGATAAAAACGGCATTTTAATTGCTTGGGAACCACCCACCATTTTTTTAAACTTTATTTTTCACCGACACACTTCAATAGTATTTTCAAAGTTTATTTTTAGTACACATTACATTAGCATTATTTTCCTAAAATATTGGGTGTTATAGAAATTCAGAGTATAATTTACCTTTGTTTTCAGCTATACCTTGAATATAGTTAAGATGATTTATTATTAGCAGACTACTGTTTTCAATGAAATTATATTTTTTTTAGTTGAAAAATGAAAAATTTGTATCAGAGTTAGTATAATAAATATAAAGGTATTTGGTGTAAATATATATCAATTAAATGACTTCATAGTCCGTGATGTAATAAAATATTGAGTTAAATAAATTTTTAGTCCATGTAATAAAAGTACCAAAGATGCGAAAAAATATTTAAAAGTAACCTTATTTAATCTTAAAATATTTAACTACCAAAGATGCGAAAAAAGGGAGTAATGTTTAAAATTCCCAATTTGATGACCTTTTATTCTTTGATGCCTTTCACACTGACTCAAATTGGTATTCCTTTTTTACTCATGGCATTTTAAAAATTCAAATTAATTCTCCTCTGGTATTATATAATTAATAAATATATTCTGGCTTTAATTAATTCTTCACGTTCTTAAGTTCCCCTTCATGGTGCAAATGAATCAACCGCCATGTTCTTTGCATATGAGATCATTTAAAAATTGAAGCCATAATATTTTACTTGCCAGCTTAATCACATGCTAATGTCGTGAGATCCGACCATTTCGGTCAAAATAAATTTCATGTATTTTTTATTTGATTTTCCTTATCCGAAAATTGCTTTTACAAGTACAAACATCTTTATCTACCTAAAATCCAAGCTTCATGAATCATGACTTCAATCAAGTCATTTTTGTTTTTTGTATACTTCTTTTTTGTTGTTGTTGGTAGATTATTTTATGTATACGTTAATTTAAAGTTCTTCCTTCACATTTCTTGTTTAGTGGTCCCTCCAAAACACATGTATTGGCGGAGATTTGGTGAAAGTTACTTTCTCCTAGGCCTATTTGGTTTACAAAAACTATAGAGTACATTTTAATTATGGGCTCTTTGTTTATTATGACTATTTCTTATTTTTTATTATATGGGAGCTACCCCTTCTACTCAATCTAAGCTTAACTATGGCTGAGGGACACATTGTATAAGTCATATTCAGGGTAATTGCTTTGTTAATATCCTAATCATGAATTTGAAGATCCTCTTGGTGTTTAGACCAATGTTAGTTACCCCTTGTTCGTTTTTGTACCTTCCACGTACATTTTTATACAATTAGACACATTAAAATTCATTTAAATCACATACATAAATCTTACACATTACAGGTCGTATACTGCTTGATGTAAATCAAAATCAGTACATTACTCTTCAATATTCATGGATAAAATAACCCATTATAAATTCCATCTGCTTATTTGATCTAAAGAACAGTTGAAAATTAGTCGGTGAAAACTATATTGTGTGTTTCTGATTGCCGTAGGACTCGAGATCTCTCACGGATAGAACTAAATACAATGTGTACCAAACCAGAGACTATTAGGAATTCATGCAGTTCCGTGTCCCACATCATCCAACAAGGTGGGGGTAAGCCACATGAATGATCTACCTTTCTCCAGCCTGTCTACAAGCACAAGCTCCAAACCATTCATCTATGGTTTAACCATAACAATTTCTAGACATATAGTTGTATTTTGTCTAATATAGCAGCTGCTATCTGACACATGTATGAGACCCCCATGAACTTATTAAATGACCAAGATTCAGGAACTTAACGATTATAATATTAATAATTAATAATAATGCTTTCACCACCGACACTACACAACACTAGACAGAAACTAGATCTTCCCCAACTTGGCATTTATTTCTAGTAGAGAAATTGATGTAGGAAGGTGCCAACCTTCGATATTCCGTATACACCGTATCATTCTATCCGTATCCATAATTGTAGACCCACATGACCGACTCACCAGTCTCACCCCTCAAGAGACAACAATAATAATTGCAGACTGCACAATGCCTTTGCATATCAAACTTTTAAACATTGATTGCGTTTAAGTTTTACTACTAATTCACTTCTTCATATAATTTAATTATGACAGATTAATGGGTAATTTAAGAGTAAACATTTTTTTTCATTAGAACTATGCAACTTCTACAATTATTGGTATGTTAATATTGATGTAGTGTTTTATGATAAACTTCCACCAATGTTGAATTGAGCTGAAATTAAAGACTTGTTAAATTATAAACAGGACAATTCGCAATTACACGGAGAGAAGGAATCTGAATTTTTTCTCATGTGGGACTGGAAATCCAATTGATGACTGCTGGCGCTGTGACAAGCGTTGGTACCTCCGGCGAAAGCGGTTATCCGATTGCGCCATTGGTTTTGGTCGCAATGCCATTGGTGGCCGCGACGGAAGGTTCTACGTTGTGTCGAACCCAGGAGACGACAACCCTGTGAACCCAAAACCGGGAACTCTCCGTCACGCAGTAATTCAAGACAGACCATTATGGATCGTGTTCAAGAGAGACATGGTGATCACTCTGAAGCAAGAACTGATCATGAACAGCTTCAAGACCATTGATGGTCGTGGCGCCAATGTTCATATTGCCTTTGGAGCCTGCATTACTATTCAGTTTATCACCAATGTCATCATCCATGGTGTCCATATCCATGATTGCAAGCCAACTGGGAATGCTATGGTTCGTAGCTCCCCTTCCCATTATGGATGGAGGACAATTGCTGATGGTGATGGCATTTCCATCTTTGGTTCAAGTCATATTTGGATTGATCACAACTCTCTTTCTAATTGCGCTGATGGACTTGTTGATGCTATTATGGGCTCCACTGCCATTACCATTTCTAATAACTACTTTACCCACCACAATGAGGTAAATCGAGATTAGCCCATCATCTTAGTAACATTAATTGATTATATTTACAAGTTCTTTATTTAAGATTGAAGAGTTAATTAAAGACTTGAGATTAATTGAGTTCAAAATTATACAGGTTATGCTACTGGGTCACAGTGACTCATATGTCCGGGACAAGCAAATGCAAGTGACCATTGCATACAACCATTTTGGGGAGGGTCTTATCCAAAGGATGCCAAGGTAGCTAGTAGTAACATTTTTTAGTTTTTTAATTTCTTTCTGGAGGTAGATCAGGTTTTTATAATTTTTCAATGCTGAGCCTTTTTGTTTTACAAGCTTAAGCTGAGCCTTGGACCTTCTTATTTGATTTTTTCTTTTGGGCTCTGGAAAGTCCATTTGGAAACTGACAATTTAGGATACGACAGGTCTATTGAATGGAAGAAAAGAGCTTCTTTTACCATTTCCAAAATCACTTCAAAAGTACACATCCATCCGAAAGTATACTTCCTTTTTGAAACATGGGCGGTGGAAAAAAGAAGCTCTCGAAATAAATGAGAACTAGACCTCTTTCTGGCCCATTCCATGTGTCTCAAGAAGGAGGGACCTCTGTTATGCTAAAGGATGTTATGGCTTCATAGATTATCATCGGTCTAGTTCTTGCACTAACAATGGACTGTTTATCAATAATGCAGGTGCAGGCATGGGTATTTCCACGTGGTAAACAATGACTATACCCACTGGGTGATGTATGCCATTGGAGGCAGCGCTGAACCCACAATTAACAGCCAAGGCAACAGATACCTTGCCCCTCTGAATCCTTTTGCTAAGGAGGTAACATTCTTGCAAGTGTAATGATGTTAGCAGAGGCAATATGTTGACGATGATTTTGATAATGATAAACTTTTATTAAAAATTGGTAAATTTTATATGGACAGGTGACAAAGAGGGTGGATACAGGAGAAGGCATATGGAAAGGTTGGAATTGGAGATCTGAGGGAGACCTTTTGCTAAATGGAGCCTTTTTCACTCCATCAGGAGCAGGAGCTGCAGCAAGCTATGCTAGAGCCTCAAGTTTGGGGGCCAAATCATCTTCTTTAGTTGGTACCTTAACTTCAAGTGCTGGTGTTCTTAACTGTCGCAGGGGTGGCATATGTTAATACCAAACACTATCAACAATCAAAGGAGTAAAGAGAAAGACTCAAAGCAAACTGAAAACAAAAACAATAAAAAACAAAACGAGAGAGAAAGAAAAGTATAAAGGAATGGAAGAAAGAGAAGTTTCATTCTTTTTCCTCTTATTATTGAATTGTTATAGATGTATTGGATGAGTGTGAGTATGCACTTGCAGCAACTGTTGTTTAAACCCATTGTTTGTCTTGTCAACAGTTAGATATTGGGGGTAAAAATTGTACATTTTATGATAGCAATGATTGCTTACAAGTCCTTTCCCACTTTTGGAGATTGGCTTGTGCAAGAGATTTCCCTTAAATTTTCCAAGGGATCCAAAATCTATTTTAATCTCTTCCCCAGTAGTTTCTTTTTGTCTTCAATATCAATATGTATCACCAACAGTATGGTCTTTTGACCTTGTCGAATAGTACCTCTCGATTGTGTTTGTGTGCATTCATTTAGAAATCACTTGAATTGGCCCAAATGAAATGGGAAATAGGAATGTATTGATGAAATAGTTGGTATTCAAATCATAATTTATTATCTTATACTCTTGCCTTGTTTATGCTTTTCCATTTTCTAGAGATTAAGAGATACAGTATGCTTTGCTCATAATTCACATCAGTAGTTTTTATTAACATCTTATTATAGCAGTAATCAACTCAAGCACAAAGTCTGGTTTGTATTTGATTCAGTTAAAGTACCCTAGCCAAAATTTAGACAACCCCGTTACCCTCTCTTCTAACAAAAGTAAGCCCATTATCTACTTGCCAGTTCAACTCCACCACTCATATCAACATACGAGAGAGTAGAAATAATATTGTTATTCACAAGGATAAACCAAATAACCAAATAATTTTTCTTCCTTTTCCTTTTTTTCTTTTTCAAGTATCAACACTATAACACTTTCAACAATGAAGGGCCAAAACCATGAAAGTTTTTTATACGTGATGTCTACATTAAAACTTTGTCGTTCCATCCCTCAAGGAGAAAATTTGGGAGATGATGCAAGAAATCAAGAACAACCAAAACTCTTCAAAATATCCATGTTTCTTGCTACTAGTGGCTTCATCTAAAGAAAGAGGAATATCGATTACATGTGCAATTATATAAAGAATTTTCGGTGTCCAATGTTCCCGAGGAATGCGATGAATCCTAATCCAATATTCGAACATTTGTATTACTCACCAAATCTTGGTTGAAATATAACATTGTTGGAACATAATGTGTAAATTTAAAAATTGTTTAAGTCCCACATTAGAAAAATCTTATATGTAGAATAATTTTTATCACTATATAAAGATTTTTTAAATTTTTGTTAAAATCCTACCTTGATAGAAAACATATGTAGATTTGCTTTTATCACTATATAATGAGTTTCAAACTCTTATAAAAAGTACATTTCCCAACTTTTTCTTTTCTCCCTATTTTGCTCGATATATTTCTGAGTCACTTATCTCCTTTCTTTCAGTTCCTTCGATTTTTAGTGGTTCTAATACCACTTCCTTTTAGAGCGGTTTTTAAGCCGTAGTCTTTTCGATTTTTGAGTGGTCATAATATCACTCTCTTTTTAGAGCGGTTGTTATGCCGTGGTCATAGTACTATATTGTGAGTGACTTTAACCGCTATATTGAGAGTGATTTTAACCGTCGTATTAAGAGTGACTTTAACCACCATATTGAGGGTGTAATTCTAGAACAGTTTTCAACAGTGCAATGGAACTCCGATATCAACCCAGTAATATCTTCGGTGACCTAAATTAGTTTTCAAAAAGTTTTTGAAATTCAAAAAACAACAATTTTAAAACGTTTCTTTCTGCCATGTCAACCGAAGACATTACTGGTTCTGTTTCTTTGAGGCAAAAAGAAAAGGATAAGCAAGCTGAAGAATTAACCCATGGGAGGGTAATGATTACCCTTATAAAAATTATATTCTTAATGGACTTGCTGATAATCTGTATGAATACTACAGTTTCAGCAATACTGCTAGACAAGTTTGGGATGCTATAAAGAAGAAATATGATACCAAGGGAGTTGGAGCTAAAAAGTGTGTTATAGCAGTTACCTCAAGTGTCAGAGTATTAGATGACATATTCGTGGAGGTTCACTCTCGTGAAATTCAAAAGACAGTTCATGAGATCATCTCTTAAGGTATGACTTTATATGAATTTTAAATTGATTGTTATTATCGACAAACTGCCCCTGTTTGGAAGGATTTCAAAAAAAAAAAATCTCTCGAGCATAAAACAAAAGAATTTTCTTCAAAGAGTATGATAGCCGTCTCTAGAGATGAGAAAAAAAATCTTGTTTATGATTTTTTCAGAATAAGGCGAGTTTACTTACTCTATAGGGGCAAATTTGTACACCAATTTCAAATATGATATTTTTGTTGGCAAATGGTACACCTGATGCATGTTTAAATTAAATGTTGAAATTAAGAATATTCTTCTGTTTACATGTTCTGTTACATGTTGTGTGATTTTAATATTTGACATGCTATACTCTGTCACGTGAACACATGTAATTTCAAACTTAAGTAATTCAGGTTTAATACCAATGTTATCTTTAAATGATTTTGAAAAAAATGTGATTTTTGTAGTTAAACTAAAATAACAAAGAGTTCACATAAATCTTAGAGAATATGAGTCTTTAGGTTTATTACACTCTGATCTATGTGAACTTGATGGGACATTAACAAGAAATGAAAAATGTTATTTTATCACTTTTATTGACGATTGCTCTGACTATACTTTTGTATATCCAATGAAAAATAAAAGTGAAGCGTTTAACATGTTTAGGATCTATGTAACTAAAATTGAAAAACAATTCTACAAAAAGATTAAGAGGTTTCGTAGTGATAGAGGAATATAGTATGATTCTAGTTTATTTAATGAGTTTTATAAAACACAAAAAATTATACATGAAACCACAACACCCTATTCACCTGAAATGAATAGTAAAGCTGAAAGAAAGAATAAAACTCTTTCAGAACTAGTTGATATTACGCTTAACTCCGGTGCTGCATCTCACTAGTGGGGGGAAATTATTTTGACTGTTTGCTATGTTTTGAATATAGTTCTTAAATCTAAAAACAAAACATCTCCTTATGAGATAATGAAGAAAAGACAACCAAACTTGTCTTATTTTCGAACTTGGGGTTGTCTGGCTTATGTTAGAATCCCCGATCCCAACCGAATTAAACTCGCCAGTAGAGCTTATGAATGTGTATTCATTGGGTATGCAGTAAATAGTAAAATATATAGTTTTTATGAACTAAATGCGAAAGCGATCATATAGTCAAATGATGTTGACTTCCATGAAAATAAATTTCCTTTCAAATCGAGATATAGTGGGGGCAACAAACCAAGTCACGTTCCTGTGACAAGAAGTATTGAAAACAAAAAACAAGGCTAAATAGAAACTCGAAGAAGTAAGAGAGTTAGAGTTGCTAAAGATTAGGACCCAAATATACGACCTATAATATAGAAGAGGATCTTGCAAATCTTAAAGAAGTTTTGTCATCATTGGATGCAGATTTATGGCAAGAAGCTATAAATGATGAAATGAATTCTCTAGAGTCTAACAAGACCTGACATTTGATAGCACTACTCCAAAAATTGCATTTTACAACGTGCATTTTAAAGCGCTTCATAACTAAAAGCTGTTGTATAATATTTTAAAATTAACGGAGGATACCACAACGCTTTATTGACAAGCGCTTTTACAAAAGTGCTCTTGTATAATCATACATGATTTAGGATTTACAGCACTTTTCAGCAAAAACGGTGTAGTAGGGTCAGATAGCGCTTTCACATAATGTTTACAGCGCTTCGCAAAAAGCGCTGTAAAATATAGCGCTCTCACATCATGTTTACAACACTTTTTGTAAAAGCGCTATAAAATGTAGCGCTCCCACACTATATTTACAGCGCTTTGTATATAAGCGCTGTAAATGTTTTGAAATTTAATTTTTAAAAGCCTTTTACAGCGCTTATGGACAAAAGCGCTATAAAATTACAAGTTCAGTTCAAGTTATATATACTTGATAAATAAATAAATAAAAACATATTTAATATGTTCTCTCCCTTCGAACCCTACGAACCTTCCTCTCATCTACTGTGCGCCCATCTCTAAAACTAATAAATTATTACCTGATAAATCATATAACATGTTAGATGATAGTAGTTGGCATATCCTTGATAAATCTGTTATGTTTCAAAATTTGTTCGATCTGTTCTGTTTTGAAATCAGACTTGTATGCATGACCTTGGACCTTGGTTTCCATTTTCCAGTATTAGACTATATATACTATAGATTGGTATGATGTTATAGATTGATAAATTTGTGTAACACTGTATTCATATACACTGCATTCATAAATTGTTACATGATATTGATTGATAAATTTGTGTAACACTGCATTCATAAATTCTTACATGATAAATCATATAAAATCTGTTTGATTTGTTCTATTATGTTTTGAAATTAGACTTGTATGCATGTATACTATAGATTGGTATAATGTTATAGATTGATAAATTTGTGTAACACTACATTCATATAGGTCATATAAAATGGACTGAAAATGGATGTGTGCCAATTGATTTTCAAAAGAGTATGATAGTGGAGTGAAGGAGTTTGTTGAATTTACAGTGAAGAATGCAAAAGACCCAAATCAAATCATTTATCCTTGTTTAAAATGTTGCTTTGGAAAACGCGTTAGAGTAGATGAATTGGAAGGACATTTAGTATGGCATGGAATTGATCAAAGCTATACATGTTGGATAAGACATGGTGAGAAAAAAAAAGGGAACACTAATTTTGATAATGGTGTGACATATGCTTCAAATGATTTCGACACAGATACATATGAGCGGGACCGAGTTGAGGAGATTACAAAAGCAGTTGAAGAAGATCTTCGGGATTGTCATAAAATGTTTGAGAGTTTGTTAAGTGATGCAGAGAAACCATTATATAATGGTTGTACTAAATTCACAAGACTATTGGTGATATTAAAGTTGTACAACTTAAAAGCGATTAATGGATGGTCTGATAAAAGCTTCACAGACTTATTAACACTCATAAAAGATATGTTGCCAGATAATGAACTTCCTAGTCGAACCTATGAGGCTAAATGAATTTTGTGCTATATTGGCATGAGTTACGAAAGGATTCATGCTTGTCTTAACGATTGCATTTTATTTCGAAACGAATATGAATTACTAAAGGCGTGTCCGAAATGCAATGTCTCTCGATATAAGAAGAAAGAATCTACTCCAGCAAAAGTCGTGTGGTATTTTCCTATAATACCAAGATTTAGGCGCATCTATCGCAGTGAAGAAGATTCAAAACACTTGACATGACATGCAAATGAAAGAATTAGAGATGGAAAGTTTCGACACCCTGCAGATTCTCCACAATGGGCAAAAATTGATCACAACTATCCTGATTTCGGTAAAGAGTCAAGAAATCTACGACTTGCACTTTCTACGGATGGAATGAATCCACATGGTCTTCAAAGCATATCACACATCACGTGGACTGTGATTTTGTTGATTTATAACCTACCTTCATGGTTATGTATGAAGCGTAATTTTATGATGTTGTCTCTGTTAATTTCTGGACCTAAACACCCAGGGAATGATATCGACGTATAATTGACTCCTTTAATTGAAGATTTAAAAAAGTTATGGGAGACAGGTGTGGAATTTTTTGATGGGTATAAGAAAGAATGTTTCAATTTGAGGGCTATGTTGTTCGACACAATTAATGATTTTCCAGCATATGGAAATTTATCAGGATATAGCATTAAAGGTTAGTGTGCATGTTCTATATGTGAAGAGAGTACAAATTGGATGCAGTTGAAACATTGTAAGAAGAACGTTTTTCTTGGACATCGTAGATTTTTACCTTTTAGTCATCATTATCGTGGGTGGAGAAATGCATTCTATGGAAAATCAGAGGAAGGTACTGCTCCTTTAGCACCGACTGGATATCAAATATTGGAAAAAGTACAAGGTTTGACCAATAAATTTGGAAAACCATTTGCGGGAGAGCTTGTCAAAACTGGGTGGAAAAAAAAGTCAATTTCTTTGAATTGCCATATTGCAAGTCATTGTATGTAAGAAATTTTCTCGATGTGATGCATATTGAAAAAAATGTATTTGATAGTGTTATTGGTACGTTACTCAGTGTTCTAGGAAAGTCTAAGAATGACTCAATGCAAGATTGGATTTGGTCGATATGGGAATAAGAAATGAATTGGGTCCCGTAAAGAAAGGAAATCGCACATATCTACCTCCAGCCGCTCATACTCTATCTAGAAAGGAAAAAATTGTTTTATGTACATTTCTACCCGAAGTTAAAGTTCCAGAAGGATACAATTCAAACATTAATAATTTAGTTTGTATGAAAGACCTCAAATTAAAAGGTTTGAAGACTCATGATTGTCATGTTATAATGGAGCATTTGCTACCAATAGGTATACGTTCCATTTTACCTGAAAATGTTTGATGAGCCATAACTAAATTATGTTTCTTTTTCAGGAAAATTTGTATTAAATTGATCGATCCTCAGAAATTACCAACATTGCAGAGGGAAATTTTTTTTACTTTGTGTGAGCTTGAAATGTATTTCCTACCCTCATTTTTTGATATAATGGTTCACCTTACTGTTCATCTTGTTAAGGAGACACAACTTTGTGGGCCAGCTTATAGAAGTCGACTAAAAGGTTGTATTGCTGAACGGTACATTGTCGAAGAAGCTGCTGAATTTTGTATTGAATATCTATCTAATGTTGGATCCATTGGACTTTCTATGTCTCGTCATTCGGGAAGAATAACAGGAGAAGGGATAATTTGAAAGAGAGTAATGACTATATGAAGGACAAAATGAGAGCAGGAACAATTGTATGTTCTACACAATGAGGATAAAGGTTCAACCCTATGTTACAATACACATGGATCAGTTATCTAGTTTGAACATGAATAGGAATAAAAATTGGATAACACGAGAGCACAATCGAAGTTTATCCCTTGGCTAAAAAATCACATTAACTCAAAGTTTGATATAGACCCCGCTTCAATTTCAGAGAGATTGAGGTGGCTAGCAAATGACCCAAGTTTACATGTCTTTTCTTACATCGGTTATGTAATTAATGACTATACATTTTATACCACAAAACAAGATGATCAAACCACTATGCAAAATAGCGGAGTCACTCTAGTAGCTGAAGTGATGCATACCTCAAGTGCAAAAGACAAAAACCCATATATGCAAATCTATCATATTTTGGGGTTATCGAGCACATATGGGAGTTGGATTACACAATGTTCCGTGTTCCCATCTTTGGTTGCAAGTGGGTCGATAATAATAATGGCGTTCAGATTGATGAGTCAGGGTTTTGGCATGTCGATTTTAATAGGGTGGGATACAAAGATGAGCCTTTTATTTTAGCGTCGCAAGCTCAACAAGTGTTTAATGTCACTTATCTTGCTGATGATAAATGGTCTGTTGACCTGTCGACCAATAAAATAAGTGATGATAACAATACAGTTTAAGATGTTGGTAATGATATTTTCTTTGCGACATCACAATCACGTGAAATTGATTCAACTAATGATGGTTTATATCTTAGAGATGATCATGATGAGGGAATTCGGATTAATCCATCGTTTCGTATCGTTAAGGGACAAACAAATGTGAGTCCCACCAGGAAAAGAAGAAGAGCATCTTAAAGTGTTTATGTGTTTTATATAAGTCATGTAATATGTACTCATCATGTAATTTATATTAATTTCATGTAACTTGAATTGCTAGAACTAAGTTCATGTAATTTTTACTAATAATTAGCAATTTGTTTGACCTACCAGAACTGAGTATTTAGCATTTAGCTTGAACTGTATTTGATTTTATGCTTATATTGATTTTGTACAAGAACTTGAACTGATCATGTAATTTAGCATTGATATACAAGTATTTAATTAATTATTTGGAAAAAAAACTATTTTGCCCATAAGTCATGTAATCTGAACTCATCACATAATTATTTTAATTATATTATTTAATTAATACTATATATTATTTTTAAATTATTATTATTTATTTTGTGTTTAAAACAATAAAAATAAATTAATTGTTGATATGAACAATTTGATAAAATCATTTTAGAGATGACAATTCGTATCCATGAGTATGGATGATATTATCTCACTATTCTATACGTAAGATTAAAATGATATACAAATTCTATTTTACATATTCTGTTTGGTATTTTACAACGCTTTTTTCTATAAGCGTTGTATAAGGCTTTTAAAAAATAAATTTCAAAACATTTACAACGCTTTTGTCCATAAGCGATGTAGAAGGTTTTTAAAAACTAAATTACAATTACAAAACAAAACATTTACAGCGCTTTTGCCCATAAGCGCTGTATAAGACTTTTAAAAAATAAATTACAATTACAAAACAAAACATTTACAGCGCTTTGTCCCATAAGTGTTGTAAAAGACTTTTAAAAAATAAAATACAAGTACAAAACATTTACAGCGCTTCCGCCCATTAGCGCTGTAAAATGCTCATATAGTGGCTTTTATATAGTGTGTTTATAAGCGCTCTTTGAAAAAGCGTTGTAAAAGGATTTTTTAAAATAACATGTAAATTGATGATAAGAAAGTGCCTCTTCATTTTCTTCTTCATTACGTATTCTCCATACGAACTTGGCAGTGTGAAACCCTTCTTCATTACGTACTCTCCATCTTCATTACTCTCCATACGAACCCGACCCTCTTCTCCCTAGTGCGACCCCTACTGTCCATCTTCATTACGTACTCTTTGTTTTCATTATTCTCCATTTTCACTACGTATTATCCCTACAAACCATAAAGATTTTTAAGGCGCTTTTTATTCAGTTTTTTAAAGCGCTCTGTGGAACCCTAGTGCCATCTTCTCGCAACATAAGTCATTTCTACTTGTATTTCTGCGAAGTCGTAAACCTAAACTATAGGTATTGTTATTAATATCTTGTTGTCACTAAACTTATAGTGCATGTTGTATTTATTCAATTTGTTGTTGTCACTAAACTGCATGTTGAACTTATACTGTTGAAATGTGTAGATAAATGGATTCCAATAACGATTTAGGTCGTCAAAATGATGAAGTTGTCAATACTGACGTTGTAAACACTGAAGTTGTCAAAATTAAAGGTTATGAAAACGAAGTGAAACGTGAGGCAACTATAATGCAAAAAGTCATCAAAGCAAGAAGTATTGAAATAAAATTTGAGGTATACTACACTTTTGTTTAGATTTTATTTTTATTCTTTTTTGAAAGCAAGCACTTACACTCTATGAGTTTATTAGGTGGGATGGAATGAAAGTGGCCAGCTGATTGAGCCCAACAATTCAATGATGGTAAATTACATTGGTGCAGTTGTTCATCAAAATATCCCAATAACAATTGATGATTGTAGAGACAAAGCTTTGAAGGATGATAAAGACATATTGTGGAGTGATATACAAGTAACTTTTTTACTCCACTTTTTCTGTTACTTATAATTTTTTCCATTGAAATACTTTTATTCAAACTCTTTATTTATTTGATTTGCAGTCAACTTTTAACATTGAAGATATGCAAAAAATTACGTGCTTAGAGTTGCTGGTAAAATTCATAGAGGATTTAGATCTCATCTGTCGAATTGTTACTTAATAGACAAGTGTGTAAATTTGAATGTTGAAGCTCCAAAAATTTACAAACACTACATATCAACTGAAGAGTGGAGCTCTTTTGTTACTCAACGTTCAGACTCCGTATTTTTGGTAATATTTAATTTATTACCATGTGTATTTTATATATATTCATATCTTACTTTTTAACACGATCATTATTTATTTATTTATATATAGAATATAAGTACAGTAAATTGGGAGCGAGCAAAGAACCCAATGCATCCATACAAAAAATCGCGTATGGGGTATGCAGGTTTAGAGCAAAAAATTGTAAGTAAACATCACTTTTATACATTTTGGTAGATTATGATGGTGCAAACACGAGAAAGGAGTTGAATTATGTTTGTCAAACTTGAATTCTTTTGGCTGTTTTGTTGAATGTTGGTGTGAATTACTTGATGAATAAATAATCAGACTTAGCAGCGAATAATAACAGCATAAGAACACAACGATTTATCCTGCTTCACCATTAACTTGGCTACATTCAGTCCTTTCACTCCGAAGGCTTTAATCCACTAATTCAAAACACTTTGAATTATAAAACCTGGCCTTCTAAGTCAGTCTTCCCAAACAGTCTGACAACCCTAGACTTTTGAGGAACGATAACAGCACATTGACTCTACAAGTCAAGTCTTCTCCTACCAATCTGACAACCCTAGATTGAAGAAGGATTCTACACCTCTAACGGGTTTGATTACAAGGGTTTGGAACTTTGCAAAGTTGCTTTTGGTAAGCTGATTGTTGCACTGATTTTCTCTCTCAAAAACACTTAGAAAATATTGCTTTTACACTTAAGTGATTCTCTCTTTTGAACTCTCGGATTATGTTGAATATGAAGCTTGAGTTCTTGTATTTTTTATACCTAATGCTACTGCTTGAAGCCTCCTTTTATAGGTGCAATTAGGGCTTTGTCCAAGCTTAAATTCGAGATAAATCCTGCTAAGATTTCCATTGAAAATTCTATTGGCCAATCCTGTTTCTTTTAATTTCAAAGCGTATCTTTTAGCTTCAAATTTCATTCGAATTTCCTTCAAGTCTTCAGTGATTTTTGAATCAAATCCCCTTAATACTTTGATTAAATTTCTATCAAAATTCAATTAAGTCTTCTTCGAATTTTAAATCAAGTTATCATTGATCTGCATTATGATTTAAATTCTAAACCGTATGATCTGCTGATCTGGACCAAGTTTGGACCATGTGATCTGATCTGTACCATTTTGTCTCATGATCTAGACTGTGTGACCTTCTTATCTGGACCATTGATCTTATGATATGGACCATTAATCTTCTGATTTGGACCATTGATCTTCTGATATTGACCAAGTCTTCTGTTCTGGACCATGCTATCTTCTGGTCTGGACCAAGTCTGGACAATGTTTCCTTCTGGTCTGGACCAAGTCTCTTTCTGGGTATGCTTCCTTCTGATCTGGGCCAAGAATAATATCCTTTGATGATGTCATTGTTTCTTCCCTCTGATGATATCCTCTGATGTTTGCCTTTGATGACATCATCTGGTTCATGTTTTTGATGGGATCCTCTGGTGATATCCTCTGGAGATATCTTCTGGTATCCTCTAATGACATCATCTGGTGATATCTTCTGGACGTATCTCCTGGTGGTATTTTTATCTTCTGGTGACGACATCCTCTAATGACATCTTCTACTTCTGATTGTATCTTCTGGAGGTATCTTCTACTGACGTCATCCTTTGATGACGCCATCCTCTAATTTCTTGCATTCTTCTTCGAAGTCAAATATGTTATTTTCATAAATACTTTTGTTAACATCAAAACTCTAATTAGAAGAACCAACTTGGTTCCAACAGATTATAAACTACAGTTTCTAACTAATATTTGAAGGTGCAAACACGAGAAGGGGGGTTGAATTGTGCTTGACTAACTTGAATACTTTTTCAGTTTTTGCAGTTTTAAAACAAAACTTGATGTATGAATAAAACAATGTTAGCAGCAAATATAAAGTAAAAATAAAAACATAGAATTTTGTACTGGTTCACCATTAACGAGGCTACGTCCAGTCCCTTCTAAAGGTGCAAACACCAGAAGGGGGGTTGAATTGTGTTTGACTAACTTGAATACTTTTTCTGTTTTTGCAGTTTTAAAACAAAACTTGATGTATGAATAAAACAGAGTTAGCAGCGGATATAAAGTAAAAATAAAAACACAATTTTATACTGGTTCACCGTTAACGAGGCTACGTCCAGCCCCTTCACCTTGAAGGATTTCACTAATTCAAAACCTTGAATTACAACAGTTCCACTGACCCTTCAAGTCAGTCTTCTCAAACAGTCTAACAATCCTAGACTCTTGAGGAATACAACACCTTGACTTCCTAAGTCAAGTCTTCTCCTACCAATCTGACAACCCCAGCTTGTAGAAGGAACTACAACGCCTTGAATCTAATTGCTAAGTAATCTGCTACCCCTTCCGACTCTCTCAGATTGTAGACTTTACTTCAACAACTTATATCTAACACAAGGGAAAGAAAAAAAATACGAGTGCTTGCTTCTAGAGAGCTTGAACTCACAATTAACCTCACTGAAAACTTGAGTGTTTGCTTTGGAAGTGTATGACTCTTTTGTGATTTTCGATACTAAGTATTCTGCCTTGAGCCTCCTTTTATATATGTGAATTAGGGCTTCTTCCAAGCTTAATTTCGAGTTGTATCTTGCTGGATTCTCTTGCAAAAATATCTTGACCAATCGGGCTCTACTTAAATAAAAAACATATCTTTTATAAGCTTCAGATTTGCTTTCAAAAATAACTTGCCAATCATGTCTTTAGTTTCTTCCCGCCAACAGCTTATGAATTCCACAATACTTCATTTTATTTTTGTAACAAACCCTCTAATACTTTGATCAAATTTAATTAAATCTCCACCATTAATCTCTATGATTAAATCTGGACCGTTTGATCTTCTGCGCTAGTCCACATCTGCACCTTACTAATTGATCTGTTGTGATCCTCTGATTTCCGCCAACCCTAGACCACACTTTCTGATCTTCTGATCTCGGCCAACCTGGTCTAGCAAACTGATCTGCTGTGATCCTCTGATCTCGGCCAATGCTGGACCACACATTCTGACCTTCTGATTTGGGCCAACACTGGGCCATGGTCTGATCTTCTGATCTCGGCCAACACTGGTCCATATACTTAAATCTGGACTATTGATCTGAATATCTTCCCTCTGATCTGGACCAATTCTGGACTTGGTCTGGATTAAACTGAAATGAAATTTGCACAAATAATATTTTAGTCTGGACATTTTACCTTTTGTTTTGAATCAGTTTTGGATCAAATCTGGAGATCATTTCTTCTGGTCTGGACTTAGTTTCATACCCTGAACCATGCTATCTTCTGGTCTGGGTCAAATCTGGATTGATTCTCTTGTTCTGGACCCATTAACTTATCCTTTGATTAAGTCTGGATCAAGTCTGGGCTGTTTATTATTTCACTGCCAGGCCATCTCCTGGTCAGAATAACTTTTAGTATAAATCTGACATTTGATTCCTTCTGGTCTGGATCAAGTCTCCCTCTGGTAGGCTTCCTTCTGGTCTGGTCCAGGTCTCCTTCTGACTTTGGTTCCTTCTAAACTAGGCCAGCAAAGATATCATTTGGTGGTGTTTTGAATCCTGGTGTATCCTCTGGTAATTCCAGGATGCATTCTGCATGCATTTTCTGCCTCTGATAACTTCATCTTCTGGTGGTATTTAATATAGTAATTCAAGGTACAAAATAAGATTACATGGAGTGCTTTTGTAAACATCAAAATCCAAACTACTTAGAACCAACTTGGTTCCAACAATCTCCCCCTTTTTGATGATGACAAAACCTTAACTTATTTTGCTAATTTATAACCCGTAGTGCTGAAATACTCCCCCTCAGATCAATCTCTCCCCCTAAGTCTGATACTGACTTTTTCTTCTCCTTTTCAACTCCTTCCCTTTTCACTCTTTCTTTTCTTCTCTCCTTTTCAACTCCTTCTTTATTCTCTCTTTCTTTTCTCTCTTCACATTCCCTCTCCTTTTGAACTCCTTCTCTTTTCACTCTTTCTTTTTCTCTCTTTATTTTTCTCTCTCCCTGTTTCTTCTCCTTTTCAACTCCTTCTCTTTTCATCTCTTTATTTTTCGCTCCTCCTTTCTTTTTATTTCTCCTTTTTCTCTCTCTCCCCCTTTTTTGTCATCAGCCAAAAAGAGGTCATACTATTTTTGTATTTTTGTTTTTCTCTTTACAAATTACAGAAAGTAAAAACAGAAAATAAAAGACATAAAATAAAATTACAAGAAACTTAAAAACTCCTAAGATGACTACTTGAGCTAGTCAGATATGGAGGTAATGCTGAGATGCTGCTTGATGAACTCGAACCTATCTTCAGGTAGTGCTTTGGTGAAGATGTCAGCTCATTGATGATCAGTGTCCACAAACTAGATGCTTAAAGTCCCTTTTTGAACATGGTCCCTAATGAAATGGTGTTTTATTTCAATGTGTTTGGCTCTAGAGTGTAAGCTAGGGTTCTTGGTTAGGTTTATGGATGAAGTGTTATCACAGAACAAAGGGATATTGGTTTCAAAGATATTGTAATCTTAAAGTTGATGTTTCATCCAGAGTAACTATGAACTGCATCCTGTTGTTGATATATACTCAGCTTCAGCTGTTGACATGGCAATGGTGCTTTGTCTTTTGCTTGACCAAGAGATCAAATTATCACCTAAGAAAGTGCAGTTGCCACTTGTACTTTTCCTTTCCAGCTTGTCTCCAGCATAGTCGGAATCACAAAAACCTTTAAGTCTGTAGGTGGGGGTTTTCTTGTATAACAGGGTAAGGTTGGTGGTTCCTTTAAGGTATCTCAGAATTCGTTTGACAGTAGTTAAATGGGATTCCCTAAGGTTAGCTTGAAAACGGGCACAGACACAAAGAAGAGATCCAATCATACCTAGGGTTACACTAAACAAAACAAAATGTCACGTCTAGAAGCAGTTAAATAAAGAAGGGATCCAATCATACCTCTGTATGTTTTCTGGTCTACCTTTTGGCTGGTTTCGTCTTTCTCAAGTGAGCAGGTTGGGTGCATGGGGGTGGCCATAGGCTTACATTCACTCATTTTGAACTTTTTAAGAAGTTCTTTAGTATATTTAGATTGGTGAATGAGTATACCTGATTTACCTTGATGAATCTGAATTCCCAAGAAGAACTTAAGTTCTCCCATCATGCTCATTTGGAACTCTTTCTGCATTAGGTCAGAAAACTCTTTGCACAAAGTGCCATTAGTCGATCCTAATATGATATCATCAACATAAACTTGAATAATCAAAATATCATTTTTAATGGATTTCCTAAATAGAGTATTATCAATCTGGCCTCTATTAAATTCATTCTTAAGTAGAAAGTTAGTAAGTCTGTCATACCATGCCCTTGGTGCTTGTTTTAAACCATATAAAGATTTTTTAAGTTTAAAAACATGGTCTAGAAAATCAAAATTTTCAAATCTAGGGGGCTGTTTGACATAGACTTCCTTACTTATATAGGCATTTAAGAATGCACTTTTAACATCCATTTGATACAACATTTTATCATGATTAGCAGCAAATGATAAAAGAATTCTAATTGCTTCTAACTTGGCCACTGGAGCAAAAGTCTTAGTGTAGTCTATACCTTCCTGTTGACTATATCCTTGAGCTACTAATCTGGCTTTGTTCCTTACCACTTCACATTTTTCATTGAGTTTATTCCTGAAAACCCACTTGGTTCCAATAATGTTTTTGTTTGGTGTGGGTACCAAATCCCAAACATCATTCCTTTGGAATTCATTCAGCTCTTCTTGCATTGCAAGTATCCAACCTTCCTCTGCCAAAGCCTCATCAACATTACTTGGTTCAATTGTTAAGAGTAAACCAAACAGACTGGTTTCTCTACTTGATGATCTGGTCTTTAAAGGTTCTGCTGCACTGCCAATAATGAGATATTCTGGATGTGAAGACTTGTACTTCCATCGATTCGTTCCCTCTGACTTGTCTTCAGAGTCAGCATGTTCTTATGCATCTTGATCTTTCCCAGATTCTGCTGCTGGTCCAGCTTCTGGTTCCTGTGGCTCTGGTTCACCTGCAATTTCCTCATCTTGCTTTGACTTTTCAGAGTCAAGCTGTTTATCATCAAACTTAATGTGGATTGATTCTTCCACAGTGTTAGTTTCTTTGTTAAACACTCTATAAGCTTTTGATATGTCAGAGTAGCCAATAAAGATACACTTTTGAGATCTAGAATCAAACTTAGCTAGGTTATCTTTAGTGTTCAACATAAAACAGATGCAGCCAAATTGCTTAACGTAGGAAATATTGGGTTTCTTACCTTTCCACAGTTCATAGGGAGTTTTATTTAAGATGGACCTGATGTAGACTCTATTCTGACTGTAGCAGGCTGTGTGGACAGCTTCTGCCCAAAGGTAGGTGGCAACCTTCATATCATTCAGCATGGTTCTGGCCATCTCCTGCAGTGATATGTTCTTCCTTTCTACCACTCCATTATGTTGAGGTGTTCTGGGGGATGAGAAGTTGTGAGAGATGCCATTCTCATCACAGAATTCTTCAAAATACTTGTTCTCGAATTCACCTCCATGATCACTTTTGATGGTTATGATCTTAATACCCTGAACATTCATAACTTGCTTACAGAAAGAAATAAATACTCTGTGAGATTCATCTTTGTTCTTTAAAAAATTTACCCAAGTCCACCTTGAGTAATCATCAACAATTACAAAACCATATTTCTTACCACCGAGAGAAGCTGTTTGAACAAGACCAAACAGATCTAAGTGAAGCAATTCAAGTGGTTGAGAGGTAGAAACACATTTTTTAGTTTTAAAAGAGTTTTTAGTTTGTTTACCTCTTTGACATGCTTCACACAGAATCTCAGTTTTGGAACTTACCTTGAGAAGCCCTCTTACCAACTGGAGTTTGCTCAATTTGGATATAAGCCTAGGGTTTGCATGCCCTAACCTCTTGTGCCAAATTAGATCCTGCTCACTCACAGACAATAAGCATTTAACCTGTTGCTTAGCAAGACTGGACATATCAATTTTATAAACATTATCCTTCCTAGTGCTAGTATATAAAACCGACCCATCAAGTTGACTAACAGCTTTGCAAGTTTTTTGATTAAAGATAATATCATAATTGGAATCACTTAATTGACTTATGCTCAGAAGATTGTGTTTTAGCCCTTTAACTAACAGATCATTTTTAATAGAAAGGGAATAAGTGTTACCAACAGTTCATGTACCAATAATATGACCTTTCTGATTTCCTCCAAAAGAAACTTTACCTCCATTCTTCATAGTCAGATCCAGAAACATAGATTTGTCTTCTATCATGTGCTTGGAGTAGCCACTGTCAAGATACCAAGTTTTGTGTTGCTGATCAGACCTTGCCTTTTCTCTGTCAGAACCAGAGTTAAAGTTAGACTTAGATTAGACTTATCTTCTGTTCGAGCCATTAGAGCCAGTTCTTCTTCTGGCGTGTTTGAGCAGTTTCCTTGATTCTGCTTTGGTTGATAAACCATGTTTCTCTGATGATTCAGGAACATGTTTTGATTTTGGTAATTTTGGTGAATCCTGTGATTCTGATAACCTTGATGATTCTGGTGATTTGGGTGAATCTGGTGGTTCTGATGAACTTGGTAATTCTGGTAATTCTTGTCTTGATTCTTGTTCTGGTTCCAGTGTTGATTCTGATTCTGGTTCCAGTATTGGTTCTGGTTTCAGTGTTGGTTCTGGTTCTAGTTTCTGTGCTTCTGATACTGGTTCCAGTTCTAGTTTTGGTTCTAGTTCCAGTTTTGATTCTGGTTCTAGTTCTGGTTCTGATTCTGGTTCTGGTTGAGTTGACCAGACCTTTTTCCATCAAACTCAGATTGCCTTTGTCTTGTTGTAGCAGGAACATAAACCTTCTTCTGCTTGTGCATTGCCAACATCCATTGTCCAAGCACCATTGTTGGTGTCTCCTTCTGGTTGCTCAGAATATCTGCAACATAGACAATTTGATCTTTTGGTACCCAAAACTGATTGGGTCCAGGTTTGTTAGTCTTAATAGCTCTCTGATCTTGTTCAGATTTTACAATTGGACAAGATAGTTCAGAGTTACCTTTCTTAGCACAAACAATGCATAAAACATCAAAATTAATAGCTTTACTTTCAACAATCGTTTCTGTAAAACCAAGACCTCTCTTTCCAGTGTTATTGTTTCCATAAATCATATATGCATATTTACTTCATTCCATTCCATTGGAAATAAAGTTTTGAAAAAATTGCTCATGCATATCAGATTTACAAACAGTTTTGGAAGTGGAACAAATATTACTTTTGAGAGTTTGGTTTTCAGATTTGAGTCTTGCAACTTTAATTTTAAAATCCTTGTTTTTAGTTGCATACTCAGAAATTCGATTCTTTAAAACTTGGACTTTTTTGGTTAGATTTTTCTTATCTTCCCAAAGAGTTTTCAGTTTTAAATACATCTTATTGTTTGCATTTAAAAAGTCTTTTAAAGTCTCAATTAATTCAAATTTAGTGAGATCAGAAAATACCTCATCGTCTTCATCTTTTGAATATGTTCCATAGCCTGAGCTATATTCAGAACTTGAATTTTTATGAGCCATCAGAGCCAGAATTGCTCCTTCTGATGTGCTTCCAGACTTGCTTGAATGAATGCTTCGATCATTATTCCTTCTGGCTGCTTTCCTTCCTGAATTCTTGCCTTTGTGAAGTCCAGAGGCAGGCCTGATGTGTGCCATCTTTGCTGTTTCTGCCTCTTCTTCATTAGACGATTCTTCCTCTGATTCTGATGCATCTCAGGCTGCCATCAGACCCTTCTTTCTGAATCTGGAATTCTTCTTGTGCTGTTTGCCTTTTTCCAGATTTGGACATTCTGACTTGATATGTCCAGGTTCATTACATCCATCACAAACGATACTCTTCTTGTCAGATTCATCCTTTCTTTGTTGTTATGTTTCTTCTTGAAGCTTATTCTCTTCCTGTTTTCCCATATCTTAACCATCTTTTTGGTTAAGTAAGCCATATCATCACAATCACTGTCACTATCCTCTGATTCTGATGATGCCCTTGCAGCTTTCTTCTGTTTCGACTTCAGGGCCAGATTCTTCTTCTTCTTTGGTTCATCTGCTTCTAGTTCTATTTCATGAGACCTGAGTGAGCTGATCAGATCTTCAAGTTTTAAGTTGTTCAGATCTTTGGCTTGCTGAACTGCAGTAACCATTGGTCTCCACTTGGTTGGTAAGCTTCTTAGAATCTTCTTGACATGATGTGCTGTTGTGTAGCTTTTCTTCAAGACCATCAGTCCAGATATCAGAGTCTGGAATCTGCAGAACATTCCATCAATGTTTTCATCATCTTCCATCTTGAACATCTCATACTGTTTGACCAGTATGTTAGCCCTTGCTTCTTGAACCTGCTGGTTTCCTTCATAGGTCAGAACCAAACTGTCGAATATACTCTTCGCTGTTTCTTTATCTGTGCATCTGTCAAATTCCTTGAATGTGATGGCACTGATCATGATGTTTCTCGACTTGTGATAAAGTTTGTATAATTTGCTCAGGTCTGGTTTTGTAACATCCTCTAAATTTATTATTTAAAATAATTAAGACTTATAAATATATATATTTCATTATTAATTTAGGTGTGATAATTATTTGCCTTTTTCAACTTATTGTAGTTGATAAAATTATTAGTAAGAATTATTTAATCAATGGAGAAGTTATATATATATATATATATATATATGTTTTTTTAGTACAAGAAGAATTTGAGCTAAGGGTTGGTGGCTAGGTATGACCCAACCCGTAATAGAAATTTGGGCTTGGAATTGGTGGCTTAGTTTTTGTATGATCAAGGTTAAGAAAAAAAATAATAAATAAATAAAATAATATTTTCTCCCTTCTATTCTTTATTTAGGCCCAACACTATCTACCTAATAATCTCCACTTTAAATTTTCCCTAAAGTCCACAATATTTCCATACTAAGTAATAGTAAGCAGAAAAAAATACCGAAACCTTAGCCGTCATCTCCTTCACAACTCATCTCCTTCGTGCAGCAAACCTTTCGTGTGAACAACTTCGTGGGTGCTTAGAGATTCGTACTAGGAAGAAAAGCGGCCAAGATAAGGGCTTTCCCCCACACAAATTTGAATTAGACCGTTAGTTGGATGACATGGAACTAATAATTGTAATTGCTTGCTTTTGAAAGAAATAAATGTAGACTAATAAAATAAAATAATGGAATCTGAAATCCTTTACGTTGAGTTCGATATGTAATGTATGTCTTTTTAAGAAATAAAATATGAATTTTTATATTATACATGATAGAGTTTTAATTTTTATGATGGATATGAAGCAAAATATGATTTTTCTTATGTTATATATATGATAAAGTTTTGATTTGGATGATGTATTATGAGTTGGAGTTTGAAGTTTCTTGTTATATATAAAGTTTTAATCTTTATGGTGTAAATAAAGTAAAGTCCCGATTTTTATGCGTACGTCGTGAAAATTATTATTTAATGATTATTTGTCTATGAATATATGATTCTCATGATAAGGATGTGTGATATGTGATCTTTGTGATGTGAATAAGATGATGGTTTTAAAAAGGTGATTTTTTTTAATGCATATGACATGATTCTTAGTGGGCTGTGTGCGAGTATAATTGTGATAATATATGGTCATGTCATGGCATATGCATCTTCGTGGGAGTTGCCTTAGTGGCAGGTTTATTTTCCCCATTGGTATGGGTGATCTTTCTGTGTGGAAGTTGCCTTAGTGGCAGATTTATATCCGGATCATATAGTTTTAGGAGCATGCATTATACATATATTTTTATATACGATTTACCGTTTGCGCATTTTTTTCTTTTAAATTAGAAGTTTTTACCTTTATATGTTTTATGTTATTCTTCTATATGTTTATCTTTGGTTTGATGTGGATGATGGGAAAAACTGACCCTTACAACAACATTTTAGGTACTAATGAGTTCGAGGAGATTCAAGAGTAGTAGATGAGTATTAATGTGCGGCGAACGTGGGGTAAAAATGGGGTTTCAAGACAATTTTTGTAATAATAAATATTGCCGCAACATTTCTATATCTATTTTTTTATTTTTAAATCTTTGTCACTAAACTTTAGTAAACTTTTTTTTGTTTTAGTTTTTGAATAAACATTTTTTAATAATAGTAAATAAACGTGATTGTTACTAATTATTTAAATGGATAAATGTTAGATGTTCTTATTCTTAAAAAAAAATTATCGTAAATTTTTCTAAAAGTATTTTTCTTAGTAACGTTTTGGACCAAAAATCCGGGCGTTAAAGGTTTCATATCATCCATGTCCAGTTCTTTAGTTGGATCATCTGGAACAGTAGGTGCAGTGTATCCTTCGATTACCATCTTCCATAATTCAGGATCTTGAGATATGAAGAAACTTCTCATTCTGTCCTTCCAATACTCAAACCTTTCTCCATCAAATAGTGGTGGTCTGTTGATGTTGCCTCCCAAATCATCTCTGGATTCTGCCATGTTGAACCCCTTGGACCTTTCTGTTGGAACCAAGTTGGTTCTAAGTACTTAGGATTTTGATGCTTACAAATGTACTCAATGTAAACTTATTTTGTACTTTGAATTATTAATTTAAATGCCCCAGAAACTGAAGGAAACAGAAGCAGAGATCAAAGGAAAATGAATTCTGGAATATCCAGAAGATGTTCTAGGATGTCAAAACATCACCAGAGGATATGTTTGGTGGCCCATAACAGAAGGAAGAAAAATCATAATGAAACATGGATCATACAATTGGAAAGCCTGCCAGAAGAGTTGTTCCAAACAAACAGGAGTCAAATATCAATTTTATTCTAGAAGTTATTCTGACCAGAAGATGGCCTGGCAGTGAAAAATTACACAGTCCAGACTTGTTCCAGACTTGACCAGAAGGTATGTTTATGAGTCCAGAACAAGAGGATCAATTCAGATTTGGCCCAGATCATGAGATAGCATGATTCAGGGCATGGAACTAAGTCCAGACCAAAAGAAATGAACTCCAGCATCAATCCAGACTTGGTCCAAAATTAAAGGTAAAATGTCCAGACTGAAATAATTTTTTGTTCAAGTTAATTTCAGTTTGTTCCAAACCAAAGTCCAGAATCTGTCCAGAACAGAGTAAAAACTTCCAGATCAATGGTTCAGAAAAATTTTTTGGTCCAGTGATGGTCCAGATCAGAAAATCAGACCATGGCCCAGTGGTGGCCAAAATCAGAGGGTTAGGTAGTGTGGTCCAGGAATGGCCGAAATCAGAGGATCACAAAATATGAAATAGGCAGGTCCAGATGTGGACTATCGCATTAAGATCCAATGGTGCAGATTTGATCATGAGAATTAAAGAATTTGAGAAAAACGCTCAAAACAGAAGCTGAGCAAAATGCTTAAAACAGATCAGTGAGCAAAAGGCTCAAAACAGAATCTGAGCAAAATACTCCAGAATATTTTCAAAACAGATTAATCAAAATATACTGCAGAAGTAAAGCATCAGTGAAGTTCTAAAGTTCAACTATAAATAGAGACTTAATGCTAAAGAATAAAGTATCGAAAATCACAAAAGAGTCATACACTTCCAAAGCAACAAACACCCAAATTTTCATAGAAGTCAATTGTGAGTTTTAGCTTTCAAGAAGCAAGTACTCGTGTTATTTTCTTTCCACTGTGGCAAATCTAAGTTGTTGCAGTAGAGTCTACAATCTGAGGGAGTCAGTAGAGGTAGCAGGGTACTTGGCAATTAGATAGGGTTGTATCTAAGTTGTTGAAGTAGAGTCTACGAACTGAGGGAATCAGAAAGGGTATCAAGGTACTTAGCAATTAGATTCATAGTGTTGTGAGTTCTTCTACAATCTGGGGTTGTCAGATTGGCTGAAGACAAGGTTGTTTTCCTCAAGAAGTCTAGGATTGTTAGACTATTGAGAAGACTGACTTGGAGGGTCAGTAGCAAGGTTGTAATTCAAGATTGAATTAGTGAAATCCTTCAAGGCGAAGGGACTGGACGTAGCCTCGTTAACGGTGAACCAGTATAAAATCTGTGAGTTTTTATTCTTATGTTTATCCGCTGCTAACTCTATTTTAATTATACATCAAGTTTTGTTTTGAAAGTATTAAAACAGGAAAAGTTTCAAGTTAAGTCAAACACAATTCAACCCCCCCTTCTCGTGTTTGCACCTTCACTTTCCTCAAATAAAATTAACTGCTCAGCCTTGAGACCGAGCTCTGATGCCAATTGAAGGTGCACACACGAGAAGGGGGGTTGAATTGTGTTGTCTAACTTGAATACTTTTTCTGTTTTTGCAGTTTTAAAACAAAACTTGATGTATGAAGAAAACAGAGTTAGCAGCGGATATAAAGTAACAATAAAAACACAGAATTTTATACTGGTTCACCGTTAACGAGGCTACGTCCAGTCCCTTCACTTTGAAGGATTTCACTAATTCAAAACGTTGAATTACAATAGTTCCACTGACCCTCCAAGTCAGTCTTCTTAAACAATCTAACAATCCTAGACTCTTGAGGAATACAACACCTTGACTTCCTAAGTCAAGTCTTCTCCTACCAATCTGACAACCCCATATTGTAGAAGGAACTACAACGCCTTGAATCTAATTGCCAAGTAATCTGCTACCCTTTCTGACTCCCTCAGATTGTAGACTCTACTTCAACAACTTAGATCTAACACAAGGGAAAGAAAATAACACGAGTGCTTGCTTCTGGAAAGCTGGAACTCACAATTAACCTCACTGAAAACTTGAATGTTTGCTTTGGAAGTGTATGACCCTTTTGTGATTTTCTATACTAAGTATTCTGCCTTGAGCCTCCTTTTATAGATGCGAATTAGGACCTCTTCCAAGCTTAATTTCGAGCTGCATCTTGCTGGATTCTCTCGCAAAAATATCTTGACCAATCGGGCTTCACTTAAATAAAAAACATATCTTTTTTAAGCTTCAGATTTGCTTTCAAAAATAATTGACCAATCATGTCTTTAGTTTCTTCCCGCCAACAGCTTCTGAATTCCACAATACTTCACTTTATTTTTGTAACAAATCCTTTTAATACTTTGATCAAATTTAATTAAATCTCCACCATTAATCATTATGATTAAATTTGGACCGTTTGATCTTCTGCGCTAGTCCACATCTGGACCTTACTAAGTGATCTGCGGTGATCCTCTAATTTCGGCCAACCCTGGACCACTCTTTCTGATCTTCTGATCTCGGCCAACCTGGTCTAGCAAACTGATCAACTGTGATCCTCTAATCTCGGCCAATGCTGGACCACATATTCAAACATTCTGATTTCGGCCAACACTGGGCCATGGTCTGATCTTCTGATCTCGGCCAACACTGGTCCATATACTTAAATCTAGACCATTGATATGAATATCTTCCCTCTGATATGGGCCAATTCTGGACTTGGTCTAGATTAAACTGAAATTAAATCTGGACAAATAATATTTCAGTCTGGAATTTTACCTTCTATTTTGAATCAGTTCTGGATCAAATATGGAGATCGTTTCTTCTGGTCTGGACTTAGTTTCATACCCTTAACCATGCTATCTTTTGGTCTGGGTCAAATCTGGATTGATTCTCTTGTTCTGGACCCATTAACTTATCCTCTGATTAAGTCTAGATCAAGTCTGGGCTGTTTATTATTTCACTTCCAGGCCATCTTCTGGTCAGAATAACTTCTGGAATAAATCTGACATTTGATTCCTTCTTGTATGGATCAAGTCTCCCTCTGGCAGGCTTCCTTCTGGTCTGGTCCAGGTCTCCTTCAGACTTTGCTTCCTTCTGATCTAGGCCAGCAAAGATATCCTCTGGTGTTGTTTTGACATCCTGGTGTAACCTCTGGTAATTCCAGGATGCATTCTGTATACATTTTCTGCCTTTGATAACTTCATCTTCTGTTGGTATTTAATATAGTAATTCAAAGTACAAAATAAGATTACATGTAGTGCTTTTGTAAACATCAAAATCCTAAGTACTTAGAACCAACTTGGTTCCAACACCTTCACCTTGAAGGATTTCACTAATTCAAACCTTGAATTACAACAATTCCACTGACCCTCCAAGTTAGTCTTCTCAAACAGTCTAACAATCCTAGACTTTTGAGGAACGCAGCACCTTGACTTCTCAAGTCAAGACTTCTCATACCAATCTGACAACCCCAGATTGTAGAAGGAATTACAACGTCTTGAATCTAATTGCTAAGTAATCTACTACCTCTTCTAACTCCCTCAGATTGTAGACTCTACTTCAACAAATTAGATCTAACACAAGGAAAAGGAAATAACACGAGTGCTTGCTTCTGGAAAGCTGGAACTCACAAAACCTCACTGAAAACTTGAGTGTTTGCTTTGGAAGTGTATCACTCTTTTGTAATTTTCGATACTAAGTATTCTGCCTTGAGCCTCCTTTTATATATGCAAATTAGGGCTTCTTCGAAGCTTAATTTCGAGCTGTATCTTGCTGGATTCTCTTGCAAAAATATCTTGACCAATCACGCTTCATTTAAATAAAAAACATATCTTTTTTAAGCTTCAGATTTGCTTTCAAAAATAACTGGTCAATCATGTTTTTGGTTTCTTCCCGCCAACAATTTCTGAATTCCACAATACTTCACTTTATTTTTGTAACAAATCCTTTTAATGCTTTGATCAAATTTAATTAAATCTCCACCATTAATCCTTATGATTAAATCTGGATCGTTAGATCTTCTGCGCTAGTCCACATCTGGACCTTACTAAGTGATCTGCTGTGATCCTCTTATCTCGGCCAATGTTGGACCACACATTCTAACCTTCTGATTTCGGCCAACATTGGGCCATGGTCTGATCTTCTGATATCGGCCAACACTGGTCAATATACTTAAATCTAGCCATTGATCTGAATATCTTCCCTCTGATCTGGACCAAATCTGGACTTGGTCTAGATTAAACTGAAATTAAATCTGGACAAATAATATTTCAGTCTGGACATTTTACCTTCTGTTTTGAATCAGTTCTGGATCAAATCTGGAGATCATTTCTTATGGTATGGACTTAGTTTCATACCCTGAACCATGCTATCTTCTGGTCTGGGTCAAATCTGGATTGATTCTCTTGTTCTGGACCCATTAACTTATCCTCTGATTAAGTCTGGATCAAGTCTGAATTTATTATTTCACTGTCAGGCCATCTTCTGGTCAGAATAACTTCTAGAATAAATCTGACATTTGATTCCTTCTAGTCTGGTCCAGATCTCATTCTGACTTTTCTTCCTTCTGATCTGGGCCAGTAAAGATATCCTCTGGTAATTCCAAGATGCATCCTCTGGTACCTTCTAAATGCATTTTCTGGTGTCTTCATCTTCTGCCTCTGGAACCTTCATTTTCTGGTGGCATTTAATGTAATAATTCAAGGTTCAAAATAAGATTACATGGAGTGCTTTTGTAAACATCAAAATACTAAGTACTTAGAACCAACTTGGTTCCAACAATATTTTGTTTATGTCTTAACGAACATCTGCAAGAGACAAAATCCGATCAACCATTGGGTCGTCATATCTTCTGGAAGAAGACTCGCGTTAATAAAGATAGAATAGTGGATAATGAAAATGTTTAACAAGTTATCCAACAATGTGTAAGTATACTATCACTTTAATATTTTTTAATAGTGTCTTCTAAAAATGATATTGAACTTAACTTTTTAATACTACATGTATTTTAGGAAAATTTGAAACAATATCCTGAAAATCAAGATGAAAATAAAAAAGTTAGCTGCAGGAACTTTCTTGGCAAGGTATTCAATGTTCCTGAATATTCTGAGCGTGTGAGGGGTAAGGGATTTGGCGTGACTCCCAAAAATTATTTTTCACATGAGAAGCGCACAAATCCATTCCAGAGGATCAACGTGAAATGCAAATAGACAATGAAAATGGAAGTTGCAACATTGGTCCTAAAAGTCTCTCGAAGGTCATTAATTACTTAACGAAATAATAAATTCATTCAACCATATTGTTTCACATACTTATGTATTATCAATTGATTTAGGGTGTTTCAACTTGCGTGCTATACTTGTCATCCCCTACTTGCATGGTTGGAAAAGGAACATTGTACAATACATTTGGAGAAGTATTACATAATAATCCCGTCCATGCCGATCATTTTAAAATGTCACCTATGATAGCTTTAGAACCACGTGCACCGTTGCCTATCCCAGACAACGACAAAGATATGAAGTTCTTAGGAGAAGCAATAGGTTGTTACGTGGCATGGCCGAAAAATCTTGTTGGCACTGAGGAGGTATGTTTTAATTGCTATGTATGTTTAGTTGGATGATTATGATTGATTATGATTGATTATGTTTAATTGCTGATTTTTCCGCTTTTAATTTCACATTTATTTATATTCTTTCTAAAGGGAATGATAAGAAGATTCCTCACAACGAGTCTGTCATTTCACCAGAAAAGGTTTGACATATACATCAATTGTATACGAAATGATTAGCTTACTATAATAACTAAAAAAACTGATCAACCTCATTTTTTCATTAATTTATTGATAATTAATCTAATTTTATATTTTCATTGAAGGTTTTGGTATGAGAAGTTGGTGTGCACGCGCAAATTGACAAGTAGATTTGCATTCTTATCTCCCCATAAACTATCCATGTTTAAGCTCGATCCAGTTAATGTAAAATAGTATGTAGTTGATATACTTTTAGAAAATAAAGAGAAGGATAAGCTGTTTTTGGCATCATATAATTCAGGGTACGTAATTAGGTACTTTATCTATATCCTTTTTAATTTATGATACTTTATGAGTTGTGTAAACAAATTCGTCAACCAAATTTTTGTTGTTGTAGGCAACATTGAGTGTTGTTTGCCATCAATGCGGCCTATGAAATTATATATTATTTAGACCCATTGCACGGTCATTACAACAATCACCCTGATATAAAGAACATCTTCAACATGTAAGTAATATTCATTTATTTCTTACATATATAAATAATGTGTTTGGTCATTGAATAATAATCACATTTATTTGATAGTGCTTTGCAAATTTTCCGCGTTCAAAGGGGTGCTTCAGTGTCGAAGAATAAGTCAAACAACATCTCATGGCTTCCAATAAAGGTTTGAAATTTTTGTTTTAGAACTTAATTATATGCCTTTTAAATTTTCATTTACAATCAATGCATAAATATTTATTGGCGTAGATGTTTTATTTTATAGTCTCCGTGTCAAACTAACAACATAGACTGCGGATACTATATAATGAGATTCATGAAGGAGATTGTTGATTTGAATCAACATATAATTCCAGAAACGGTACGTTATTTTCATTATATTTTCATTTTCATATATAAACTATATATATATATATATATATATTTGATTTTAACTTATTTATGTTCAAATATTATATCGCATAGTATTTTGACAACATCAATCCAACATACTCTGAAAGTGATCTCATAGAAATAAAAGAAGACTGGTGTCAGTTTGTGCTCACACTGAAAGTTATATAATTTGTTAATATGTGAGTTTCACATTGTTGGAAATTGTAATTTATTATTGTATATTTTGGTGTGAATTGATCATCATTCTACATAAATTTTATTATTGTAATTTATTACGAGATTTTTACGTAAATTTTTGGATGCGAAAACGAAACTTTTACTTAGAATCTACTATTTTTAATAAAATTGTATACAATATTAAAAAATTGGATAGATAAAAAAATAAATAGAAAAAAATATTTGAATTTCTTACCTCGATCTGCAAAAAAGTATACTTTGGAATTTTTTTAATATCAACGAAACAAAAATAGATCAACATATAATTCCAGAAACGGTACGTTATTTTCATTATATTTTCATTTTCATATATAAACTATATATATATATTTGATTTTAACTTATTTATGTTCAAATTTTATATCGCATAGTATTTTGACAACATCAATCCAACATACTCTGAAAGTGATCTCATAGAAATAAAAGAAGACTGGTGTCAGTTTGTGCTCACACTGAAAGTTATATAATTTGTTAATAGGTGAGTTTCACATTGTTGGAAATTGTAATTTATTATTGTATATTTTGGTGTGAATTGATCATCATTCTAATTAGTTTATTTTATTTTTTGTTACAATAGGGTAAATAAAGAAATTTATGGAGAAGTTGCTATGGCACTGGCATGATATTTGTTCTGTGAATATGTAATTCATATTGTGAATATGTTGCTACTATCAATAACTTGTAATTTATTGCTACTGTCATGAAATTGTAATATGTCGCTGTGAATATGTTGCTGCTGTGAACTTGTAATTGATATTGTTGATGTGAATATGAAATTGATATTGTGAAGAATATGAATTTTGATATTTGTGAATATGAATTTTGATATTGTGAATGTGAATTTTAATGTTGATAAGAAGAATCTGAATGTGATATTTGATGTTGATAATAATGCCATAAAAAAGATAGCGCTTTTTTAAAAAATGCCATAAAAATCCTTTTACGAAGCTTTTTTAAACGTTTTACAGCGCTTTTTTAAGCCTTTTACAGCGCATTTTTAAAAAAAGCATTGTAAAACTAGTATAAGAAGCGCGCTTTATATATGGAATTATTACAGCGCTTTTTTGTAAGAGCGCTGTAAATCTAGTATAAGAAGCGCACTTTATATATGGACCTATTACAACGCTTTTTTCAAAAAAGCGTTGTAAAACTATTATAAGAAGCGCGCTATATATACATATTACAACGCTTTTTTATTTTCAATAGCTTTGTTGTATCCTTTTACAACACTACATACTACAGCGCTTAAAAGTGTTGTAAAGGGCTTAAAAAAGTGCTTTAAAATGATCTTTTTCGTGTAGTGTAGACTTGCCTCCTGGTTGCAAACCAATAGGTTGTAAATGGATTTTGAACCTGATGGAACTATTGATAAATACAAGGCACGCCTTGTAGCCAAAGGTTTTAGACAAAGAGAAAATATAAATTTCTTCGACACTTTTTCACCAGTCACTAGAATAACATCCATTAGGGTACTCATTTCTCTAGCAGCTATTCATAACTTGATGATACACCAAATGGATGCTAAACAACCTTTTTAATGGTGATATGGAAGAAGAAATCTATATGGAACAACCTGAAGGTTTTGTAATTCATGGACAAGAAGACAAAGTCTGTAAGTTAGATAAATCTCTGTATGTCTTAAACAAGCTGCTAAGCAATGACATGAAAAATTTAATAACTTTATTATATCGAATGAGTTTCAAGTGAATGAAAGTGACAAATATATTTATTACAAATTTGAAAATGGCATTTGCACTATTATATGTCTCTGTGTAGACGACTTACTCATATTTGGTTCAAACATTGATGTTCTAAATACTGTGAAATTATCGTTGAGTAACAACTTTGATATGAAAGACCTCGGAGAAGCGAATGAAATCCTAGGAATCAAGATTACTAGGTTAGAAAAGAGAATTTCTTTGTATCAGTCTCACTTTGTTGAAAAGATGATAAGAAATAATAATACTTTGACTGTAAACCTACTTACACACCATATAATCCAAGTGTGAAACTTTTTAAGAACACTGGTGAAGGTGTTACACAAACTGAATATGCGAGCATCATTGGCAGCCTTAGGTATGCCACTGATTATACTAGACCCGACATTGCATACATCGAGGGACTGTTGTGCAGGTTTACTAGTAGACTCTAGTATGAAGCATTAGCACACTATCGAAAGACTCATGAGATACCTAAAAAGGACCATGAGTCTAGGATTACATTATCAAAGATTTTCTACCGTCCTTGAAAGATACAGTGATGCTGATAATGATGCTGATTAGAACACCTTGTCAGATGTCTCCAAAGCAACCAGTGGCTATATTTTTAGTATAGCCGATGGTGATGTATCATGGAAATCGAAGAACAGACAATATTGGCTCAGTCCATTATGGAGTCTAAAATGATAGCACTAGCTGCTACTAGTGAAGAAGCGAGTCGGTTGAGATGATTGCTAGCTGAGATCCTTTTATGGGAAAAACCTATGCCAGCTGTGTTGATCAACTGTGATAGTACCGCAGCTATTGCAAAGATTGAAAATCGCTATTACAACGGTAAGAAACGAGATATACGTCGTAAGCACAACACAGTTAGAGAATTACTTTCTAAATAAGCTGTTATAGTGGATCATGTACGCATCAATGAGAATTTAATGGATCCTTTGACGAAAGGGTTAGCTAGAGTGAAAGTCCTAAATACATCCAAAATGATGGGACTAATGCCTATAGAGTCACTCATGATAGTAACCCGACTTAAAAGACTGGAGATCCCAAAAATTAGATTCAATGGGTAATAACAAGTCATAGTGATATGAGATGAACATGTTATTAAATCTGAGAGAAGCATGATTCCTGAAGCGATGAAAGGTTGAGATATTAGAAACTCTTAATGAGATCTATACTCTATGTGGAGGGAGAACCCAGCTACAGGAGTACTCTTGATAGACTCACCTATGTGAATGTGGAAGTGGGGTCGCTTCCTATGGAATTTCGAGGCAAAAATTCCTAGAGCGTTCACTATACTAGGATAGACGTGCAGGGTCATTAAGCACGGGCTTTTGAGAATACACCCTATGAAAAAGTTGTGTGTGGGTTTGATATCAGAGATAGAGTTCAAGACTACGAGTCACTCTTGTTGACTCTGAATCTCACTTACTATGCAAATGTTCAAGTTAAGAGACACCTTTGCTTATGCACAATCTTATAGAAGCGTTTGACGCTACTTCAGAAACATTTTTTTTAATTCAAGTGGGGAATTGTTGGAACATAATGTGTGAATTTAAAAATTGTTAAAGTCTCACATTGGAAAAATCTTATGTTGAGTAGTTTTCATCACTATATAAAGGTTTTTTAAACTTTTGTTGAAGTCCCACATTGGATAGAAAACATATGTGGATTTGCTTCCATCACTATATAATGAGTTTCAAACTCTTGTGAAAAGTACACCAAAATTCGATACATTTCCCAACTATCTCTTTTCTCCCTATTCTATTTTGCTCGATATATTTTCGAGCCACTTCTCCTCTTTCTTTCTGTCCCTTCGATTTTTAGTGGTTCTAATACCACTTCCTTTTAGAGCGGTTTTTAAGCCGTAGTCTCTTTGATTTTTGAGTGGTCATAATACCACCGTCCATTCGATTTTTGAGTGGTCATAATATCACTCTCCTTTTAGAGCGGTTGTTATGTCGTGGTCATAGTACCATATTGTGAGTGGCTTTAACTGTCATATTGAGAGTGACTTTAACCGTCGTATTAAGAGTGGCTTTAATCGCCATAATGAGGGTGTAATTCTAGAACGATTTTTTACGGTGCAGTGGAACTCCGATACAGACGACCTAATCCGCGACTCAACCCAGTAATATCTTCGGTGACATAAATTTATTTTCAAACAGTTTTCGAAATTCAAAAAACAACAACTCTTAGTTGGAATGCAATGTCCATGAGAATAATCCTAGATTTAAGACTCTGATATGCCACATAAATTCACTTTATAATTGTACTTTAAAAAAAGTCACAAAAGTTCGTGCAAATCTAGTTTGTACTCTTGACACATGTTTTTTTTTCTACATGTTTTCTTTAATGAAAATATGCGAACATTTCATGAATGTTCAAAATGAAAACCACTCGTGTCTACAACTATAATTTTAATTATAATGACGGTAAATAATTCTTATTTGAGTTAGATGAGTGTATTATCAATATAAATTAAGGAGAAAGTTTTCATTGATAAATGATTCTAAATTCGTATTCTTATTTCAGATAATCAATGATACAAAATAAGTTTTAGCTTATATATAGCCAGTTGTCAATTGCAACTGATTCAGTTTGTAACAAAGTTTACCAGCGTGCTTAATATTATAAGCGTGCATTTTTTTTTTCAATTAGAAGCGTAAATAATAAAACTACAATTTGGAGCTTCTTAAAAATCATGGTCAAATGAACTCGTAGACGTGAATGTTAAAAACACGACGCATGTCCAAATGACACTAAATCAGATTGACAACTGCCTTTAATAGTGACATTTAATAAGAAATTACTGTCAAACACTCATAAAAATAGGATAACACACTAAAACAAAGTCACTCATTGCTCAGATGTTGGTGTAAAAAAATTGAAGTGATATTGTGTTCAAGTGTGAGAATAGGTCAAATTCACCGAAAGGTTCTACGATCTAGCTTACATCATGCCTAGATCAGATTAAATTTATTTTTAAACAGATAAGGTCAAGACTTCTAAAAAAGTCGATTTAGTTAAAAAGGTAAGACTGCATGTCATATAATAAGTCTTTTAAATCTATTAAACCGACATATTTAAATAAATATAAATAACATTTTTTATACTACTATAATTATTATATTAAATTTTAATCTTTTTGTTAGATATTCAAGTTTTAGTAACATACGCATATTAACCTTCTTCAGTTTGGACATATTTAAATGTATTGTTATAAAATATAATTGAAGTAGGATGTGTATAAAGTCATATTCTTCAAATTGTCAAGTTAAATATCAATATATAACTTAATTTCATCGACATATTAACTCAGTAATCTATTTAAAGATATGTTTGATTATTTATTCAAAAATTTAAAATGAAATACAATTTTAAGTAGGCTAATAGCTCATATCAGTCTTCTATCGAGGTCAGACTCAGACATAAAAAGTAAGCCTATGATGCACCACATATCAAGCTTAGGCCTTAACTTTTTTGACAGGCCAGATTTAGACCTAGGGGTAAAAACACTCATAAAAATAGGATAACATAGTAAAATAAAGCCACTTTTAGATGTCGGTGTAAAAAAGTTGAAGTGATATCATGCCTAGGAGTGAGAATAGGTCATGTCGACTGATAGGGTTTACGATCTAGCTTACATTAGAACTATGTCAGACTAAACTTTTTTTTAAAAGATACAAAGTCAAGACTTCTAAAAAAGTCTATTTAGTTAAAAAGGTAAGACTACATGTCACATAATAAGTCTTTTAAGCCTGTTAAAGTAACATATTTAAATAAATATAAATAACATTTTTTATACTACTATAATTATTATATTAAATTTTGATCTTTTTGTTAAATATTCAACTTATAGTATTTTATGCCTTCTTGAGTTTGGACATATTTAAATGTATTGTTGTTATAATGTATAATTGAAGTAGGATGTGTATAAAGTCATATTCTTCAAATTGTCATGTTAAATATCAATATATAACTTAATTTCATCGACATATTAACTCGTTAATCTATTTAAAGATATGTTTTATTCAATTTTTTAAAAATGAAATAGACTTTTAAGTAAGCTAATAGGTTATATCAATCTTCTATCGAGGCCAGACTCAGACATAAAAAATAAGTCTATGATAGACCACATATCAAACTTAGACCTTTTTGACAGACCATATTCAAACCTAACAAATCTATCTCGGCTCAGCCTATTCACACCCCTAATTATGTCTAATTTAAAGAGAAATTTTTTGTGGACACTGTATATTAGAGAGAACACTTATTTAACACCTAAAAAAAATATTTATCATTTCAAAATTTTATTTATTTGTAAATTAATAATACTAATGATGGTTAGAGATAACCGACCACTCTGAAGTCTTCGGAGCTTCAAAACTGACCTGCTACCGCTAATAGTAGAGATGTTAAATAAATGTTTATATATATACACACGCGTGAGGTGTACACCTATTATTATTCAATTTAAACTCTTTTTTACTATTTTATCTATTTTAAAATAAATATTATTTAAGATTCTTTTTACATAAATTAAATTAAAAAAAAATCTTATTATATAATCTTATAATTTTTTCATTAAATAATTGCCGCCAAAACCATTTCTTATAAACGTGTAGTAATACTATTAGAACTAACTTATCCAAAAAATAATGCTTAAATAAAAAAAGATTATTGAAAAGCACAACCATTGAGTATTTAAGTGGTAATGTATTTATTTTACATAGTTATTCGATTATAACTTAACAAGATATTATATAGTGAAGTAATTATCATTAATTAAAAAAATATAGAATAACAGATTGAATAGTTAAAAATTTACACTGTCCCCACTACTTTTGAACTTTTACAGTGTTGGAAAATGTCAAACAAAAACTTGGCCAATCAAAAAATTACATGCGCTGCTCCATTATTATACATACAGTGCAGCATATCCATGCGCATGCAAGCAAAAATACCGGTGAATATTGGGTCGGTTAGATAAGATTTTCTTTTAAAATGTTTTATTTCATATTTTTTTAAAAAGATAAAATATCCCTCAAATCCTTTAATTTAATTTTAAGTAATAATTTAGTCATTTTTTTTATTTAATTTTAAGTAATGATTTGATTATTTATGTGTTAAAATATCAACAATATTATCATTTTTTACAGAAATTCAGAAAATTTAGCATTATTTTCAAACAAAATTCAGAAAATTAATAATCGATCATCTTCAATAAAATCCATATTTTCATCAAATTCATGATTCAAACCTTTAAATACATTCATATTTTCATCTTCAATACCAACAACAACATCAAATTCGTCAAATAAACAGCTCATATTTTAATATTTAGGTTAATGATTTGATTTTGAGAAAGATAGAAAGAAGAATATACTATCTCGATGATTTGGGGATGAAATATTAAAGTATGAGTTATTTATTTAATGAATTTGATATTGTTGTAGATGAAGATATGAGTTTATTTGAACATTTGAGTTATAGATTTGATGAATATATGATTTTTTTGAAATTGATAATGAATTTTTTGGATTTTGTTTGAAGGTTATGATTAATTTTCTGAGTTTTGTAAAAAAAAGGATAATATTGTTGGAATTTGAAAAGATAAATAATTAAATCGTTACTTAAAATTAAATAAATGATCCAATCGAAAAAGAAAAAAAAGATAAGAGACTAAATTGTTACCTAAAACTAAGTTAAAAGACCGCAAGATGTATTTTTTTCTTTTAAAAATGATTTTTAGGAAAACTTATTCAAAAATTGTAGAAGTTATTTCGAATTCATTTTTTATAGATTAAAAATATAATTTTAACATTCAATAACTTAGATATTCATTGTTGAATATTTTACTATGATAAATATCACAGTTTTTTAGACTTAATTATAATTTTAGTCCTCTTATTTTCACTAATTCGCGAAATTGGTTTTCGTATTTTAAAATCCAACATTATTAATCGCTCCTTTGGATTTTTTAACCAAAAAATGATGACATGCCATATTTTAAATGACGCGTTTTATGATACAATGATATTGAAAGATTAATACCCATGAAATTTTAATGAAACTCTTTAAAAACTTAAATTTCAACTTCTGAAAATCATTCATTTATATAATTTAATTAATAACATATAAATTATTAATATATATAGAAGGTTATACATTATGTTGTATGCCACGTCATTTAAAATATGTCAAATCCTAATATTATAGTAAAAAAATATAAAGGAGATATCAAAACTGATGAGTTTTAAAGTTTGGGGACCAATTATGCAAATTAGGGAAAATAAGAGAACTAAAATCATAATTAAACATTTTTTAAAAATGTATCTCTCGAAATAATTTTTATGAAAAATTTCTCAAAATAACTTCTCATTTTAATTATTTTTTTATTTTATTATTTAAAAAATTTATAACAATTAAATATTTAAAATGACATAAGGTACGTTTTTCACGATATATATATACATAAATTTCCATTCGAATTTCAATAGAGTCAACTTCCTTTTATTATTTCATTTGTAATGACCATAAAAGTCAATGAAAATGTTTGAAGTAATGAGAAGTTTATCTTCTATACATTGTGTTTTGGTATGCACAACTATATTTGTTGTCATTTCAATGTTATATCAAAGAAAAGTTTGAAAATCTTAATAGTTAATTATTGATGTAGGCAAAGATATAAACACCAATTCAAATGTAGTTATTAAAAAAATATTTAAATAAGTAATTTTATTAAAATGTGTTTTTGATTATGTCGAAAATATATATGATTATTTCTCTACAAAATACAAATTATTATATTATTTCAAATTTTTTATCACAGTCCTTTACGTAATTAACTTGTGTATCATACAGATAAACAAGTACACGTCTATTATATATGACAATTTGGTTATAAAATTACCTCATTAACTATTAGATTTAAATATTGTGATAAATGTATAATAATATATAATAAATTAAAAATGATGTATAAAATATTAGAAATGAATGAGTTACTATTAGATGAAGTGAATTTTGAGACAAGTTAATTAATTTTAAATTGAAAAAATAAAAACACTTATTGTAAAACAGAGAATATAAATATATATATTATTATTGCACAATAAACTTATATTATCTCATGGTGATGGGTGTGTATATAGCCCCATCACAATCTACAGGAGAAGAAACATAAGAGAGAAAGCAATAAATAGGGAATAGACTCTAGAATGAAAAAGGACTAATTTAATTATTAATATTGCAAAAAGTTCTCTAAAGTTCTTATGTCAATGTCATTGATATCAACAGAATCCATTAATTGTGTTAGCCTCTCACTGATTTCTTCCACCTCTTTCTGCAGCCTCCTAATGTGATTCAAAGTTTCCTGCAAGATCTTTGAAGCTGATTGCTGCAACAAAAGACAAACTACTTGTTGTTAAAGGATCACTGTAGAACCAAATATCTAAAAACAGGATTTTTACATTATTCTAAATTTATTATTGTTAAGTTGAATTTATATTTTAGATTTGAATTAAAAACTTTATATTTATATTTATAGTAATTATATTATTTTATCTATGGAAAAAAAATTCACAATTTCACTATATACTAAACATACACTTAATAACTTAGTACTCTAAAAAAAATAGATGGTTTTATAAAACACATTTTACTAAATAATGGTAACAAATGTTTTAACGCTTACTAAATATCAAAATTAGCAGCACTCTATAAAAAATAAAATTAGTTGACCCAATTTCTCAAATGCTTTCAAATTCAAATTAGAGAAATAATCTCTATTACTTATCAGCTTACTAATGTCGCAAGGAAATTCCAACCGCAATCCAAACTTGTCTTTGACTAGTTTTATTTACACAATTCAAGGTGAAAAACGTGACGATAAATAATCTCAAGGAATCACTTTAAACAAAAAAAAAAAAAACTAAAAATTTTATTTAATAAAAGGTTTCCAAAAGAAATTACTTAATAAATTAAAAGGCTTTATGTTCTAATTTTTTTAAAACGAAAACTGATAAATTATCATATACAATTGATATTGTCCTAACAAATAATAAATTAATTGACTTAAAAAAATTAATAATATACTATATTGATTACATTAATTTAATAAATGATTTTATGTTCTAAAGTATCTGAAAAATAATTTTTAATAAAAAATTTAGTAATTTAAAAAGATATTATTATAGATATTAAAGACATCATCTTAAAATTCATTATGTTGAGTCCACTGTACTCTGCTTTAAATATCTTGTAAATTGTGGATAATGAAGCTATTTATATCTTTTCATCTCTGATGTCATGTTTGAAATATTCTTGTTTGTCACATTTAAAATATTTCTGTCACAAGCTGTCTATTACTATTCTGTATTACATATATATATATATATATATATATAAATTAATACAAAGTTTTAGGAAAGTTTGAATTGCAGCATCCACCGGTAAGTAAGTAATTAGTACTACCATAAAAAGTTTAAACTTACTTAAAATAATCATGCTTATTTTAGTGTGTCTTTGTTAGAAGATACTATATGTCTTGAATCTAAATATAATGTCTTCTTAAAAAGAATGTTCCTTTTTATAAGATTCTTTTCATTATTTCAATTGTATTAATTATTTTTTACTAATTTATCTATAGTTATGTTTTATATTTTGTTGGAATTTATAATAAATAATACAACAAAAATTATAAATTAACTCTCCTTCTTTAAAGATAAACAAGTAAAATAATTTAAATTACCAATAAATAATATTATAATTAACTTTCTAAATATTTGTTATTTAGTTATCATAACTTATTTATAGAGACACATTAAAAATAATCATATTATGACAATGTATGTTTTTAAGTGTGATATTATAGTAACATAGGTTGAAAACTAAACTTGAAGTTGGTGAAAAAAACCTTAATCTTTTTTTTTAAAATAAAATAATTTAAAGATTTCGTTAATGTTGTATGGTTTTAAATTGTAAGTTACGCTGCAAACTTTTATATTAAAGTAAAATGTTGGGAAATGCAGTTGTGATACAGTTGAATTACGGTTGCAATTGCAATAGAGAAATTTCAAAATCTGTAAATTTACAGCCGTAATTGCAATATTGAATCGCAATTTAAAACCATAATTGCAATCATAATTTTATATTACAGTCTACAAGAACAATTGCAATAAAAATATAAGGAAGTTAGAGGTCTCTAGAATGACATCACAAACGTAATAGTTATTATAATGCAAGAGCATGCAAAAAGATTAATATGTTGATTAATCAAATATATACTAACTTCTTGGACTTGATCAAATCATACCATTGAGTTGTTTCTTTGGTTATTCAACTGAGGCAGTAATAGTTGTAACCTTGAAACAAGTTCATTAATCTGTTTTTCTGAAAACTTTGAATCTCTTGAGCTTCTCTGGCCAGACATGGCTTCTCTCTTTTATTATTTCTTGTGCTTAAAATATTTTGCCTTAATAATTTTGATGTAGTAGTGTGTTGTGTTGCACCAAAAGAAGGATGTTGTTTAAATAGAGGAGGATTGAGAGTTTACTGTTTAGCATGATGTTTCATGAAGGCACTGATTAGTTAGAATAAGACACTACTGACATAAAAATTAATAATTTGAAATTTTGAGTTGTTTGAATCAAGCTCTCTATATCACACATTTTAGCAGTACATATATACATGGCCCACCACTACTGTTGATTTTAGAATTTTTGCCTAACAAACTTTTGAAATTATATTGCACAATGAGCTTAACTTATTTCTTGATGCATGTATCCTCGACTCCAAGACAACATTAATATTAATATTGTTTTTGGTGTGAATGAAGGACAACATTAGCAATATTGTTTTTGGATTTAGGTTTTAAATAATTGAAAATGAGGACATCACTTCAACTTTAAAAGGAATAAATTTTTAGTATTAATTAGTACACTAAAAATAAATAATATGATAAAGAATAAAATAGTGACAGATATATGGCATATACTGTGTATCCATTATGTTTTCATATTTTTTTTAAACGTGTGAGTGTTGTTACAATATTTTTTTAAATATATTAAAATTATAAAAATAAATTTAATTGTGTCTTTTATTAATCATTTTAATCTTTAAATGTGTCTTAAGTTTTTTTTTTAAATAAATAAAAATATTATCAAAAAAATGTTAGTCTTAGACAAAGAATGTACAAAAGTTACAAAATTATGCTATTAATAAGCGGACACAAAAAAAAAAGATTATTCTAATTACACATTGTTCTGCTTTTTGTAAAATAATTCCTCGACATAATAAGTTATCTTTTGTAGACAACTTATTTTGAAACAATCTTCAAGCAAAAAGAGAAATCTTCAATGGAATGAATGAATGTCAAGCTAACTCCCGAAAATATGGTGAACACCGTACCTTCGACCATATCTTCCCGCAAGATCATATATACCTCTTTTACCGAATACACCATTCATCGAACATTGTTTCACAACCAAGTATTAATTGCATTAACATGCAAATGAACATTATCCAAAAGAGTCCTACATTCCTCCATCAACTCTTCTTCCCATGCAAACAAACGTCTTCTCCACCTCCACCCCTGAATACCCTCACTGCGTAGCAAATCAATGATAACATTAACACATTCCTCCTATTGTAAAGACAAATTAAATAACCTACAAAACCTCTCTCTCAACAAACCCCTCCCCCCAATCACCCAAAGGTCCTACCAAAACAAAGTATTTTTCTCCCATCCCCTACAATTTTATACAATTTATCATCAAACCTATCTTTGAAAGAAAACAAACTTCACCTTCCTGGAAAGCATAGGTATCATTCCACCACCTAGAACCTTGCAATAAACTCCCTTCTACCCTACCAAAAGCCTCTCTATATTTATTAACCAACATCTTACCCCAATGCTTCTCTGACTATGATTTTAATCTAGTCTTCAAATATATTTTTTCTTAATCAATTTGATCTATAAAATTACTAATTAAAGAGACATTTGAAGATGTGCTTGTAATATTAAAAAATTCTAAAACTATAGTGACAACAAATAATACATTTAAGAAAAATTACAATTTACTATTTTTTTAATACTATACATATAACAAAAGTTGAAAGTGATATACACTGCCACCAGTTCTCAAAGTTTCGGCGTTCGTTTTTGAGGTAAATTATGATTTATGTATATTTATTTTCTTAATATAGACATTTTCTTTTAATATTTGACTTTGCATTTTATATAGTCCAAGAAGGTTGGGTTAAATAAGTTTTAATTTTTAAAAAATTTGAAATTATGTTTTTAGTATCTATAAAAAAAATATTTTTTAGTCCTTACAAAATTATCATACAAGTAGTTTTAGTCTTTGATGGAACATCAACATATATGTTTGAATAATTTTTTCCACTCATGTTTACAAAACTATAAAAAGTCCCTTTACAAAAAATGAATTCAAAATTCAATTTATTTGACTATATTTTCTTTACTTTTTTCTTGGGCATATGAAATGTAAAAAATTCATATTTAATTCATCCTGAGTTATAAAATTTTAAATTTTTTAGATAAACTTTTAATAATGTTCTAAACATGCTCACGAAAAATTATTCATAAATTTAAAGTTGAAGAATGTTTCGTTTTAGCAAAAATTAAAATACTTTACACAATAATTTTGTAGTGACTAAGAAATGTGATTTTTTTACAAAGACTAAAAATAAAATTTTGAAGTTTTATCAAACTAAAAACTTATTTAACCCTTAAAGTTTATTTAAAATTGTAATTTAAAGATATATATATATATATATATATATATATATATATATATATATATATATATATATATATATATATATATATATATATATATCAATAAGGTCTTTACAAAGACTGTAAGTTTGTCTCTAACTAAGTATATAGGCTCACAAGTATTTATGTATACTTTAAATCTTTTCAAACATATAATTATATAGCTGTAACAATTTGAATCAAAATATACTATAATATTATCAATAACAATATATTACTATATTATTATATGTAATTAAATAGATCAGTATATTTGATGTAAAGGCCATATAAAACAAATGTATATACGCTTTTAGGTTGATTTAAAGTCTTTTTTAAATAGATTTTTAAAACCCTTATCTTAATTTCTTTAATAATAATATAATTGTGAAATTGGCTTAACATGATTTTGAATTGATTAGTGAGTTTAAAAACCTTCATTTGTAAAATTTATTTATTTAAAAGTAAATTTAATGTAAAATAATTTATATTTAATTATATTTAAATAAAATTGAGTTAAACAATAAATTTTAATGTAAATCACGTTTGGACTCAAAACTAAAAATTTTAATTTCAAATTTCAAATATAAAATTAATTCTACTTAATATCAACAAAACATGTGAAAATGTGTGTTTGAAAAACTTTAAAATCACCATAAAAAATTATAGTGGGGCAAAAGCTATATATTGTAACTTTTTAAAATTACAGTGAGACACCCCTAAACTCGCAGTAAGATAGACAAACGTTAACCCAAACATAAACAAAATCAACTTTACACCTCATAAATGGATGTTAACTTGAAAACAACTGCACAATGACAGCAAAATGTAGCAACAACCTTCCAACAATAAATGACAGAAACAGAACCTACTTATGAAAAGCAGAGATGTCTAGTTCAGAGGAAAACGTTCTCATACATTTCCATTTATAATTAAACATTAAACAATTGCTAACTAACTAATGTATACAAATTATTAATGAACTTGGATCAATAACAAATTATTTAAAAAAAATGTAAGGTTTGAATCTCAATAAAATAATCAGTTGCCATATTTTACTCGTGTATTCAAATTATTAAAAGTATTTCCCCTATAAACTGGACCTTTAAATTATGATAGTTGATTTTGTCCAAATAACCTCCTTAATTCCGAATTCAAAATATTTTATTTTTTTTTACAATTAGTGTATATGAATTTCATAGTGAGATTCTTAAAAGAATATCCTGCCAAGATGTAGCTTGCTGGTTTTTTTTTTTTTTACAAAATGTAGCTTGTTGAGTGGACAATCTCAAGAGGAAAAAGAAATAAAGTATTATCTTTAAAATAAATTTGTCAAAAAAATATATTCTCTTTGAAATTTGAGCATGTGTCCAAGTCCAATTATCAAAATCTTGAATTTATTTATCTTGTTAATACATGATTGTGTAAGACTTCTGTAATCCTTCTTAAAAAGTGGATACAGTATTACTTAGTATGATGTTGTAATAAACTTTTATTAATAAAATTTTAATTATTGAAAAAAAAATTATAAAATAATTTAGAATTTATTTTCAACAACACTTAGAATTCACATAATTAAGGAATACATGGTTGCTATGTTTTAATTTATATAATTGGAACAACAACAAAAATTTCCGCCATTGGCTTATAATACTTTATTCAAGAATTAAGTGACAACGTAGCTAGTTTTAATGCAATCTTAATCTAACTTTGGTGAGAACACAAAAAATCTAATAGAATTGTCGGCAGATGCCAAGGCATGCGCAGAGGTAACAAACCAAAATCATTACAATATTGAAACTATATTTTAGTAACATGGTCTATTAATTTGGTTTATACTAATACTATTGACAATTAGTGAATACTTAGTAAAGGTAGGAATAATTCAGTTCGTCTAACATGACTTATGACTTAGTTTAGGATAAGTTTAGGTCGAATATTTCTTTAAAAGCAGTTCATTGTAATCTTAAGAGATAGAATATAAATCTTATCTGAAATATCAATTATAAAATATTAATTGATATTACTTTAACTAATAATAATTTCACCACTTTCTCGATTTGTACTTTTTTTTTAAATAATTCTTTAGAAGCCCTATTATATAGTTCAGGATTCATGTCACCCAAAAAGCTTTTAACTAATAAACCAACATATTTATGCAAATGCAAATAATATTTTTATTACTATTATTATATTACATTTGAATAATAATTTCTTAACAAGGTCGTAAGCCTAGCTAGGAATAAAAAATAGAACACTTTAAAATATAAGTTTCAAAGTAAAGTATTTATAAATGAAAAAAAGTATATGTTATAAAAAAAAATCTGCGACATGTGATATAAAAAACCTTTACTTTTTATTTAGATTATTGGTTGATTTGAAAACAATTAAAAATCAAATAGATGAATAAAAATTAAATTAAAAAATTCATAAATAAAATTATAATTTTTAAATTCTTAAAATTAAATTAAAGAAATAAATTTTATTGAAGAGATTTAGAAAGATAAAATTATAAATAAATAATTTATGATAAAAAAACTAAATATAGATAATTTGTTGAGAAAATTTTACTTTTAATAAAAAAACTTCTCTATATATAAAAAAAAACAATAGAATTTGTTCGGAAAATTTTGGGTTGATAAAAATTATTTTCTTATAAATAAAATATGAGAATTAATGAGAAAGCGACGTGTGACATAAAAAATCTTATATATACTTTTGATTTGTTCATTATAAATTAGTTGTCTAATTATTCAACTCATTTGTATGTTTTTATCAAGATTCCAAAAATTGTAGCGGCTGGTTGGGTCAGTCTAATCAGAAATTGAAAGGTTTAGATGTTTGAACGGTTTTTTTTTTAATACCCCTTATTTGATAAAAAATTATCAAACTACTTTTTTTTGAAAACTATATAGCAAAATATTTTTTTTTCTCTTAGTAATAAGTCGTCTTTGCAAATAGCGGCTTCCTTAAGGAAGTCGGAGTTTGCAAAGGTGACTTCCTTAAGGGAATATTTTTTCAATGTTTTTAACAATATATATATATATAATATATATAAAATTCATTCATAAAAAACAAAATCACAAATTTTATAAAAATTACAATAAAGTTAATAGCGAAAGTGGCTTCCAGTACCACATTGCCGAAGTTTTCTCACACGTACAGGATTTTGACGATGCCTTGATACATCACGAGTTTGTTCTTCTTATGGATCTTCATCTTCTTGCTCTTGAGGATGTCGAGGGGGGATTGTTGCAGAAAAACTACTTTCACCTTGAGTCTAGTTGGATATTTGATTTAACGGAGTATATGCATTCCCAAAGCTTCGAATATGAAAGCTTTGTTGATACATATTATTAAGTAATTGGGTAGCGGACTCAAATGTATTATAACTTGGTTTGAAAGTGTTATACAATAATTCCTCTTCGCTTGATGCAAAGGATAGTCGATAGTTGTCTTCTTGTTGTGGTTGCAAAAGATTGATTTTCTAGAGAAATAAATCGTTTGGAAGTTTTGCAAAACCAAACCATGTATTCATAACTTGGTTTAAATTTAACATTTAGATACTGGACATGAAGAATATGATTCTCTCGTTCATTCCACTTTTTGTTCTTATTTTCGTAGAATAATGCCCAACTATAGTCAACTTGTTTATGCAAATCTACCTTATGATATTTTTTCATATTCCAAGATGGATATGGAATTTCTTGCGGTAGTCCAAATTGTAGTTACAATCTATCTGTTTGATGCATTTCTATTATATAGAAACAAAACAAACATGTAGATGCATTCCATAGCCAATTGTCTTTTGTATTATCGTATGTTAGATGTAGGTAGGTCCTCAAGAGAAATTGATATATAAGAGGTTTGTTAGTAATGTATGCATAAGAAGAAATAAAATAATAGAAATTAATGTTTTAATATATTACATCATTAACACTCATGCGATCAATTTTTTATCGATATCCAGCTGTATGATAATTAGGTGTATCGCCAAATTTCATTCTCTTTCCACTATATTTATGAAAATAAATTTGAACGTCAGTGAATTAATTAATAATTTTATAAATATAATATTTACCTTTTTGCGAACGGAAAATGAGGCTCAAGATTACTTATTGGTGCAAGAAATGACATGGTACCATGCTCAAGTTTGAAGTAGATGTGAACATCCACCGATCGACATAACATCGGGTTCAGATGTGCAGCACAATTCTCTATAAAGTGTTGCCAAATACGCTGAACCCCAACTGTATTCTCCCGTCTCTCGCTAATCTCTCAACAAATGCAACCACATAATATATACCCTGTCGTGAGATTTGGGATTTGTCAGGCATTAATATGCCACCAATCAATCCTAAAATGTACACTCTACAATTTATAATTATTTCTCCGTTCGACGATTCTGAAGTTAATATTGAAAATGTTTCTCTCAGCCATTTTAATTTTATAAAATTTATCTTTTTTTGAGATTCAGTATATATTGTTAAAAAAATTTAAAAAAAAATTCTCTTAAAGAATTCACATTTACAAACGCAGTCTCCTTTAAGGAAGTCGCCATTTACAAACATGACTTATAACTAAGAAAAAAAATAGATATTTTGATGTATAATTTTTTTTTTAAAATTCAGTCATTGAAAAAAAAAATTTGAACGGAATGTAGAATTGTTTTGAAGGTAGTAATAGTTTTATGAAGGAATTTTATTAATACTTTATTCATGTTTTAATGTATTAGTTTCAAGTTGGTGAGCTAAAGGGTATTTAAGGAGTTATCAACAGAAGGTTCTTAATTCGTAGTCTGAAAAAAATAATCTAACTACTAATTTATTAACATTTGTTTATAAAAAAGTCGATATTTTTATATTTTAAAATTATTTGTATTGATAAAATAGAGAAAAAAATCTACGTAATTGAAAGAAAAAAAAAATTTGTACATAGATGATTTTTTAATCTCTATAAAATCTTCTTAATTTTTTAATTCATAAAAAACTTCCTGTTTCCATTTTTTGTCTTTTTTTTTTAATTCAATTTATGTGTATCCTCCAACTTTAAAATAATTTTTTGTAGATGCTGTTAGAACATTTTAAGAGCATTTTTAAAAAAAAATTAGAATTATTTAACAAAAGATGAGTTAAATGTGAATTTTTAAATTGAAAAGTTTTAAAAATTCATATTTAATTTATTTATTATTAAAAAAAATTTAAATTTTTGTTAAAAAGATGTTTATAATATTTTAAATACGACTAAAAAATAAAAACATGAACTTTTTTTTGGACTAAAATGTTAAAAAGAAAAATATAAAAACTAAAAATAAAATTTCAAAGTTTATTAAACTTGTTTAACTATTTAATATATTACTTTATATACAGTCCAAAAATATTAATTATTTATTCAACATATTAATAATATTTAATCACAATATTAATCACGTAATACTACCTGATGAATCACATTTTAATCACACTTGAACGATTGAAGGTTGGACAGGTGTCTTCACCAATTCAATATCTATTCTATTTTTTCAATCATTGAATTTTTATTAATGATGGGTAAATCCACTAACTCATGGCTTGTCCAGCAAAATGAGATATTTAATTTAATCTAATCTATTTTTATAATTTAATCTGTCGGATTTTAGAGGAGTTGATAATGAAACATTGCTAAATTTTTTGTCACCCTTAAATGTATAAGTTAATACTAAATTATTTAAGAGATTTTGAATTCAAATGCTGACTAAAATAATTATCCATTAAATTTTAATAGTCTTCAAACCAAATACTTATAATTTACTAAGGTCAATTGCTTTGAGAACAAAATGATTAAGAAAAATTATACCTACAATATTCACATATCATTGTGTGGAAAGTTCCTTTTCTCAATGTGGCATTTTAACGTTGGTGTTTTTAATGGACACATCCTCCCCCTTTAAGGAAGCTAAATTTCAATGGACACTCGTGAATTTTGAACTAAAATATTGAGATGATTAAATTTTTAAAATTTTAATAAGTAAATAAAATGTATGATATTATATTGTATATAAGAATTTTAAATTATAAATTTATAAAAATATATTGAAGAGATGTAGTAAATCAAATATTGGTTGACATTTTTAATAATTAAAAATTAGTTGGAATTTAGGTTGGAAAATTTATTTTATAAGTATTGTAACTGTTTATGTAATTTTTTTATATAAATTATTCCCTCCGGTTGTTTAATAATAGACATCTATATTATAATTTGGGGCTAAATAGCACTCGTGGTCCCTTAACTTAATTTCAGTTAACCTTTTAGTCCTTTATCTTTTTTTTCCCGATTTGGTCCTTTATTTTAATTTTAAGTAACAATTTGATCCTTTATGTTTTAAAATGTCAACGATGTTATCTTTTTTTTTTTACAAAAATTCAAAAAAGTCATCAAAATTTTCAACCAAAACACATAAAATTATTTGTATTCTTCAATATAATACAAATTTTATCAAATTCGAAACTCAAATCTTCAAATAATCTCATATTTCCATTTCTAACAATATCAAATAAAGAATGAAATTTGATGAAATTTTTGTATGGGTTTATTTGAAGATTTGAGTTACGAATTTGATGAAATTTGTATTATATTAAAGAATATAATTAATTTTATGCGTTTTGGTTGAAAATTTTGATGAGTTTTTTGAATTTTTGTAAAAAAAAAGGATAATATTGTTGACATTTTAAAACATAAAGGATCAAATTGTTACTTAAAATTAAAATAAAGGACCAAATCGGAAAAAAAAAAGATAAAGGATTAAAACGTTAACTGAAATTAAGTTAAGGGACCACGTGTGCTATTTTGCCTATAATTTGGTCTACAAAAATTGGTGTATTTGATTTAGGGTTGTCTTAAAGATTTGGAGGCCTTACTCTAATCTTAACAATTGAGCCTAATAAAAAAAGTGCAATTTTAATAATTAAAAAATATTAGTAAAATAAAGTTTAGTCCATATACAAATACCAATATTTACACGTACTAATCTACATGATTCATATAACAAAAAAAAAATGTGCATAGATAATATGTCACTTTTACATATTAAACTCAAATATACATCTCCACAATAATAATACAACAACCACAATTCAACTCATAAAAATAATTCAACTCAAAAATTATAGAACTCAAAATTACGACAACATACACCACAATATCTATATTAATTAGCATATCTATCAACTTGTGTCGTGTCAGGTTTAGTCAAAATTCATTACAATCCGATTAGTATATATCAAATCACGCAAACCACAATTATCCACTTATATAATTTGGTTTTCACAACCTTGTCACAGTTAATAATTATTCTTTTTTTAAATCATTTTGATAAAAAATATATATATTTTTTTTTATAAATTTTAACTAATTATCTTCAATCAAATTCATATATAAAAGTTTGTTTAAAATTATATGTCAAATTACATTTCTACTATTGAGACCACAATATTATACTCATCCAATCATTGAAAATAAAATAAAAATAGTGAAATATTAAAATATTAATAGAATTACAAAAATAATGTCAGAGATTGAGTATTCTAGACATAAAATATAATCTTAAATGACCTATGTGAATGATTTGCACAAAAATTTAAAAATTACAACTCAAAAATAAACAAAATAAAGGAGTATTATTTTTTAAAAGATCACCATATATCCCAACAAAACTCTCCAGTTTTCAATATACAAATGAGAAACTTAAATACTATGAAATAATATTTTTGTATGTTCTAGTTACTTTCTGTCTCTTCTATTTATATATTTTAATCGTAAAACATTATGTATGTGAAGGTTGACGTGACGAACCATGTAGAACAAGATGAATGACTAAACTACTCAAACATGTGGCGTATGTGTATTAATGCGACCATAAAAAGAGAGAGGCCTCAGAGTCAGGTAGATAACAAGGACAAAAACCAATTATTGGAGTTTTGGCATCATTTTACCAAACGTCTATTCCCCTAATTTTGCGGTAGCAACCTGTAAACTATTAGGATGTTTCATATTTCGCATCATTCATTTTTTATACATATGTTAATTAAGTCAATAAAGAACAAACATAAGAACAAACTAAACTCGTATAATAAAAAAAATACATATATAATATGACAATCATGTATAAGAATTTAAAACAGAATAATATTAATGATTTTTATGTTTTCAATATAAATTAAAGATTTAATTACATTTAAAAAAAAATAAAACTAAGTATCATAAGAGATCACAATTTGCAATTTTGGTCCTGTGTTTCAAATGAAAGTATTTATAAATAGTCCATTAAAAAAAGTATTATAATATTATAAAGTCCATTCGTCCAGTTAGTTCTTTGAACATCTATCAAAGCAAATACCATGTCAAAGTGATATTCGAATGTATTCTAGCTGTTAATGCAGTGAATGTAATGCACTTTTCTTTCATCAAGTATCACGATCAAACACATTAGTGGCTGTTCAGATCAATATCAAACTCGGAAAATTTGGAGTTTAAAAAAAATTGCACTTGTTTGGTGAATTTTCTGATCATAATCCAACAATAATCACAAATGCACTAAATGTGCGAAGGCACACATCCCAACTCCAGCGAACCATTTCTGACTTAAAATTGTTTGGAAAAATAATTTAATTAATGGTTTATAATATATTTTATCTAAAATAAAAATAATAGCTGAAAAATTAGTATAATTTAAAATTTAAAATAATGTTTATAAATAATTATTATGGATTGACAGTATCAAACTATTTACACCTGATAGTATATAACAATATATTTAATATTGAAAATAGTTGAAAAATTAGTTTCTTATTGGGCAAGTTAAAAAAGCCTGAGATCTGACACCCATGTAACAAAAATTCAAAGGGACCCCATGCCTTTCTATTTTGAGGTAAACACACCCATTCTGGTCTTCAGTCTTCGTCACCCTCTTTCGGTGAATTCAGTGCACAATTGACGTTACAATATGCAAATACAACTTAAAAGGTTGTCAAATAGATTTGGTTATAATATTGTGCATAAAAAAATAAATATATAATATTGTACACCTAAGTTCATGTAGTACTATTTGCTAAATCATGAGTCAAAAAAATGTTAAATCATGTGATAATAAATCATGAACGTAACGTGTCGAGTATATATGTATGATTACAGGTTTTAATGCTCTGTATTTCTGTGGTTGCCAACTTCAATTTGGACTTAGATGTGTATAATATATATTCATTCTCAAAAATGCCAATCATTGAAGTTTCTTATTTCAGAGTCACATGCAAACATGCTGATGATGAAATGGAATTATGTGAATAGGTTGTTAAATAAGGGTATTTTAAGTGGAAATTTTCAATTTTTATAATTTTAAAATACTAAATTTATTACTTTTAAGATTTCAATTCTACATTTTAAGTATTAAAAGTAATTATATCAAAAAAAAAAATATTTAAAGATACCTCATTCGATCGTGAATATAAGAGAAAGTTTTTTTAATAAAATTTGATGTATTTAATTTAAAATTTAGATCAAATATAAATTTTTTTTTATCCAACTTTCTTTTATATTTAACATTAAATGAAGTAATTTGTAATAAAAATGGTCTAAATGAAAGATTTTCTAATTAAATTATCTAATTAAAAGAGATAAAGTTCAATTTGTTGGAATCCAGGAAGAGAAAATCTTCATACAAACATGAACACACTCTTCTAAGAAGCAAAAAGAAACCAAAGATAACTCCCAAGTTAAATGTAGTTTGTTAGTCTATATTTACATTTATAATCTAATAATAAAATAAATTATCACACCTCTAGTAATTCTTACACTGAGAAAATTGCAAACTCTCTTATACCATTTCACACGGATATAATATAAATTCTCTTAAAGACAAAAAATTACTCAAATCTTTAATAGAAACAAAAGATTAGAATTGTTGTGGTGAGGAAACTAAAACTAACCCCATATTTACAATAACCCTTTTTTTCTTCTTATTAATACTATTCGATGTGGGACTTGGATTAGTATCTATTTTAACACAACATATTGTCCATTCATCCAAAGTCTAATATTTCTTCACTATGTTATCAACTTCCACTACAAGAATGTTTCTTATTTTCTGGGTCACACCAGCAACTTTGAGATCCTCCTAATTAACCAACGTATTTCAAAGCCCTTGAAATGGTTGTGAAAAAGCCAAAACGAGAATCAATGATCTATACCTGATGATTTGGCCCTCAGATTCATAACATGACATTTGTACAGTTTCAAGTGTCAAAATCTCGAAATAGTTTGGCGCTTAAATGCGCATATTTAAATTGGTGCATTCCGAAGACTTTAGCATTTGGTGTGTACACATATTTGTTCATGCAACTTTAAGTCTCGGATAACTATGTGAGCACCAAATTCAAAATCCAAAAATCTCTATCCCGGCCATGACACTAGGTAAATAAATGCGTCCATTTCAACATATTTTGACAAAATGCTTGGATTCTATGAGGGCTTTAAATACTTGGTCAATTTGACGATTGAGGATTCTAAGTGCATCTGACCCTCGATAGTATTTATATATATATATAGAGAGAGAGAGAGAGACACACATTAAACATGTGTAGGTTATCCCTCTTCTCTCATTTCCTATTATGCTTTCTCTCATTCTTACTCTCTTATAACTCCATATTTTGGTTATTTTTTCGTTACATTATGTGCACTATTTGATATTGTGTTTTGTTAAATGTTATTTTATTTTATATTGTTATTGCATTTTGCTTATTACATGGTATTATTTTTTATTTCTTGTGTTTTGTTTTATTAATGTAGTTTGTGAGTAAGCATTTGTTGTGGTTGATTGCGGGTGAGGATGAGGTAATCGAGAAGTCAATCTACATCGTCTCTATCAATCATTCCATAAAGTACGTTTAGGTTTCGAAAAAGTTTTTAATTTGTATGAGGCTTTTTTTATTCCTAAATCGAATTTTAATATGAGACTTTTTTAAAACCTATTATATAAAATCATTCATTAAATTAATGTTATTTATGTCATGTAATATTTCTTTTTCGATTGACAATAAATTCAATTGATTTAATATTGTTGAGACTATTAATTTTAGATAAGATTTATATGTTTTAATTTTTTAGGCATGTTGATTAAGTAAAAAATTTGTTTTTCATAGAAGCTTAAAGCGGTTGGTTGCTTTAGTGACTTTAACTTTAGGCCGACCCTGCCTTTAGATTTGAGAAACCACCAAATTTAACAATATTTTTATGTTATAAAATGTGTTTATTATGAAAATAATATAGTATTATATCCTCATTTGAATATGAAATATATATGTCTTTTTATATATATTTATATCAAAATATGTATATTGTATTTATTGTACATTTTATGAAAATATATAAATAGAAATATTAAAATAAAAGAATGTAAAGATGTATTTGTATGTTACTATTAATTTGTGTATGTTAATATGAATAGTATTGGTATTTGAATAAGAATAAGTTAATATGAATTTGTATTTGTATTTTTATGAATATAATAATTTGTATTTAATGTTAATATACTTTAATCTTAAGTTATTAATTAAAATAATATTAAATATTATCATATTTAATTTAGTGTCTTAGTTTGACAGGAGAACCCATCGAAAAGCTAATAAAGTTTCTTCTAAATTTTCTCAAATATATAGATAATAAAAGAGAATTTAATAATTAATTATTGATTTTTTTTAATCTTTGAATGATAGGACCTTACCATTAAATATGAAAGAGAGCATATGTGATCAAATGACAAATTATCAATTTGATGACCATGTCTAATTTATGTATGTAATTCCGGAACATGAATCACAATTAAATTTAGGCTAGAAAGTATCCTAGAATAGGGGTATGAAATGATTATTTGCAGTTGGGATTGAAGAATTTGAAAACATTGCAAATAGTGACAATGCCACATATTAGTACTCTAACTAAATGCCAATAGTGACCCAAAGAGTTTGATGTTAAGCAAGCCTACGAACAACTTGAATGTCTCTTAGTGTTGACGTAGTATCATGTTTCTACTAAGTATTTTTGAGTAAGTTTTCTACAACATTTATGAAAAGTGGTACTTTGTTAATTATTAATTATTATGAGACCGCATTAAAAAATATGAACGACACGTTCAAGGTAAATTGCATCCGAATTTGCATATCATAATATTAATGTTTAATGAGTATGTGAATTAGAGATGATATTGAGTAATAACATATTGATATGAGAAAATGTTAATGATTTAAAGTTGAGTTCACGATTACTAATTGTATTCTATAATACATATGTGATTACGTGAATATGATTTAATGTATTTAAATGTTGATGATTTAATATGTGATTAGTATTGTGAGTATGAAATGTTAACAATAGCATGTTAATAGAATAAGATGACTATTAATTAATATCTTGAAATTGTAATGAGGAAAAGATTCATTAAAATGTTGCCGCAAATAGACTTTGATGATAATTGTGAATATGTTATGATTAGACTTAAGGGATATTTGAGATTATGTTATTATGTTAATATTATGTTACAATGGTGTTTGATGTTGTGAGTGTTTGTACTTATGTGTGTTGTACCATTAAAATAATTCTGATGACTTCCCCTTTGTTGTTTGTGTTTATCGCTTACAACGCACATATGTATGCAAGTTGTAATAGCAAGCATTGTAGCTAATGCACAATGCGTATATATATATAATGGGTAGTGCGATGAAACTAATGTTTTTAATTCATAATTTGTATGCTCTATTTGGTAGTTAAATGGATAGAGAAATTGAAAAAACTTATGCAATTAGAATCAATAAGTTGTAACAAATAAACTAATGTTCCAAGTTTTAATTTTATCACTAGGATTTCTAAGGGGTTCTGTCATGGATTAGTGTAGTATGGGTATCTAGTACTCTTTATCCTATTGTAGTAAGTGTATGTAATGAATCATAGAGTATTGTTAGATTGATTAGATTCGTAATTGGTAATATGTAATTTCTTGAGTGGTGTTTAATGAATTTGTAAGTGATTTGCACAAGTGAATAATATAATATCTTAGACTCCATTAAAGAAACAAAAGTACGCATGTTTTGGAAGATTCAAGTTTTAATTTTTATTCGCCGAGTTGTTTGAAAGAGAATGAGTTTAGTTATTAATAAAATAACATTTTGGAGATTATGGTGCCACAACGCCTCAACAACTGCTATACTCATTGCAACAACTGCAATATGTCTACAATTATAGTGGTCGCAACGGTCACTTCACTCACAACCTCAATTGTAATTTAAAACTATGATCAATACACAGTAAAAATATCATTTTGATGACTAACCACATATGCAGAACGAACACTCTTCTTCAAGTGTTTCTTATTTCCTTGATCACCTTTAGTTTGTACCAATATATCATCATAAGGTTTATCATCACCCATCATTTGTTGATTTTCCTTCACCAATCTCATCACATCATCAAGTTACAGTGAATTCTTCCAGCTAACATTGACTAAAACAATGATTAATAATGTCTGCTTTTCATCTTTGATAATTCCCCCTACATTCATAAGTCTAGATACAAGTTCCTTGAGCTTATTAGTACGATTGAACACATTACCTTCATATTTCATTTGCAGATAGTACAAGTTCATTTTCATCATCAATTATTTGGTTAATGGGGTTGACACAAATTTGAATTCCAACAAGTTGCACAATTTTCTTAGAGAAGTTTGTTGCATCGTTGTCACTTTAATTTGGGGAGCAAGAGTCAATCTTATTATATTCGTTGTCTTTTTCTGTACTGTACTATACTTCACTTTGAATCTTTCATCTCACGTGGATTGTCTTTTTCCCAAACATAATCAAAACCATGTTAGAATAAATAGTATTGGACTAAATATAAAACAAAATTTAGTTTTGAATTATTCATTGTCATAAAGAGAAGTCCATCCTCCCATCAAATATATGAACATCCAATTTCAATGTAATCATAACATGTTTCTTAAAAACACAAATAGGATTAGAACTAATCTCTCTTCAAATGAATGGAAAGATGCACTACATTGCATCTCTTCCTCCCTTGATCGAAACCTCAACTTTGATCTCCATTGTTGAGAAATTAATACGAGAAAATATCCGCACAAGCGAAAATATTTTATGTGGATTGGCACTCCATATCTACATCCACAATCTTTCAATAAAATATTTTATTGTTAAAATTTTAATTTTTAACATGAAAAAAAATTGAAAACCCCTGTCACTATTTTGCACAGAAAAATCGTAAATTATCTCAAAGACACACAACTAGTCAAACCTTAATACACACAAAAACTCAAAATTTTATGATAAAAAAACTATAATTAACTCTCTATATTTATAATAACTCTATACTTCTTTCTTCCTTACATCACTCAAAGTGAAACTTGAATGCTTACTCACTTCTTCACAACACAATTTTGGTCATAATCTAAGTTAATTTGTTCTATGAAATTTTTTTAGGCAAATGAAACTTATGTCATTTCATTGCCTATATCATGCAAAGTACATTATAGAATGAAATCAATCATTTCAAAACCAATTGTGTATGTAACCACATGATCCACCACATCAACTTGCATCATAGTAAAACAGAGAATCTGCTGCCTTCTATTTACTTCACTTCTCTAAAAATTAAACCAAACAACTAAAATTTAAAATAATCTCTCAAAAAGTCCCTAAGTCTATTTAATAACTTTACCTAAAACTCAATTTCTATTCACCACACCCTATTTTTAAGGTAAAAAAATGAGAGAAACTAACAAACTAAAATTAAAAAAAGGGTTTGCCATAAAGCTTAGCATAAGACGTGTTTATAAAGGACAACATATTCTCAATTGCTCATTTTCTTTTTCTTTAATAGGAAATGAACTCATATTCTATATTGTTTAGTGGAAAAAAAAATTAGGTTTCACCTCTTTTCAAATTCCATTTTTTTTATAGTTGTACCCATGAAGATCATATTAGATTAAAGAGAGAGAGAGCGAAATTTGCCCTCTATATCTATCTATCTTTATAGCTGTTGCATCACACAATAATCGTGTAGAATCCAAAAATCTCTTATATTCACCTTCCACGACAATTCCAACATGTTTTTCTATTCACCTTCCACACTACTTCTTACATTTTATGTCCCTATATGTTAGGCCCCACCCACCGGAAACCATTTGAAAATCTCAATAATTAATATAACATTGTCAATAGTTAATGAAGTGTATTTATATATTTATCCATCTTTTAAAAAAATATTCCTCTTCTTAGTGTTGAAAAAATTTCTACACATTTTACAAGTAAAAACCCACCACCAACTAAAATTTACCTGGTATTTCTTTAAAATACATTTTTAAATCAGTCAACTCAAATAAAATTTGAGAGAATTTTTTATAAGACTTGAGGAGAAAAAAAACTTTCAATAGAGAAGATTCAAGGCTGTGATTAATAGGTATGAGTAAAGTACCGTTACTAGATATACGTACGGATACATAAAAAAAAACTAATTTTTTATATAGTTTAATCAAGAGAGTTTAAGTTGTTCAATTTATAATACAAAATTACAATAAAAATTAAAAAAAAATAACAAATTATGTTAGCTTACAACAACAAATTAAAAAAAAAAAAAACAATATCCCATAAATACAATACGAATGTCGATAGAAAATAAATACGTGTACATCAGAATTTTAGAAGTCAAGAAGCCATTCATAAAATCGGCAAAGGCGAACATCTTACGATAATGCCAGATGCTAAAATCCAAATATCTGTGTGGACCAAAGTTTTCATCCTAATGGGGAGTAGAATACGTTATAATATTTCACATGCATGTATATATCTTTTTAATTAGTACTTGATTTCACATACCATGCTTGCTTACTGTAGATATGTCACTCTTTTGTGACCACTTTATATATTTGTTTCCTTATGTCCACTTGTGTTGATAGAAGATACAAGAGATCCTTTTATTGTTTTCAATAATAATAAATGAATTGAATATGTAAATTGGTTCTTGATATTGGAAGCCTCCGTCAAATTAATTTTTAAATTTTATGAATTGATAAATATATCGTTGAAATTATGAAAAAATATCAATCAAAATAATTTCTATGTAAATTTTTGTCGTTATATTTTGATGTAGCACAATAATTGTATATGTAGTTTATCTACGTTGATTTCATATCAATGTCGTTTTTCCAGAAACAAATTTGATGATGAAATTTTGTTATCTCGATGATAAATTTGTAAGTAATTGTGCGATTAATTATAGACAAATTAATCCATTAAAGATTTAAATTTTATCAAAAATTAGTTCACGTTGTGATGACATTGATATGATATCAACATGAAGTGGTCAAATATTTAATTAACATGTCATGTCATATTTTTTAACGATAAAAGTTTAAATATGAACTATTTTGATTACTATTTTACAATTTCAATAATGTCTTTGATGATTTGTGAAATTCAAAAATTAATTAATTTGAATGGATCAATTTGTCTATTCACTCTTGAAAACATTAATATATATATATATATATATATATATATATATATATATATATATATATATATATATATATATATATATATATATAATTGCATATATGGGAGCACGATACAAATGAATGATATCATATTTGATTAAACAAACTAAAGAAATTTATAATTCTAGACTACGTGATTAAAGTTAATTATTTGCCCCGTATGAATGCAATCTAATGGATTGATCGATGCATCACTCATAATAAAGGTAATTTAATTACCCTATTTCCCCGCTAAAAAACTTTAAAAACTAGACCTTGGTTCAATAGTTTTCACAAGAACATACAATTACCCCTCATACTCCAAATTGACCAAACTATTGACATAACCACATTTATATTTTTCGACAGCACTTAAAAAATGTTGATAGAATTGTGAAAATAATTGCCTAAAAGAATTAATAGGCAATAATTTTTAGGTGTCTCACACATACTGTCTAAAACAACATTTTTTCCTATCTTTGAATTGAATATTCCACCTTCTCACCTATTGATGGAAGCAAAACTATGAAAATTTAATTTTCAAAGATTTAAACTTTAAATCTTAAGAAAAAATTTTCAACAAAGGAAAATTTTTCTGTTTATTTTTTTTTAAGAAACAAAAGATTTCAATTAAAGAGAATAATAGAATTACTTCAAAATATTTAAAATAAAGGAAATAATAGAGGTACTTCAACCATATAAAATCTATTTATATATCTTAAACAAACAATTTAGTTGATAAATTAAAAAACATAAAAAAAAAAAAATATTTACTAAAAGATTTAAAATTCAAATCCGATAACCTAAAAAAAAAAGTGATAGAAAGTATTTGTCTTATTTAATCAAGGGAACACTTTCAAAGATAATAATGTCTCTTAAATTCAAGCATTTTTAAAAGCAATTAATTAATAGGCCCATGAATGTACCTTGCCCCAAAACTAATAGACCCATGAATCTACTATACCATATAAAACTGCCAAATGGGAGAATGGACCAAACTTCTCCTCCTACTAGGGTGTAGGGTGCAACATGCATCTCATGTCTATTTTGTAGCTATTGTTTGTAAAGATGACTAGTGTGGACACAAATTTAGTAGTGTGGAACTTTTAATCAATCCGTTATGGCTGTTTTCTTATGTCCATTTGCCTTCTTCGAAAGAAATTTGAGAAACGACATATTTTCTTTACTCTCAAGCTTCATTGTCTATAAACACTTTATAGCCTCGGTAACAAGTACTTTATAAGCAATTATTTACCGCATTAAAAATATAAATTTTGTATTAAAAAATATATAAATTAAACTTTTAAAAAGTTAAATGCATTATTTTCCATTTTATGTTATATTTGCCTTCATCTATTTATGCAAATTGAATATAATAGAAAACCACAAATCTCCTTTACCATACTAATTAGAATTCTTGAAGTGACTTTTACATCACTTTTAGTCTATCATTAGTGAATGAAATTGCTCGGAATAAAAAATCCTCACTTGCTCTAATGTACTAGGGAAGAAATGAAATTATTTAGAAATAATTTTCACAAAATTTTGGATCACAACAGTAACATCGTTTGTTTACTTTGTAAAATATTTTCTACTTTTATTTTTTAGAAACAGTGTTAGTTTTATCATCTAACAAATGAGATAAGATTGTATGCATTTTCCAAAATAATAAAAATATCAACAACAAAAAATCGCTATTTTCATAAATGTGTCATTCTACATGTTTATTTTAATTTCAGATACAAACATGTTCATTTTAATAAATTTGTATCTCCTTTATTAGACAGTAAAACTAACAAAAATTTAGAAAATTATAATAGAAAATATTTGCACGTAAATGGATCATAAATTTCTTGTCCTTTTTCTGCATGTAGAGTATCTCATTTAATTGAAAACGTTAACTCATACCACTAAATCAAGAGAAATAAATAATTTTTCATGGATTTCAAAATGTGCACATCCTAATAGTTAAACATTTAAAGATAAATATTCATTTTAGTTCTTCAAGGTGACACACGGTGTCAAAATAGTCTTTAAAAGAAATAAAAATATTTTAAATTTCTTGAATTAATATTCCTATTTTCTATTTACTTTGTTGAGTTATCAAGTTGTTTACACATAATACATTTATGTGGCATGAGAATTGCCACATAAATGTAACATTATAACATTATAATGATTTCTCCCACATAAATTTTAATTTTTTTTTTAACAAAGAATGAATTAAATATGTTTTATTAAAGGTTTTAGCGTTTAAAAATTCATATTTAATTAATCTTTTGTTAAAAAAATTTAAATATTTATAAAGAGATTCTTATAATGTTCTAAACATTCTTGTAAAAAGTATTTCAAAAATTAGATTGATATATATATATATATATATATATATATATATATATATATATATATATATGTTACCTTAAAAAACAGATACCAAGATACCAAAATTTTGATAGAAAATATTTGAGGAACTTTTGAAGAAAAATTTTAAAAAGACTAAAAACGAACAACAATAACAACTCCTAAGGTGAAGCCTTTCTTCACAAAGATATGTGCTCTTTTTCTTTTAACAACAAGAAGAGCAACCCCTAAGGCGAAAGCTTTCTTCTCAAAGATATGTTCTCTTTTTCAACAAATGGAGAAATTGTCCAAAGCACGCGATATAGCAGACCAAAGATAAGGAACAACACAAACTTGAAAAAAACATTATTACTAACAATCAACACAATCTTTAGAAAAAATTCAATGTTGCTAACAAACAACACAATTATATTCTATTTGGTTCTTAGAAGAAGAGGGAGACTCATTATTATTGTTGTTGTTGTGAGGTTGAGAATGTTTTTGAAGGATGGTGGAGGAGTCTTTTTAAGGTGAGAGTAGTGTTTTTGAAAATCACTACAAGATTGTGTGTCTTAATTAAATGTTGTGTTAGTCATTGTTAACATGAATATTAATTTGGACCCACTAAATGTCAATTCTAGTGTCACATAAGTGTGTGACATGGAAAATATGACAATTAATCAAAACAAAGAAAAGATAGGAAGAAAGTTGTCAGCAGAAACATAAATAACTAACGAAATATTAATTTAAGGACTTTAAAATATTTTTGCTAAAACTATTGTGACATTGTATGTAACATTTAAGACTAAAATAAGTGTTTACCAACATTGCATTCCTCTACCATATGGTATTGGGTTTGAATCCCAACAAATGTGACCTGTTGCCCTTTTATTTAATTTTCAATTCGTTTAAATTGATTAACAGATAAAACTAAAAATTGCATACAAAAAATACATGTGTAGGGTGAGAAAATAAGCTCCCAAAAAGTACTGGTTGATGTATAATGTGTGTGATATTGATTCTGTAACTTACTAAGATCTTCGGAATGTTTCTTTTCCCAATTAAACGACCCAATAAACAAGGAATGAGATAAAACATTCATTCTTTCAATGGGCCAACGTTTAAGCTCGACAATCACAAGGCCCATTTTGATTTCAAAATTTCAAACTCCAGTGTAAAAAAATTGATAAACTACATGAATGGGGAGAATAGTTTTCCATAATCCTCATGACAAATTTACAGTATAATTATCATCTAGAAATAGTATATCAATTTTGCCCCAGATTTGAGGTATATGATTTATAAGGCAATGACCACTCATTTTAAATGAAGAATAATTTTTCTTTTATTGCCAAATTTGCAAAATTGGATTAGTGCATGTGGTCTAAAGAACTCTACCTCTAAATTTTCACACATCCTTATGCCATCTCTATTATGCATATTCAAAAAACAGTAAGGTAAAAGCTTCAACTGGTGAATATTCTATTCTTCAAAATCTTTTCTGCTTCAGAGACATTTAAATGCCTGATCCCATTCTCCTTCAACCATCTCTTGCCTCCTATCATACATTCTTGAACTCTCTTTTCGTCCATCTTCAACAACTTAAGACCTTCATTTGCATTTGGAAAAAAACCTTCAGGCCTCAAACACCATGCCCCAAATACCCCAAATAAAACATCTAAGTCACTACCAAATCTTTCAACACCACCATTATGAAATTTTGCATTGCTAAGGAGAATACCATGAAAAATTAACCGATCTATTCCGGCTGCCAATCTTCTCCAAACCCCAACAAAATCCCTACTATTCAAACCTTCTTCTACCACCGACATTTTACCTTGCAGATAATCTAAGGCTTCTATTAGAGTCTTTGACACTGTCCATCCTTCTTCACTCTTTTGCCATTGCTTTTTGTTCTTCAGATATTCCCGAGATCGAGCATCAAATCCTCTCAAAATAACTACAGCTATCTTTTCAACCCACTCTGTTCTAAAATCTTCCAACATTTTGATCTCATCATCAAATACAACTCTGTTTGAACTCTCTGGCAACCCTTCACCATCCCTATTTATATTACTCGGTAATTCCACTTTGTCATCCTCATTCACCTGGATCTCAAGGAAAAAGACATCCTCAGACCATTCCTTTAAAACAGATTCGAAGTAATGAGCAGCATTGATGGAAATTGCAACTTTAACTAAAGCATCATCATCAGTTAAGGCAGTCAATCCTTCAGCTTCTTGGCAGCGGATAAGTATGGAATCAAAGAATTTTCTTATAATTGGAAAGCCTACTAATCTGAGAAATTTGGACCTCAAAGTAACGTTAGGCAATGACCGACAACGTTCAACAACAGATGCTAGATGGCGAACAAAGGCACTGGAAACTAGAGGAGACTTGTGATCATCAGTACATGATGAAAGAGCCCCTTCAATTTTCTTTTTCCAATTATTCTCGTTTTCAATGTCTGGTTTCAACTTATCTAGGGCATCACCTAGTTCTATTTCTGCCCACAGATCAAGCCAGTCTGGACGATCACAAAATACAGATAGAGAAGAAATTCTCTGCAAGATATCATCATCAAGGGATAACAAAATCCCAGAATGCTCTACCATAGAGATAATTCTTTTGTCAAAAGCTATCATCAAGTCAATGAGATGCAGCCATGATATTCTAGCAGATGATTGAATACCTGTAACACTCTCTTCATCTAGTTGAGTAATGTAACTAGGGAAAACTTCCTTTGCGAAGTATGTGGATAAGGAGGTTACCATTGCTGAGATCCATTCTTCACGGCAACTATATCCAACTACCTTAGCTTCATCAACCAATGGCTGCAACATTTCGTCCACAGTGTCAACATAATCCCTTGTGATCTTATACACGAGAGTAAATATAAATTCTGGCTTGTCAACCCATTTTAAGAAATGCCGTTGGGAAGCCAATGATAGGGGATTCACAAGTTCTTCAATTGCCCAAAGTGGTTGTCGTAGGGCAACCTCCCTATCATGGCCCACGAGTTGTCTAGATTTCCTTTTCCTTTGCAACTCTTGCAAACTGCACAAAGCAAGAAAATTTTCTGAGTACTTAAGCTTATGATCAGCTTGCATGCTTTGTAGAGGATTCAAGACTTGATTTGAAATTCTTGCATCTGAGTGCGAGGAAGTTAAAGCAGAAAGAGGTGGAGGCCATCCAAGCGAAGTGAGAAGTGCCCGATAATCAGCAATCGCCTGGGGTCTTAATATGGCTAGAGCTCGATCTACTCTATGGTCAACTGCTGACACAAGATGCTTCCATTGAGGGTGTACCTTTGTGATTGAAGTCAATACTTCTTCTGTCATTCTTAGCGTTTTAATAGCAAATATACGCATATCCTGCAACATTTGAAGATACATTAAGAAATATAGTAATGTTAGAATTCCCAATATCATCAGATTCATATTATGAAAGTGCGCTCACTTCTGAATTACTGTCAGAAGAATGCCTCCTTATGTTTTTGCTCATGGTATACAATACAGCATCTTCAATATCACCAACCAAAGTATCAAGTTTCAGTGCTGTCTCTGGAAGACACACAAAGGACGTTTAAGAAGCTAAAAGGTAATACCTAAGAAATCAAACCAAATGCAGTACGGTAACAATCACTAAAAAGCAATACTTTCTGGATAATCACATCAAACACATCATATAAATGCATTGGAACACAAAAAATTCAAGAAAAACATCATCTCCCATTGAATATATCAAGCGTTTTTGCCACTAAGTAAGGTCGGCTACAAGGAACAAACAATGTCATAACGTTTTATTATATAACATATCTCTTTCCAGCTCATTAATCTCTAGGTCTTTCCTAATAATTTCTCTAATAGTTTTTCTAGGTCTTCCCCTGCCTCTAGTGATTTGACTACCTTTTATTTGATCTACTCTCCTTATTACAGAATTTACATGTCTCCTCTCTACATGCCCAAACCACCCAAGCCGAGTTTTACCATACAAAGGAAAATACGAAAGAAATCATACCAAAGAAAAAAACCATCATTGAAAAATCTTATAATGGAAAAAAACAAAACTATCAACCGCTCAAAACATAAATAAAAAATATCATCTTGCATTTATCTCTAAAGTGGTTTTGATTTGCACAATTTGAAAGCATCAACGTAAAATTCTTTCAACAATGTTCTTCAATTTGCACATTTACCAAAAAAACCAATTCAAGTAGAATAAATAAAAACTAACCTGCATAAACACGAACAGTCTCCAACCTAGCAACTTCCTTCGCCAAAGTCGCAAGTTCCTCTCTGAAACCTTTTCCACCTTTACCGTCTCCTTCGCCTTTTCCTCCATCTTCATACAACAAAACGAAAAACAATTTCTCAAAATTCAAAAAACCAAAATAAAAAACCCTAAAGTTAAAATTCATCAAATCAAAGCGTGAATTATACCTGGTACAATGCCGGAAGAGCACGTGGTGGATAGGTTGTTCAACTTAGCATTAACACCGTCGAAGAGGCTGTGGATTTCGCCTGAGAACGAGGCGTACGCTGCAAGATCCGCTCCGAGTCTCCGAGTCAACTCGTCAAGAGCCCGATCTAACTCGGAGCATTGAGTTTGAAGCTCAGCGACGAAGTTTGGAGACTCAGCGAGGACGGTTGCGGTGTGAAACTTGTGGTCGAGGAAGGAGAGTGCGGAGTGCGAGAGGTGAGAAGGTGGTGGCAGTGACTGGAGTCGCTCCATGGTCGAATTTTAATCGAGATGATTCTGGAAGGTAATTATCCGCCGTCTCCGGTGTTCATCGGTGTCGGAGTTCGAGAGTCTCCGGCGATGAATCGGACGTTGATACAATGGACAGGAGTTGGTTGGTTTGGGTGGATCGAACCCCGAGCAGGTCGCAGCTTGGTGTTTCTGTTCATTTTTTAATAAAATTATTATTATTATTATTATATTAAAAATATGTAAAATTTTCGTGGTAAATTTAAAAACTAATATATTTAATTACTTTCAAATTAAATTATTAATAGTTGAATAATATGTAAATTGATTGTATTCTAAATTTAACATTTTAATTTTTAAGTTTTATTTTTTGGGCCTATATTGAAATGAAATTTTTTGTTATAATTTTAATTATAAAAGTAATTTATTTAATTACTAAAATCAAAATTTAATAAATAAATATATATCAAAATTCTTTATTTATCCCACTTAAATTAGAGAAATTTATTTTTTAAAGTATTCATAGTATATATACTCTTTAGTACCGTAAAACTTGTTTAAATATATAACTTTATTTCTCATATTATTTCGTCTCATTTTAAATATTTTATTTAAATTGTACATAATTTTAAAAAAATAATTAGTTATATTAATTTAATAATAAATCAAATTTTATTTATTCAAATATTTTTATTGATTATAATTAATTAAAAAGTTTGATAAATTTTATACAATAAATAAATATTAATATAAAAACTAATCATGTTAGAATAATATCGATAAATATTTTGATCAAGAGATGAGAGCATACGTTTTTCTTTTTAAGTTTAAAGCCTATTGTTTGATTATTCTTTTAACACTTTAGTTTTTTTATAAACATTTTTTAACTCTCTAGTAGTTTCAATAGAAATCTCCTCAATCCAACATTTATTAAGAAGATGACAAAATAGGCTGGAAAAATACAACATTAAAAGGCTTCTCAATCCAAATTTTATTTGGATTATTTGAACAGTGATGGACCTATATACAGGTCACATTACAATTTTGATTAACTTGCTTATGAAACAAAAAAACAATTTCGACTAACATGTCTAAAATAAAATTGAAGCTAATCAAATTTGGACCAAATGGCTTCAGCTATCAAACCAAAATACATTTTTTAGTTACAATGTATAATGAAAAATCAAAATTGTCGAATTTTAAAATATACGGACAAATTTCATAAATTGATAAAAATAAAGAGACTAAAAACTGTAATTAATTTTTATTTTATTTAATACTATTATTGTCAAAATATTCTTCTAACATAATATTTTCTCATACAAAATTAAATGGAAGTATGGATACTTTAGGAAATGTAATTATGTTTTTGATTGCATCAAGAAAATTAAATGCAATTAACCACTTTTTACTATATCAAGAAAAGTAAATGCAATCAACCACTATGTCACTACATTTAGCCTATTGTTATTCTCATACCCCCAAACTCCCCAACAAATATTGATTCTAATCATTCTACAAAAACTTGAGTTCAATCTCCACTAATGATGTTGAAATTCAAGTGTGAGTGGTTAGTCTCAAATCAACTAGGAATTGAGGACATGTTGGTTATATAAGATAGGTGACCTATATATCTAATGGCTTAAGGTTTTGGGTTGAGATGTGATGTCAAAATATCCTATAGTCCATAGCATTTGGCATGTTGTTGCTCTCGCACTCCCCAATGAGTGGTATCAGAGCCATAGTTCGACTTGGTGGGGAAGCAGGACTAGATCCTGGTCTTGGATCCTTGCATTGCCTTTGATTGAAAGTCTTCTTTGCGGTGTAGCTAGGAGGCAGATCCCGTTGGTAATAACGGCGGTGCAAATATAGAATGTGGGAGACTCACACTTGAAAGGGATATTGTTGGGTTCAAGTGTGAGTGGTTAAGTTTCGCATCGATTATGAATGAACTAACCACATCGATTATGAATGAGCTAAATGTTGGATATTTAAGATATATGACCCATTTACTTATTGCCTTAAGGTTTTGAGTTGAGATATGGTGTCAAAGTCTCTTGTGAATCTTGGACGTTTAGCTCATTAATACTCCTAGCACTCCCCTAGACTCCCCAACAAGTGGTATCAGAGCCATAGTTCGACTTGGTGGAGGAGTGGGAGTGAAATCCTGTGGTGAATCAAGTCTAGTGATGCGGATGTCTCACATTTAAGGGAGAGATTGTTGGAATTCAAGTGTGAGTGATTAGTCTCACATTGACTAGGAATGGAAAAAATGTTGGATATATAAGAGATGTGACTCATATACCTAATGCCTTAAAATTTTGGATTAAAATGTGGTGTCAAAGTTTCTTGTGGATCATAGACGTTTCACTCGCTGTTGCTCCTGACACTGCCCTGGACAAAGTTTCTTGTGGATCCGGCACTCCTCCTAACTCCCCAAGTACCTCATTAGTGGATAAAATATAAATACATTTTTAAATAATCTTTAAAATTTTAAAGTTTTCTTTAACATTAATGACCCCCGCACAAAAAAAAAAATTACTCAACATCCAACAAAAATCTTTAACACAATCCAGCTTGTAAATTTGTAAGTGTAATAAGTATGAATTAGTGGGTACCAATTACACATTTTTGCAAAAGCATCCTAAGCCTCACCTGCTGTAAATCTTTAACACAATCCAGCTTGAAATTTCATAATTGTATAAGTGATTAAATTTGATTTCAATAAAAATAGGGACTACCTAAAAATGCAAAGAGTTATAGGGTAAAAAAAAAAGAAACAAAGAAAATTACAACATACACTAGATCATAATGCATTTACCCCCACATTAAGATAATAAAAATAAAGGAAACATAGTAAAATCCCAATAGTTTTTGATTAAACAAGTTGAAAATTCAAATCTCAAAATGGAGTAATACTTCCACTTCTTGTCTCAGTAGGACTATATAAAGCAGACCTATTCCTTGGTCTATTCTCCTCCAATTGTCTCACAACTTCATCCATACTTGGTCTAACTGATGCAACAGGTGCACAACATCCCATTGCTAGCTTCAATGCTTGAACCAATCCATCTTCCATTGGACTTCTTATCCCTTTCAACAATTCCACATCAAACACTTCCATCGTCGTCTCCTCCAAAACTGCGACTTTCACTATCGACGGTAAATCCACGTATTCACCGCTTCTTCCATTCTTGCCAGGTTTCTTGCCGATCAAGATTTCCAAAAGTAGTATACCAAACGCATAAACGTCGGTCCGAGAGTTGCATTTCTTCATTCTTTGAAGCTCCGGTGCCTTGTAGCCGTCGGTTTTGGCAACCGCCACCATTTCGTCGGCTATCGATGGGATCATTAGTTTGTCAAGGCCGAAATCGGTGAGCCTGGCTACAAAGAAGTCGTCGACGAGTACATTCTTGGATCTTACGTTTGCATGAGTGATGGGAACATCGAGTCCTGTGTGAAGATATGCTAGTCCTCTTGCTATACCTAACGCAATCTTGTGTCTCCTAGCCCAATTCAACACTGGTTTTCCTGCTTTAATTTCTGTGGAAAATCAAAATCACAATATAATGATCAATGGCAAGCAACAATTAAATGTTCAAATCACTAAAACCAAATGGATGCTTAAGTTCATGGGTGTCACATCGAGATTCAAATCATGAATCGGAAGTCCAAATTTTTGAATTGTGAATCGAATTTGATAATAAATCGTACGATATATTACCAATAAAAATATAGCATTTTGAAGTAAAAACAACATATATGAATCTCAAAATAATTCAAGATTCAAGTCATAAATCAAACGACAAAAGAAAAGTGGTTATGTATACAAAGTTGACAAAAAGGTAGCCATCTACAACAAGTTTAGGTAGTAATTCATCCTAGTAAATCGGAATTCATTGGAGTGAATTGAGATTCATCATAATGAATCAGGATTCAAGATGAGATTCATACCCAAATAAATACACACTAAAAAGATTTGTGTTGATTTAGTTCAGTTTTGTATTGAATCAACTCGCATGTATCTCAAGATACTGATAACCATGTTCAAGTTCACTGGTTCAAATTTTCATTATCATCTAAACCTTGTTTGATCTCCAAGAAAGTTAAACACATCACAGCAGGATAACTTCCAGTTGTGGCATATCATAATGGTGATACCACTTATAGCCTTCACATATATATTCATATGAGAATGATACCCCCGTCAAATGATGTGCCTCAATTGCATATGACACGCGGTTGCAAAGACATCATAACCATGATTCTTAAGTATCTGCATTGCAAGTGTTGTTTCTTTTTTCCTTAAGTAATATCATTATCAGCATTTTTATTCAAGTTTTTATTCAAAGGGTTACTGCAGTTTTCGGTTTGAAGAAATATTAATCAAATCAGACACTAACAAACTACAAAAAGGATTTCAATATGGAATTAATCAAATTATGAAGACAGTTATAAATGATTTGAAAGCAATATGAAATGCCGTATGTGTAATCATGTGAGTGAAACATAAAAACCAATAAAATGAAAAATGCATTAAGAGAGGGTTAAAGTATTGAACAAACCATGCAAAAGATCATGAAGAGTTCTGAGAGGCAAATAGTCATAAATAAGCAACTTCTCCCCTCTTTTCCCTTGATAAAAAGCTCTCAAAGGAATCAAATTCTCGTGTCTAATTTTCCCCAATTGCTTTATAACCGACAAACACGAATTCCTATCCTTACAAGTACCTTCCCTCAACAACCTCAAAGCAATTGTTCCACCATCAGCAAGTTTTGCCTTATAAGCTGTTCCATAACATGTCTTCTCCATAACTTGTCCGGTCGCATTCAACACATCATCTAATGTCAAATTCTCACCACCAGGGAATAACATAAGCTTCCCTTCACCACCACCGCCACCACCATTTTCTTCATCTTCTTCTAATTCATCATTCAACTCATCTTCACTCTCACCACTTCCTTTTTTCTTCTTGTTTTGCATATAACCAATCAACAATGAAGCCAAAACTACAGCACCTGTCATAAGACTAATAACAATACCAGCAACAGCACCAGAACTCAATGATGAAGAATTCTTAACACAACTTGGCAAAGGTGAACCACACAAATCAGGACTATTCCCTTCAAAAGCATCAACACCAAATTTTGATCCATCAAACAAAGGCAAAACCCCACTAAAGTTATTGTGAGAAAGATTCAATTTTTCTAGCCTAAGAACAGTTAAACCCTGTGGAATTGTACCAGTGAACATGTTCTCACCTAAATCAAGCTCTTTTAACCCACCAAAATTCGTAACAAAAATAGGGAAATTACCAGAAAATTTGTTGCTACCCAAATCAAGAAACTGCAAAAATTTACAAGATGAGTTAGGCAATGCAGGTTCCGAAACAGACCCAGAAAGTGAATTACCATGAATCTTAAGAGAAACAAGTTTGTCACACAAGTTCCAAATAGAAGGTGGAATTTCACCACTCAAAACATTGTGACTCAAATCAATGTCTAAAAGAGAAGAAGCATAGCCAAGTTCAAGAGGAATGGTTCCACTCAATGAATTGATGTTAAGGTAAAGACTTTGAAGCATAGGGAACTGACCAATCTCTCTAGGGAGAGAACCAGAGAGATTTGCTGAAGGGAGCTGGAGAGAGAACAAGTGCAAAAAAGGGTCTTTGAAAAGTGAAAGATTGGTCCACTGTGGTGAAGACAAATCATTGCATGAAAGAGATGAACCATTTGTGAATACCCATTTGAGTCCTCTCCATTGACAAAGTGGTGTTGAAGTGTTCCATGAAGATAAAACAAGATTTTCAGTGTTGCCTTGGAGTAAAGGTTTGATTTTTCTCAAGAGAAGTTCAACATCAGAGGAAGTAGAAGGAGATAAAGATTTTGTATAGGCTTTGACGAAGAAGAAGATGAAGATGGGAATGTAGAGAGAGAAAAGGTTTTTGAGAGAAGCCATGAAGTAGTAGAGAGAGAGAGAGAGAGAGAAGAAAGGAAAGTAAAGTAAGTGTTGTGTGAAGGAATTGAGAAGTTCAAAGAAAGAAAGACGGTGTTCTGTTCTCTTTTGTGGGAAAGCTGACACAGTGTTGACTATGAGTGTAAGGAGGAACAAGGTTTCTCAAGTGTCTTCCACACTCATAATTCAACGGTCATGATTCCATTATACTAATACTAGTACTCTATTGCTAGTTTGCAACAAATCATATGTACATATTTCATTCAATAATGTTTGATTTTCTTGTTTTTTTCAAACCAATGTTACTCTTTCACTTGGAGCAACACTTCTTTTGGTCACCACCACAAACTTTTATTATTTAAACAGACACAAAACTATGCATCATTTTATTATTTTAATAAGAAATAATAAAATTAATTATTTTCTTTTTATATTTTCTATTTGTTCCACAATATATATTATTCTAGCAATCTTTTCTTATTTTATATTTGTTTTATAATATTATTGAAGTATTAATGTTTTTTTTTTTAATTTCTAAATCTTTTGCATAGTATGTGATTATTTTTACTTTATCTCATTCACGCAACCGTCTATTAAAGATGATAAACATTTATCAAGATTTTAAAAGATGAATATAAGGAAGTCTTGCAAGTTATCAAAAGATTTTTCATGACAAATACTCTTTCAAAATATAAGGAAGTCTTGGTGGAGGTAGATTTAAATTTTGAATTATGTAAACATGTTCTTATCGAAAGAAATGAGCTTGCTTTTATGTTGATGTTGAATATGAGAAAATCTAATTGTTTTGTTCATCATGTCAAGTGATTGGCCACTCTTCTAAGGATTGCATATATAATAGGAAGTCAAAGCCTACTCAAATGGTTCTGAATGATAATTTGAAGAATAGCAATACTCAAGAAGAGAAAGTGAATGATAAAGCAGTTCCTTGGACCCATTTTGAAATTACAAGTGATAATAATAATTCTAATTTGAATGAATCTTTTGCAAATATGGGGGAAGATTATTTGAATATGCCGCATCAATCTCTAGTTTTAAATGAGAATTTAAATATGAAATCTACAATAGATGATGTAGTCTTTAAAGAACAAATTATGCAAAAAGTTGTTGTGAATGATGTTATTACGGGTTCAACTAAGAATCAATCTAGGAGGAATGTGTTCAATCCCAATGTATATACGGCTAAGGCTTGTTCGATGCCTATTCAATGTCCAACTAGAGCTTAAATTACAAGTCTAACTACTTCTAGTCTCACAAATGTTCGACCTTGTCTAGTTGCTCACTCTTCCTAGTCCAGCAACAACCACAACCAATGCTCGGCGGCCTACTTCAGTATCTTGGCCAGTCCAAAGGTTGCTGAGAAAGATAAGGAGATCCATGAGTTTATCATATTGAATCCAATTGTAGCTAATGATTTGTAAAGTGCTTCTTAGCATAAGTCATCCTTTCGGACGTACACCCGTGAAAAGGAAATAGAGTTAGCTAGCGAATATTTGCATAATGTTGAAAAATCAACTAATGACGATAATTCGTGAATTCTCATAGGTAATTTCTAAGTCAAAAAAGAGAAATTGAAGAAACAAACAACTCAACTATATCTACATAATACAGGTTTTATGAATGGTTCACAAAAATCTAATCAATGAAGTTACTCTATTGAAATTGTCGAGGTATTAATAACTTTTATACAAGGTTTAGTTAGCAGCTTTGGAGTTTGATCTTGACAAATATTTGGATTGCCTATGCAAATCATTCATGTCGAAAAGGCTTGCACTCATGCCATGAGGGATTGCAATCATACAACCCAAATTTGGCAAAGGTTAATTACTTATTTTCGTATTATTAATTTTTTCTTTTTGAATTGTAGGGACTACATCTTCAAGAAACTAACTTATCCGGTGGATGGAGATGTCAAGGACATTTGGCAAACTATTTTCATGGTGGCTCGTTGGCATCTTTAAATGTGGAGGAATAAATCAATCTTCAAATAAGGTTACAACACCCCATTGACCATACTTTTTTTTATTCGGAAGATGGCGAGGGAAATTGAGAGTTGTTAGAAAACTCATTTGAATGGGCACCCCTAACGAGTGGAAACTCTATAAGAGTTCATTCATGGTAAATTTATCTATACTAGGACAAATTCTAATATGTACTACGCCCACTGTGGACTAATACTTAAAAAATATTTTAAACTCTAACGACTACAGGCATTGTCTCATAAAATTAGATGTTAACGATCATTTTCATTTTCGTTGCTAATATAATGACTTAAATGTTATTGACTCGATAAAAATAAAAAAAATAAATTGTTATTTCTTATTAAATTGATATCAATTAGGTCAACATCTTATCCATAAAGATGAGAAAGGTCATGAGATATTACTTTTGAAGAGTATCGTCGACTGTCGTTAATTTTTTTTAATAATTTTAAAGTATTTGTCCACGAATGACTACTAATAAAAGTAATCCACCTTATATCTATATAAAGGGAAAATATAACTCGAATAAATAAAGACGTGAAACTATGAAAGTAATTTAAATTAATTTTGGAAAAAAAATAAGCGAAAGACTTATGTTTTCATTTCTAAATTAAACAAATTATAAAATATTTATAAAATCGATTAAATGAGTAATTGGTATTGATCATCTATCATGTCATTCCTTCAAATTTTTTAAAATATCAAATACATGTCTAAGATATAGAACCTCAAAAACTTAACTCCCAACTAAACATACACTTAGCAAAACAACATGTATTTTTCATACGTAATAAGGATCAAATTCTCCACTAAATAACTATGATGTACCATAAAATATAAGAATTCCTTAAAGGGAATTTTCGACCAAATGCGTAGTTTAAATTTGATTAAACTATATTCCTAAATATTAACAACATAACTTAAAATTGTTTAATATTCATTGAGTCAAAAAGAAATTCAATGATGAAAAAATTAAATAATGGTTAACGAATCTCTGGACAATATTTTAAGCTCTTTTATTTTTGACAAAGGACAATTTTTAAGCTATTAAAAATGATGTTTTGGACAGTTGGGATATTCAATGATTTGCCTCTTTTGCTTTTACAAGTCTTATGTTATTATTTATTTATTTTGTCTCTGCACGCTTACTTTTGTAAAATGGCCTACAAGTTTAATATTGCACTTTGCAACCTTTGAGAATGAAGGTAAGGTTTTCAATGCAGACCACTACTACACACTTCATTATCATTTCAAGGTAAATATATATTGTGGACCAACATTAACATAGGGTTCTCTAAGATCTATGTTTCTTAGTTACAAATAAAAAATTTATGTTTCTATCGCCATACATGTGTCAACTATGGTTTCTGAATGAACTTGATCAAGTTATTGAGTGATTTGATGAGTTGTGAAATGGCTAGGAACAATTCTAGTGAGAGGTTTTTTCTCGATTCGTATAGGGACAAACTGCAATTTGCAATTAGAATCATAGAATCCGTCACGGTGGAATACCGTTTCTTTCTCAAGCAATGAGTTCATGAGACAAACCAACAATTTTTCATTAAAAAAATTGATTCAATAGACACCTTTGGGTTTTTTGAAGTTTTCAATTGAAGTAAATATTGCATGAGATACTTTAGAATTATGTGGCTCAATGGGACACATTTCAACAACTTAAATGGGGTTCGCCATTGAAGATGCTCTTAAATGAGTGTGTATTTGTGCAACTTGAGGTACGGTGTGAGTCGAATTGTGATAAGTGGGTCTTTCTCACTATTGATTGGGACATGAGGGGTCTATGCAACTATAACATTGACCTAAGAATAAATAGTGTTAAAACTACATCTTCACCCAAAATTTTAAGACATTGAGTATTATGTGTTTTATCACTAATATGTTATTTATTATCTTTTTTTTTTATTAAATGTGAGACTCTTACTCACACATGATATACCGACAATATATATCTCAAGTGTGTGTGTCCATTCATTCATCTGAGCATGCTATCTTCAAGTGCAACATTTTCCATTCATATGTATTTGCAACGTCTTTAGTGATACATCAACGAGACACGTCGTATAACTACCATTGTAAGAAAACTTGGATCTCATACCATTTTTGGGTCATGAGAAGAGTTTGTATCACATTAGACCGAAAGAAAACACACAAGTAGATAGTACACTACATCTTTACCAAAAATATTAAAATATTGAGTATATGAATCTTCTCACTTGTATATTATTCACTATCCATTTTTTCATCTAAGATATGACTTTTACTCACACTTAATATACTTAATATACCAACACCCCAAACATAAAAGAACAAGAGATAAATGATTTCAATGAATTGAATGAGGATGGTAAAGGAAAAAAGGAATTAGTGTCAAAATAAGTGTAACATTGCACTCGATCCGTCAACAATAATTGTCATATTTAAGAATTTGTTTCAAAAAGACAATCAAATTGTTTTTTTAAATGTTCAAAATTTAGTTTTCAAGATAATTTTATTTTTTCAATTCCATCCTATAATTATTATTATTATGTGCATTACTTCTAATTTTTTATTTGAATTTATAAAAAAAATTAGAATACACAAATGTTTAATAAAGATAATATAATAAATGCACTATTTTCACTTTTACTTATTTATTTATTTATTATTATTATTATTATTATTATTATTATTATCTTTTTCTAATATATGCAAAATGGTAAAATGCAAACGTGACTCTCACTTAAAAATAATATCGGACAAAATTAAAAAAAAAAGTAAAAGATAAAATTTAAAAACGGACATAAAAATAAAAAATAAAAAGTGTAGTTATTTTAATAGTATAATATTATCTAAGTATTACATTACATATTTTGAATCTTTAATCCATAATTCCATTTATCTAAGTATATATTAGCAAGATTTTCATCATGAGGATTCTATAGTTCTAATCTTATACTTATGAAAATAAATTCACAAAAAATGATTCGAACACTTTTTAAAAAGGACAACTTTTTTTAAGGATATAGCTTTTATCAATTCCATTATTTTTCAACAAAGATTGATTTTTTTTTATAAAGAAGAGTGATCTATTGATATATTTACGGTCAAAATATAATCTTATAAAGAATGTTGTTATTTAATACGACACAATTATCCACGAAATAAAACGAAACAAGTATAGTCAATTACAAAACTCCATGATGAATTAGAAAAAACTGCATAACCAATAAAAAAAATCACATGATAAGACAAGTTGCAAATCAAAATAACACAAGTTGCATTCTTGCATTTCGTGAATTGGATCCTGTGTTTATTTATTTATTTTTGAAATAGAGTTAAATCCTTTGTATATACAGTTGCAATTTATATCAAAATAGTATAAATATTGATTGATAAATGTAGCAACTCATTATCTTCTTCTTCCCCTTTTCATGATTCATATCAATATACTTTTTAGAAAAGGCTAAGAAGAACATGAGTAGTAGGAATATCTTTATAAGCGCCTATGGGCTCCTTTAAGTTCCTAAAGTGAAAGCAGGTGGACATAAATAAAATTGAGTGGTTCATGTTTCATTAAATAATAATCACTTATTTTAATTGATAAACAACTGTTTATTACTAATTTACTATTTTGTTTCACGCTTATTCGTTTTCGCTATTACTCCTTAATTTCGCTTCCTTTTACTTAACTACTTTGTTGTTTTCTATTATTGTTTCAGCCTAAGCTTTGACTAATTAATCAGTTATTTACTTTTTTAGCGTTCTAAAAGGACATAAAGTTAGAATAAAACGAATCATCAACATCAGTATGGTTTTTACTATGGAAATATTAACATTTTTACTTAAGAGATATGGTGGCAATATGGCCAATTTATAGAAGCCTTATAGCCTAGCTTAAACCAGACCTATGTCATACTCCTTTTCATAACATAGGCTAAATTTTTAAAAAAGCTATTTGACTAAAAAAAAATCAAACTACGTACCACTAAAAAAACAAAAAGTTTTTTAGACTGATTAAATATAAATAAATTTATTGTTATTATAATATTAAATTTTTCTGTCATTTAAACATATTAATCTGTACTAATTTTTAATATATTTAAATATATTTAAAAACAATAAAATTGAAACGTCGAGTAATATTAGATTGTCTAAACAATTTACTTTTTATTAAATATATTAAATGATCATTTTATTTTTTTAAAACATAAATTATCATTTTATATTTAAATTTCATTTGTGTAAAATTACATTAGTCGTCTAAAATAACTCTTGAAAAGAAAAAAATTGGATCAAATTAGTTATTTTGAGAGATAAATTTAATTATCTCAAATAAATAAACTAATGTAATTATTTTTTTTAAATTATGAATATTTAGAATTAAATTAATTTTCGAGAACAAATTGCCTGAACTCTATCGATGATCCAGTCCAATGTTTTATTTATTTTGTAATATCAACATTATAAATTCTGAGTCAAAAATCAAATTAAGATTGTTTTTGCAAATACTTTACTGAACACGAAATGATAATGTTGTCATCTTTATCAGCACGTTAAAGAACAGTGAAGGCGAAGCTTTCAAATCTCCCTATCTGATTTTGAGAATTATCATAAATTCATATTTGAAGAATTCAACAGAATACAGACAGCAATAACATTTGTTCGGCACGGTGGAAACATACTTTTTTAATGGTGTACAACATGTGAAACTATATTATTTTTTTAAACAACAAATATTAGAAAGGTCAAAACTTCTATTAAATAAAATAGACATTAATATTCATTTTACAGTTATTTTTTTTTTTTATATCAGTGAGCTGATACATTATAGACATCAATAATCTATTATTGATTATAAAGATAGCTCATTTATTCATTTCTTTCTAATTTTTTCTCATCTTATGTATAATCTTTAATTTCTTACTTTAGTGTTACAGTTATTTTTCTAAAATTAAAAATTAAAGAAAAGAAAAACAATTGAAAGACATAACCCTAATACAGGAAAAAAAATTCTCAAATCATATATCTTTTTTGACTTTTTAGACAAAAATTATATACTTTAGCGTTTGTATATTCTTTTTCTTTGTCTTACATATATAAAAGAGTCTTGTTGTTTTATTTAATTTACTATATAAGTCTATAACTCTTGATGCAAATAACTCTCTCAATTATTTAAATCAAGAATCGTAATAGTGAAAGTATGAGTCAATGTCGCATCCATAAAATTCCCTTATGAAAAATATTTAACTTTACGGATCTTATAAGTAATAGACCAATAGTATCATAGTTCCACATTAGATTGATACTACCATGGTTCATGGTTCCACGTTAGATTCCAAACTTTTTTCTAAGAAGAACTAAGTTAAAAGTTTAAACCGTGAAGGTCTCAAGAGCATAAGCCACATTTTTCTTTGTGCACCACCATTCTTTCCCATTGAAGCCAATTGACACCTCTTCTTCCATTCCTATTTGAAAATGAAATTATTGATTGATTAAAATTTAGTGCAGCTTCTACCGAGGTGGTTAATGATGCAACTATGCTCATTTTGTAATTATGAAAAGTATATGATTTTTTATAAGCTATGATAAAATTCTTCTCCTTTTTCCAAACCTAGTGTCTTTTGATCCCCGCTACCTTTTTATCTCTTTCTTATGCAATGGAGTATAATGGATTAGTGCATCTTACATGTGGTTGTTGGCATGATGTAACAAAAAGACCTAACATATTTGGTGGAAAAACAACCAATCTAGATAATACATTATCTCATCTGTAATTTATACACGAGAGAGTAAAATGGGATCTTCTAACATTTACAAAAAAAATCATAATTAAGGTATGTAATGTGCGCAAGATATAATTGAATTATTCTTAAATATTTTTGCATGCCTGACATCACATAATATCTTCACACTATTACGATGCAATTTAGCTTTTACTTTAGCATTTTCAGCCATGTTTAAACTACCATCATTGGTCATTTTCAATTCCACCGTCACAATTCACAAGTTTGTCATTTTCAACTCAACCATTACTAAACATCATCATGTAGAAGCAAGAAGGATAACGGAGAGAAGCACGTAACAACTTGCATACTAACTACTCCATGTCTCAATTTGTAAGTCTAGGTTAATATCTTTTATATGTTTTTCTTTTACAATTTTACACAAATTAAAAAATATAATTGACGGTAAAAGAAAAATCATAAGTTATTTTACAAAAATATCCTCTATTAATAATATGAGAAACATACATTAAAAAAAAATTTTGAAAAGTGATAGAGTAAAAACTAGTAAAGAACATAATAGAATAAAAAGTATTAATGGTTTATTGGTATAGAGTAAAACAACATATAATTTGAGATATATATTTTACTAAAATGACATATAAATTTTTTTTTCAACTAAATGACATATAATTTAAAGATGATTGCGCATCTAACTCCCTAATTTTACTCACTAGTGAAAAATACTATCCAATGTCTATTATTTTGGATATCGATTTTACATAATTAAAAACCAATCACCCGAAACCCTAACCAAACAATTATATTTTATTGTTATATCTTTTATTTTGCACAATATTAATATATGTATCTTATAAAAATACATTGCATTAATGTAGTTTTTTTTTTATAATTGTAGCTTTTAAAAAAAAAAGAAAAAATATATATATATGGTAAATATCACTATAATTAACTCACACAATTGCGAGGTCTTGAATTCAAACTCGGAACATAACGTCCAATTTAATAATATCAACATTTGTTAGTTGAGCTATAACTTAAGGACTATACTTATTTTCATTATATAAAAAGTCTATAGTGTTATAGTAAAAGTTAATTTATGTTAGATTTTTAAAATATCAACCCAATCGAACCCAACCAACCCATTTTTCATCGGTTTAGTTGTCGCTTCATGCCCTTACTCAAATTTGGTCTAATTTAATTGGTAGTGAATTTAGAAAGAGGTTTGAGTGTCAGGTGTGAATGGATCATCTATTGTGTAATTTATATATAAGAGAGTAAAATATTTGTTATGATGACAAATCTAACAAATTGTTGGTAAATTAGATTTAGATCCTCTAACTTTGAATTTTCTACCTTTTGGTAACTTTAAGCAAAAAGAGGAGATAGTTTGTAGAAAATATGGAGGAAAAAGTTGAGAGAGAAAGAGAAAAGATGAGAGGAAAAACAAACTAAACACGTTGGGTATGTACATGTGCCAAATTTTATAAAAAAATATTGATTCTTTTTTCCTCCAAGATAGATCCTACTTCCACTTGAGAAGGCTTTCAAAAATAGAAGAAACTAAGAGTTTTGGTAGGAAAGAACTTTGATGGGTTTGTTCTTATTTATAATACAAATTGTTTTTAATTTAGGAAACTCAAGAATTGTATTGGAAAACTGAGTTTGGAAGATTTTTTACGGCTTAAACAAATTCTTCAAAACATTTTAATCTTTTTATAATACTCTATAAATTATAAATATATTAATGATAAGTATTTTTTAATTATTCTCAACAAAATCACTCTCTTAAATAATGTAAAAAATTTCTCTCTATTTTTTTATTTTCTCCTCCCTCCAAAGTTTTCACCTCTTCTCTTCTCTAAACTCAACTCGTCGAATCAATATTAATTAGATCACAATTTGAACTATAAAGATGAGAACGATTGTTAACTAATATTTTAAAAAATATTATCAATAGTTGTTGAAATTTAAAATAATTTTTAAACATTCATCCACGGTAAACATTATCGTTATCCACTTTAGAATTTGCTTCTAGGTGTGGCAAGCTCTTAAATGCACATGGATATCCACGTAAATATTTGTGGATATAAATGGAGATAAATGCTACCCAATTCTCATCTCTAAACCAGAGTACGAGGAATGTAAAAAATCAACAGTTTCCTACTCATGAAGATTGAATAACTAATTTCAGAGACCAAATACTAAATTAGTGATTCATTCCTGGATAAAAAATGGAAATGAGAAATACAAATATTTATAGAAAGTAACAAGTAAATAATAACACCTAACAAACTAACTACACAGAAAACTAGTAGATAAATCTGTATCAACTCCTCTCAAACACATGATGAGGAAATTTTCCATCCTGAGTTTGGACTGCACATTTAAGAAAATGGTACATGGAATTACATCCTGTATAAATTAAATTCCATTTACCAAAACAGGATTTAATTTGTACATTATGTGGAACATTGAATATAATTCCCATTCACATCAGTAACTACAGCCAACTTTTATTGAAATTGATTTTGAATAAATTGATTTTGTGAAATTAATTTTAATTAAAAGTGAGTTAAATGTAAAATGATTTATGTTTGAATGTATTTACGTAAAAGTGAGACAATAAATTTCAATATAAAAATTACATTTTAACTCAAAAGCTACAAATTTTAGCTTCAAGTTAGAATCGATACTGTAGACAAAATCAATTCTATTCAATAGCACCCAAACATGACAAAATCAATTCTTCACCTCCAGAATTGATTTTGACTCATCCAAAACTGAATCAACTCATCTAAACTTTTTTTTACCAAAAATATACTAAAATCAACGTTATCATCAGGATAAAAATTAAGCAGAAATAATGATGGAAAAACGCCATTGGCAATTTAAAAATTTAAGCTGAAACCCTCTTTAACGTATTTAATGTTTAGAATAATTTGTTATCAAAACTTCAAAAGCCTTATTTACATCAATAACTTAATCAAACAATTATAACATAAGCGCTTTTCGTATAAATTGTTATATATAAAATAAAATAAAGTCAAACTGATGTCATTATCACATAAGTTGTAAGTTATTTTCATAAACTATCCTGCAGAGTTTGTGTAAATAAGCTGAAAACAACTTATAGATATGTCATAAACTGTTTTCATAAGCTCTCGCAAATAGTCTCAAGTGTTTATGTCAGTAGATAAACTCAAATAAATCAATCCAAATAGACACAAAATCTACCAACTTTCAAAAAAACGATTAAAAAGTAAAGCAAATCCAAGCACGCTTTATCTAACATTGGTGCAATAAAAAATGTCATTTGCATTGAGACTCTGTTAAGAAACGAAAAACAACATCTGTATATATGATGAAAATTCCATTCTATCAAAGTTTTTCTTTTCTTATTAAAACTAACAGTATTACAACTTTACATCTAAAATATGTATAATGTAGAAATTGAGTGGTTCAAAATTAATTACTAAGATGCTATTACTTGTATTTTTCCATTATCTTTTTAGCCTCTTCCACAGGATCATCATCCAAAGGACTGGTGGTAGTGGTAGTTCCTCCATTACCGCCCGGTCCTTCATCTTTATTGAATGCTAGGTATGCAAAGTATGCAAGTCCTATGGTGCCCTATGAACAACCAACTTACTTGGGTTAATCACAGCATATAGCATTGAAGCTTAAAGCTTAGAACTATCTTAATCATAGGGAAACATTCAGTTTTAAGAAAAAAATTCAACCCAGTAAAAGGGAAGGGACAGATTCGCCATTTTGAAAGCTATGGTGTATTGACGTTGATGACTGTTGAGCAGTGTTATCGATTGTAGATGGCGGTGTAAAGCCAAACATCCGCCATTTTGAGCCTCCATAAAACGTCATGGCATCACCATCTTTCACAAATTGGCCATGGTGGTTGTCCAATAATCCGTCACCAGAATATGCCATGGCCGGTATATGACAACAATGCAATTGAGACTCGTATGATTCTATGAATGTGTGACAAGTGATAACCATGGATACATATATAATATTGAAGCAGCAGTAGAAGTAAAAAATAGTACCTTTATCATAACACACGAACATGACAATTGATTTCATATGAATAGTAAGTGATAAAAAACTTGAAAACAATAATCTGAAATTTTAATTTGATAAGGAAAATGGATAGCTTACCAATATAAAGAAAGCTGTTGAGATAAGAGACTTGAATACAAAAAGGAAAACACTCAAAGCCACAAAAGTTACTGAAATCCTTGCTATTGGTCTTGGTATAGAACTCTAGCATCATCGAATAAAAGAAAAGGAATAAAAGAAAAGAAAAACGTGAAAATCTACAGTATTCTAGTATTTGTAACAAATTTGAAGACAGCATGTAGATAAATCAAATGATTATCAAAGATGGAAAAGGTAATTCTGACTTACAGGAACCAGATTCGTGCCTGCCTCAACTCCATCCTTACCAACTCTCCATGCATTCTGCAGAACTATCTCGTAACCATAGAGATAATTGAATTGAAGAAGCAGTAGTTAGGCTTTCTGAAAAAGCAAAATAGCTGAAAAGGGAACTATGAAAAATACAATGGCTAGGATTTATACAAAACAACTCTTCAAAAATTAAGTGTTCCCAATTCTGAAGGGCATACAATTGGCACAAATCACAAGATATTTCAATGTGCAACAACTCTTAATCATATGGTGTTTTTCCTTTTAAACAAGGATGCCTCACCAAGAATGCATAATAAACTTAAGAATAATTTCTAATCTCATGTTTGATCCTCCATGAATTTCCGAAAGCAAACAATTATCTAGACATGAAAGGATCATTTCTTCCAGGTGGCTATCTACGCATGAAAACTATGTAAATTTTAGGATTAAATTGAGATTTGAATCTCCTCTAAGAAATTTGATTTGGCTTATGCAATTGATGGTGCAAATGCATCCTCAAAGAAACATCAATGCCAGAAATTGTTACTAGCCTTTTTACATCCCAAAATAAACTTCTTTCTTGAGATTAAAGAGTTTGATACTGTCTAGCTCCAGTAATCCTTAGAATTATTCAGTATTGTCGATGGCGGAATATGGCAGAAGGCAGGTACAAACCCACTTTGATAGTTATGGGGGAAGATGCTTCCATTACGATTTCATTATTTCAACATATTTGGTATCATATATTCGATACATTGAAATGTTCCATGCTTGACAGATTTTTTCTATCATGTATATCATTAAAAACAATGGGCTTTATGAATATTACATATTAGATGTCTTAATTTACACTTATTACGTTTTAAAAATAAAACGAAAGCAGTTGTTTTTATTACATTAAACTAGATCCTGTATATATGTTGTGCAGGGATAACCAAATTTGCCAAGCCTCAATCTTGTTTTTGTGACTATTGATTTTTTTTTGGAAGTTTTGCCCCTACAACAAGAATTCCCTAGGTCCGTCCCTGGCATAAGGCCACAAATCCGCGATATAAACATGCCATTGCGGCTTATGGCGCTGACATGGCAGACATCATTTCACAAATTGCCTAAAGTGGTTGTTAAAAAATCTGTTACACCATTCCGCCAGGGCAGCACCATGGCCGCCATTTAACAACAATGAATCTGAATGTGAAGCCAAAACATAAAGATCCAAAACATGTATGTGATCGAAAACATAAATACAATAATTAACACAAGATACAGCATCATAGATTGTGGAGGTACGACATACTTCAAAAGGTTTTTGGTGAACTATAAGCTTTCACAGCCAAAAAAAATGTATTTCAGGAAAAAAAGTGTTACTTTATTTTTAAATTAACTACAGAGAAATAAAATAAACCCAAGACCATTCTAAGTTCTAAATTTCTAATTTAATGTAGTATGAAACAGTTATTTGTGAAAATCCAAATGAGTATCACTTCCCAGTATTGTTAATTACAGACCGCAGAAAATAGCGGTTAGTTGAAATTCCGCTACACAATAGCGGCTATTTGACAATACTTTATATTAAATAGCGTATTGTGGAGCAATAGATTTGTTCAATTTATGCTATAGTGGCTATTTGACAACAATGTCACTACCACAAATTGGCAAAGATGAAGCACATCCATTAACTAGTTCAATTTAGAATAAAAATTCACAAAAGATTTAACTTCTTTTTTATGAAGGGAAGCCATAGCACATTTGTTGAAGTTGTTAGTATGTGACTAGGAGAGCATCTTTTTAATGATTATAGTTCCTTGACTATTTAACACCAAACTCCTCGTTAACTTTTAATGTACCTTCAATAGTCATAGCTTCTTCAATTTTATCCAACCATGTTTGGATGGACAGTGACTACTACCGTGATTTTGGCAAAAGCTACCCTTCGGAGCTTGAACAAAATTACAATGTCAAGTCAAACTCAACGCTCACCGTAATTCCAAACATGCATGCCAATCTGTAAAACTTTCTGCTAACCTCAAAACTAGAACTTACCAAAGAAACAAAAAACTACAAGGTATTAAATAATAACCTATTAACAAAACCTGAAATTACTATCTCTTCACCGTTTCTAAACACTAAATGAAAACTAATTAACCAAAGTAATAGAAATGCATAACATAAGGGAAAATAATACAAAATGTAAAACAAAACAAAAATCCAAAATAATTTAATTAAAAAAAGAAAGAATTTTGATACTAACCTTTATAAATATTCGACTGTGCTGCAAAAACTACAAAATTGGAGCGAGGTTTCTGGCTTCTGGATACCTTGAAGTGAGTGTTTGAGAAGAAAGTTTGGTTCTTTAACTTCAAAATGGAATTGGGTGAACGAAATTGATGATGGGTAAGAGCCAAGTTTCGATTTTGACAGCAACTTGGAAAGCAAGAAGCAACAGAACTAAAATTTTGAACAATACCATAAGCAAACATTTTTTTCCTTAAATGTGCAAAAAACCTAGATTAGTTTCGATCAAAGAGATGAAATGAAATAACGTTGTATTGATTGGTTTCAGGTACACATAATAATGGAAGAAGAAGAGTTTCAATGAAACATAAAAGAGAAAACAACATCAGATAGAAGACAAAAGGGAACATAGTAGCATATAGTAGTGACTTTGCTCTCAGCCTCAGAAAGCTAGGCTCTAACTTCTTGGGCCCTTGATTTGGTCTCTGTAGCCCAATAATGGCCCAAACGTTTCTACCCAATTTTTTAAAAATTTACCACATACCTATGCAATTTTACCCCTCCCCCCACAATTATAAACTTTCAATTTTACTCTTCTTTATTATAGACAATAGAATATGTTTTTCATTCATTTCATCACAAAGATTTTCCTCACAAATGTGTTTTAAAAAACTTGAACTACAAAGTTTTTCAATACACAAATATAATTATTAAGTTTTTCAATACGCAGATATATTATAATAGATGAGTGTTTATGTAAGGTAATAGATTTTTTCATTTATTTTATATGATATCATAATACAATATCATATTTTCAATGTTTAGATAATATTACTCTTTTAGTTTTTGAAGAGACTCCTTAAATGAGTAAAAAAAAATACTTCTTTAGATGGTGTTGGAATTCAAGGGTAAGTGATTAGTCTTATATTGATCAAAAATTGAGGAAATGTTTGATATATAACAGAGGTATACTAGTTGTCTTAAGATTTTTGGTTGAGATATGATGTCAAGATCTCATAAGGATATTAGACGTTTAGCTGTTGTTTGGCTTGGTGGAAATGTTGGATATTAAGAAGTGATCCATATAATCACCGTCATAAGATTTTGGATTGAGATGTGGTGTCATGGTTTCTTAAGAATCTTATACGTTTAGTCAAATATATTTAATCTAAATTTTAAACTAAATACATCCATTATCTTTGCGTAATTGTTGCTTATATTTAATACGCAGAATAATAAATTCCAAGTAAATCAAATAAAGGGTATCATCACAAGATTGTACCATTCCCTATAATAATTAGAATAGCTTTTAGGAAAATAAAGAGTTGATTCTCATCTTGTAGACTGTGTTTACAGATGTTGCTTGCAGCTTCTTAATGATTTTGGGCATGACTGCTTGTTTTAGAGTCCATCAACATTGATCATTAAGGTAAAAAGGTGAGAAAGTGAAGGGAATAGTGGAACAAATACAAATCTAAATCCACCTAAAATATATCACCAAGGGAAAGAGGATTCCCTATAATAAATACAAGTTTGTAAGTTAAAGGATTGGTAGTTGGTTTTTCAAGAATAATAGAATAGATAAATATTAATGGTTAATTTGTTAGTAGAAAAAGGAGAAAATGTAGTAGATATTTAATTGTTGATCTCTTTTTAATATTTATTTAGTCTCTATGGGTTAGTTCGACATGCACTTACATTTGATCTTTAAATTAATAGTTAAATAAGTTTTTTTAAATTATTTTTTATCATTTAAAAAATTATAATAACTAAATACTAGTTACCAAAAGTATCATTAAAATAAAATATATTTATTTTTTTAATTTGATTACTAATAATAGTGAATATTGAATATTTTTTAGAATAAAATGTAAAATGTTAATTTAATGCTTTATAAACAATAAAATAATTTTTTTCTTATAAAATGATTTTTTCTAAAATACAAAAGTCGACAAATAGTTCTTTGATTCATAAAAATATTCATTAATTTATTGATTTAGAGAGAAAAATACCAAAACATTTCAACTCCCTTCTTTTTCCTATAATGATGTTATAATATCATCTCATTTTATATTACTATTTAATGCGATATATATATATAAAATTATTAAAAACTCACCCAGTAGATATAAAATATTTTATGCTAATTATATATTTGGAATAACATTTAAATTTTATAATATTAAATTAAATAAACTCATAGCCATTGTAATTTTTTTCTTATGTTCAAGATGAAAGGAGTAAAAGACCGAATAGTGAATTAGGCAGATGGTTTAAGGCAATTTGTTTGGCTTGAAATCACCTCTCTAAGTTATTTTGTTCTTTATTTTATTTAAATAAATGGTTTTCACACATATTTAATTTTCTTTCATGATTTACATATGATTTTATCGTCTGTGCATGAGGTTGTGTTGTTTCTCGTCTTGGTATGACGTTGTTTGTTAATCTGTCTTGTTGTGATGTTATCACAGTCAAAAATAGTTGTCACTATTATTAGTATCATTTTCACTTATCAAAAGACTATTAGACTTATGATTTATTTGGACAAATCAATGACCACATATAGTCAATTTGAGTTTGAAGTTGAAAAATTAATTTATATCAAAATAGATATATAAAGAGTGTGGAATTTCAATCTAAAACCACTTACTTGTTTATCTTTGACCATGTGCGAAAAACTTTTTATGATTGAGTTGTAAGATATAAATCTTGGTTAACCATTCTATTTACTTTTTTATATTTGTTATAGTGTTTTGTTTTTTATTATTAAAATATTACTTTTCTCTATAAAAAAAAAGAGAGGGGTAAGAAATTTATATTCCTAATAATTAAAATACCCTTAATATTAGACGCTGTTATTCAATTTTGCTGTAAATATTGAGGTAAAAAAAAACAATAATATATGTGTACTTATAATTTTTCTACTTCTATTTAATATTTTATTTTATTTTTATCTATATCGTCAATATATTACATTTATCACATTATTCTCTCTATTTCTTTCTCTTTTAAAGTGTCACTTTAAATGAAATTTTTAACTAAAAACCATGAAACAGGGAAAACAACCTTATCCTAGTGGTTAGGCATAATTACTTCGCAAAGCAAATTATTTTAAAATATGGAACATATAAAAAAGTAAAGCCTTGTATATAGGTTGAATAAAGTAAATCATCGATGAACAAAACAACAATTTCAACATTTTCTAGTTATATAAACAAAAAAAAAATATAACCAGCGAGTTTAGCGGACGAAGTATAGTGCAGTTATATTTTCGACTGAAAAAATTGTTTATATTTAAAGTCCTGACAATGTTGCAAACATAATTCTCTTCAATGGAGATAATATATATGTAAAAAATAATATAAAAAAATATTATATTTGTGGTTCAAATTTGTTGTGTAAATTGATTTGTCATTATGTCCTGAAGATATTTAATGACTAGAATTTTTTGTTGTAGAAACCTAATCTACCTAAGTTCGATCAGCTATAAAGCATTATCATAATTAATATGTTTTTGGACGTAATATGTACTAACAAATAAGAATTAATAATATGTCAATATTTTATTGACTCATCATACACTAAGAACACTAAATTTATACAATATCTTTGTAGACTAATTTGTGAACATAGTCAAGCGAGGACCAAAGTCCATAAGAACTAACAATATCAATCTAAAGTAAAAAAAAATTATACAATTTGTGATAGTAAATTGAACCATTAAATATGCTTTGTTTCATGTAACAATATTTGTTTTTTAAGTTGACGCATATGCTTACAAAGCAATTCTAATAATCATCAAACAGCTATATCTAGGGGAATCTGCTTTGAATGAAAACTTTGAAAACAAAGAGCAAAATGCCAGAAAGCAATGCAAGCACTATTTCAAATTAAAGAAGCAGCTCGATTATCAACAAAAAATATACATATATATAAATAGTGCAGACCATATTAGTGACTTATGTTTGAGGAAAACAATGCAATAACACATGGGGTGTATGAGCTAGTTTTAGTGTCAAACAAGGCTTGCATGATTCAATGCTGCAGAAAATATATAAGTATATAGTATACAATATGGCAAAAGAACAGAACCCCGAGGCAGAGGTGGTGGTGGTGGTGTTGGTTCTCACTCCAAAATCTTGTAAAAATAAATTAAAAAAATGTATTATCATCTTTTTTTGCTTCACAAAAAAGCAAGTACTTCATGGTCTCATGTCATGTGTCCTAATCTTATCACTTGAATTGAAACTCACTTTATCTAACAAAATGAACTTCTAAGATGTCTATTATTTATAAATGTTTTTTTTATAATTATAATATATTCATTTTATAGGATTTTAGACTCTGAGACGGAAAATTATGTTTTAATTGAAGGAGATAATAATTGTTTCACGCTATTTGGTGGGGATGATTTATCTGTATATATTTCGACGATCAAGTAAGTTTGTATCAAAGAATGAAAAGTTTCTAGGTTAAAATTTAAGTGTACTTTATAGTCTCGAGATTCTTTTATACTAGGGTTTTGAGAAGGATTTTGGTATGATCATCATAGAGAGGTATATGTGATTCTCATATTGCCCTATGATGTGGGAAGTGTGTCATTTTAATCATGGAATAGTAATTACCATCTGGTGATCGTAATCATGGTTGGATTGTCATCATATGGCTCAATGTGCAGACATAAGTGAGCTATTATGGTTCACCATAACTGGATTTCTTTTTTAGCCATCTGAATGCTACTATTGAGAGTCTAGGTGAGTTACCATAGACATCGACTTCAGATCCCTTCATAAAACGTAACATGTTCTGATTTCGAAAAACTTCTATGTCATCGTTAGTCGGATCGAGTTAGTCCGAAGTAGTTTGATTTATTTTATGGACGTAGATTATAACATCCTAAGTCCAACCTAAAACAATATTCAATATGAGACTTTTAACGTTTATTTGAAATATTTTTTATCTCAAATTATTCATCATTTTAAGATATTGAGAAAATTTTAGTTAATATTTACAAGAGTACCCTTATTTATTTGTGTCTTAACTTTCTTATATTAATGAATGTACTTCACCTCAACTCCTTGTCTCTTACTACAGCAAAAGTTTATTGGTCAAAATAATTAATATTTTTATTTTCAAAAATGAATGTAATCGACGACTCTCTGAAGTTGTGGGAGTATTAGTATCATTCAATTTTTTATTTATGGAGTCCTTATAAAAAATTGCGAAATACATGAAGGCAAAAAATCAAATGTATGGTGGTGACTAGTCGAGAATGTGACCACTCAAACTAAAATATGAGCTACCACATTTACTTCTTACCTAATGATCTTGATCATAGAGTTCTGGGCATTAATAAAAATCTCCCTACATTATTCCAAAAGGATTCCAAATTCTGACACATCCAAAGAGTTGCTGCTCAACACTTCCACTACTAGTGTACTTACTACCAACAAGTGATAGAGTTGAATATATCATATCGTATATCTATATAAAAAAGACATTTTAGTTAATGATACAACAAAAAAATCTTTGACAAAGTATAGGGTGGAACAATTAGTAATGAATAGTTAACCATGAGACACAACCAAATATAATATGCTACAATTTTCACACTACACATCAATAAAGTAACTTGAGAGAGAGACACACACAAACACAATGAAAAAAACCAAGAGTTGATATATATATATATATATATATATATATATATATATATCTATGGTTGAGTTTTTCATGCAAAAATTGGTAATGTGAATGTCGAGGCAAGTCTTGAGCAACCACAACAAGCACCAAATGTCAAGCCACAATCTCTATCTTCTTGTTCTTCTTCTCTTCACACTTCTTCTCCCATTTTCCTTTGCTTCAAATGATGAACTCAATACCTTACTCTCATGGATACATAGTTCAACCAAACTTCCTTCACCTCTAGACTCAAATCCATGCAAATGGTCATTCATAAAATGCTCTCAACAAAACCATGTAACAGAAATAAACATCCAATCACTTCAACTAGCCCTTCCTTTCCCTCCCAACATCTCATCATTTTCCAATCTTCAAAAGCTTGTCATCTCAGGTTCCAACCTCACTGGCACAATCTCACCTGACATTGCTAACTGTCCTTATCTCACACTCATTGATCTTAGCTCCAATAGTCTTGTTGGTGAAATTCCTTCAACTATTGGTAACCTAAAAAATCTTCAAGTTTTAGCCTTAAACTCTAACCAACTCAATGGAAAAATTCCAATTGAGCTTTGTGATTGTGTTAACCTCAAAACCCTAGACATTTTTGATAATAACCTTAGTGGAACCCTTCCAAATGAACTTGGAAAGCTTTCAAATCTTCAAGTTATAAGAGCTGGTGGAAACAAAGACATTGTAGGGAAGATTCCTTATGAATTAGGTGAATGCATGAATTTAACAGTTTTAGGACTTGCTGACACTAAAATCTCAGGTTCATTACCTTCTTCATTAGGTAAACTAAGTATGCTTCAAACAATTTCAATTTATAGTACTTTACTTTCTGGTGAAATTCCTTCAGAAATTGGTAACTGTTCTGAGCTTGTGAACTTGTTTTTGTATGAGAATGATCTTTCTGGTTCATTGCCAAAAGAATTAGGTAAGCTTTATAAGCTTGAAAGAATGCTTCTTTGGCAAAACAGTTTTGTTGGTAGAATACCTAATGAGATTGGAAACTGTACTAGCTTGAAGATTCTTGATTTGTCTTTGAATTATTTCTCTGGTGAAATGCCTCAAAGTTTGGGGGAACTTCAAAATCTTGAAGAGCTTATGTTGAGTAATAATAATATCTCCGGTTCGATACCGGCTTCTGTTTCGAATCTTATGAATTTGATACAGTTGCAGTTAGATACGAATGAGATATCTGGTTTGATTCCTTCTGAGTTTGGAAAGTTGAATAAGTTAACAGTTTTTTTTGCTTGGCAGAACAAGCTTGAAGGTAGTATTCCATCAGAATTGGGAGATTGTAGAAGCCTTGAGGCTTTGGATTTATCTTATAACTCACTCAATGATACTTTACCTTCAGGTCTTTTTAAGCTTCAGAATTTAACTAAGCTTTTGTTGATTTCTAATGAAATCTCAGGTTTTATTCCTCCTGAGATAGGTAACTGTAGTTCGCTTATTCGACTCCGGCTCGTAAACAACAGAATCGTCGGTGAGATACCGAAGGAAATAGGCTTTCTTAATAACCTTAGTTTCCTTGATCTGTCTGAAAATCGTCTTACCGGATCGGTCCCTATAGAGATTGGAAAGTGTAAAGAACTTCAAATGTTGAATTTAAGTAATAACTCTCTTTCTGGTGTTTTGCCTAGTTATTTGTCTTCTCTTACAATGCTTGAGGTGTTGGATGTTTCAATGAATAACTTTTCTGGTGAAGTTCCAATGAGTATTGGTGAACTTGGTTCACTTCTTAGACTAATTCTAAGTAAAAACTCTTTCTATGGTTCAATTCCTTCTTCACTTGGAAAATGTTCAGGTATTCAACTTTTAGACCTTAGCAGCAACATGTTCTCAGGGAAAATTCCTTCAGAACTTTTTCAAATTGAAGCACTTGATATTGCTTTGAATTTGAGTCATAATTCATTATCTGGTGTGATTCCACCAGAGATTTCAGCTCTTAACAAGCTTTCTGTTCTAGACCTTTCACATAACATGTTTGAAGGTGATTTGATGGTGTTTGCAAGCCTTGAAAATCTTGTTTCTTTGAACGTTTCATACAACAGATTCAGTGGTTATTTACCAGACAACAGGTTGTTTCATCAACTAGCAGCAACCGATTTGGATGGAAATCAAGGTTTGTGTCCTAATGGTCATCATGATGATTCATGTTTCATTGAAAATGCTGCAATGGGAAAAAAGCTGAATGGTTCAAATTCTAAGAGGTCAGAGATGATCAAAGTGGCTATTGGATTGCTCAGTTCCTTGACTGTAGCAATGGCAATCTTTGGAGTCGTTACGGTGTTTCGAGCGAGGAAAATCGTTCGAGATGATAATGATTCTGAGATGGGAGGTGGAGGTTCATGGCCTTGGCAGTTCACACCATTTCAAAAGGTGAACTTTTGTGTGGAGCAAATTTTAAAGTGTTTGGTGGAATCCAATGTAATAGGAAAAGGGTGTTCGGGGATAGTTTATCGTGCAGAAATGGAAAATGGCGATGTCATTGCTGTGAAAAGACTATGGCCAATAACAATGGCAGCCACTGCAAGATATGATCATAGTCAAAGTGACAAGTTAGCAGTTAATGGAGGAGTTTGCGATTCGTTTTCAGCCGAGGTAAAAACTCTCGGTTCGATTCGACACAAGAACATTGTGAGGTTCTTAGGTTGCTGTTGGAACAGAAACACAAGACTTCTTATGTATGATTACATGCCAAATGGGAGTCTAGGAAGTTTACTTCATGAAAGAAGTGGTAATTGCTTGGAGTGGCACATCAGATTCAGGATAATACTAGGAGCAGCTCAAGGTTTGGCTTATTTGCACCATGATTGTGCTCCTCCTATTGTTCATAGAGATATTAAGGCCAACAACATCCTCATAGGTCCTGAATTTGAACCATACATAGCTGATTTTGGACTTGCAAAGCTTGTTGATGATGGAGATTTTGCAAGATCTTCTAGTACTCTAGCTGGCTCTTATGGTTACATTGCTCCTGGTTAGTACTACTCTTCCAAAAACATCAAATTTTAATATTTTACTTTTATCATTATATCCAAATGTGGCTGATGCAACTGTAATTGCAGTTGTATGCAATTGGTAAAGATATCGAAAACCTCGATATAACGGACACTATTACCAATTTTTAGAACCTTGACTATAACATTAGGGGAGAGTCTATCCCCTTAATCAACACCAAATATATGTTTAAGCATTTTAAGGTATTACCAAGGCTTAGGCCGTTTGGACCTGCTATGAGACTAATCCTTGAGTCAATAGCGAAAATTCCGATTTTTTGCACACAGGGTTGGACTGCCTCCTAAAGACTGCAGGAATCGAACTCAGGTTCTTTTAGTGGGGAGAGTCATGTTACCAATTCTCTTGACACTTTGGTTGTAAACTATTTGTTCTAAATATGCTTTATCTCACTGTTGTATATTAACATCTTTCCATTCATTTCTACTTTTTCTGCATGTTAATATTTGAAGAGTATGGCTACATGATGAAGATAACAGAGAAAAGTGATGTATACAGCTATGGTATAGTTGTATTAGAAGTACTAACAGGGAAGCAACCAATTGATCCAACAATACCTGATGGACTTCACATAGTTGATTGGGTTAGACAAAAAAGAGGTGGAGTTGAAGTGCTAGATGAAACCTTAAAAGCAAGACCAGAATCTGAAATAGAAGAGATGCTGCAAACATTAGGTGTGGCTTTGCTATGTGTAAACTCAAGATCAGATGATAGACCAACAATGAAAGATGTGGTGGCAATGATGAAAGAGATTAAACAAGAGAGAGATGAATGTGTGAAAGTTTTTGATGCATCTTCTACAAATGATGAATCAGTGGAAGTGATGAAACATTCATGCACAACAAGTAGCAGCAACACAAATATGCATTTACATTACTCTCCTCATAGTTCTATAACATTAAAGTAACTTGGAAATAGTCAATAATAGCAATGTGTGACTAGGCAACTAGATTTTTTCTTTGCAAGAGTGATTTGGTTTTGTGAAAATTGTCATTACTTCAGCTTCATAGATATGGTTTGATTGTGTATAAGGATATTTAGTCTTAATAATTGTGAGATTTGAAGTAATCTTTTTTCATTATGTTTATTACTAATCAAGGAGGGATATTATAATTTATAAACCTTGAAACATGTAACAAGTTAATGTAATGCTTGAACTTGTCACTGGTGACAGATTTAATTTGGTCAACATGTTAGTCACATTATCATAAGTATGCACATTTTTAAGTAAATTTTTGTGTGGAGCAAGCAACTTTCTAATTTTGTGAAACTTCACACAATATATTTTGTGAAACTTCACACAATATATTTTGTGATAAACTTGATTATTATTTGTCAAATAAATAGCACAATGATTAAGAGTACAATTGAATTCCATTTTGCTCAACATTCAATTTTTTCATTAGTCTTATAAGTCATAAAGTCTATTTGGCAACCTCATCTACTTTTATGTACTTTTAACTAATGATTTCCAACAAATAGGTCATATTACAAGAGTGAAGACATATCCTGTTGTAGAACTCTTGTCATCTATATCACCAACATAGTTTGAATTAAAATATCTTACTACTGAGGAATTGTCTTCACTCTTGTAAATTAATGTCAAATATGATAAATGTCCTTAATGATGCATGTATTTGACTTCGCTTGAGGTATTGACAAAAGAAGTGATAGTCGCATACTAGAAAGTCCAATACATGTATCACTATTGAGGACACATATGTATAGCTCCTTTATTCTTGTAGGAGAAATGATATATGAACACAACTTTGGATATAAATGTAACACAAATATTGTATAAGTATATACGGTACATACATATTCCTCACGGACTTTGACTTTCAATTTTAAGTGGATGGACAATTTAATAATTTTAGTATCTTAAAAGGAGGTCATCTTGTCATTTTGTAATTTTCTAAAAACCCTTTCTTCTTCCCTCAGCCCCTCTCCTCCCTCTCACGCCCCTCAGGCTTCTCTCTCGTCGCTTAGGGTGTCTCTCTTGTCGTTCGCTCGTCCCTCAAGCTTCTCTACTATCCCTCTCCTTGCCCTTAGTCTTCTGTCTCTCGTCTACCTTCTCTTCACTTGTCAATCTTCTCGTCTCGTTATTCTTCTACGACGGAGAAAGGTTGCGTGACAAAGATTCAGGTTGTGCGATAGATACAAATTGTTGAGTCCTCTCGTTGTAAGTTTACATCTCTCTATCATTGTTGTTGCTTCTCTATGTGATTGTTGTTTGCTTCAATTTAAGGTTTTTAGTTATTGATTTAGGGTTTGTTTTTTTTCTTCTTCATTTAGGGTTTTTTGGTTATTCAATTTAGGGTTTTTCTTCTTTAGTTTATAGTTTTTTACTTTTGATTCAAGTACATATGCTTATACTTCTAGTGTTGAATTTGTACAGTTGAATGTTTTTTGCTTATGCTTCTGATATATTGGTGTCGCTTTGTAAATTTAAACAAAAATATAGTACTCTTGTTTTCTATCATAAATGGGCTATTTTATTTCAATGGTAACATTTTGGAGTTTATTGTTTTCATTTTACTTTGTTTAATAACTTATTTTCTTTTATAAGCAACTTTCACGTTCTATATTTTTTTGTACACATCTGTTGCTTTAAGACATAACACTGACAAATGATAAAAATGTAAGGAATTTATCAATTAATTGTATTTGCATTGTTGCAATTTATTTATCAATGTTAACCATATATTCATACTTTTCTTATACGTGTGAGACATGTCTGTTTACCAAATATGTTGTTTGACGTCAACCGTCACATGACAAATGCACAATAAACTCAAATTCAGAGAACCCTATTCAAGTAGGTTTTAGATATGCCAACAAATTTATAAATTTCTTGTGCTTTGTTGTGGGAGTTGGCTAGTAGGTGGGATGGACGTATTGGCGGGTTTAGGATTAGGAGTAGGATAGTTTGAAGTAGCAAAATTGATTTACAAGGAAGGGGGGTTTGAATTGTAAATCTCCCTTTTTAAAATTTCCTGAAAAACTTCAATTTTAAACTCAAGAAAGTTCTTGGTTAAGGAAGCAGAAAAACGGAGAACGTTTTTGGTTTTATCATAAAACGGAGAACGTTCAGATTAGTGTGTAAAACAGAAAAACAGTTTTCTATTTTAATCTTGAAAAAACAATCAAATTTAATAAAGAGATTAAGGATAAGAAATACCACACACAGATGTATCCTGGTTCACCCAACTTGGGCTACGTCTTGTATTGAGTAAGCTTTGCCAAGGGAACGCATCTCATTCACTATTGTTGTGAATCTTGCGTACATCTCATCAATAGTTTCTCCTTCTTGCATCTCAAATAATTCAAATTTTCTTATATCAATGTCTATTCTTGTTTCTTTGACATGGCTTACTCCTTCATGGTGAGTTTGCAATGTGTCCCATACTTCTTTAGCAGTTTCACATTCGTCTACTATTTAACTTTCTTCCCTGCTCAAAGCACACAATAAGAATAAATGAGCTTTAGAATTTAGGAGTACCTTAGCTTTATCATCAGCAGTCCAGTCTGCTTCTTTCTTCTCTGCTGAAGTTGAATCTTCTTGATTCATTCTTGGAATATGATTTCCATTAATTATGATGTTCCACATGCCTGTGTCTTGTGATTTAAGAATCAGTTGCATTTTGCTTTTCCAAAAATAGTAATCAGTACCATCAAAGAATAGTGGTCTATTTGAGGATCCTCCCTCAACAATGTATTTTGCTTTGGACATTTTTCTGGATCTTTTTCTCTAACACTTGTTAGGTGTTCTTTTTAGAGACTGTGCTCTAATGCCAATTGAAGTAGAAAAATTGATTTACAAGGAAGGGGGTTTGAATTGTATATCTCCTTTTTTAAAATTTCCTAAAAAACTTAAAATTTGAACTCAAGAATGTTCTTGGTTAAGAAAGTAGAAAAGGAGAACGTTCTTGGTTTTATCAAAAAAATGAAGAACGTTCTTGATTAGTTGTAAAACAGAAAACAATTTCTATTTTCAATCTTGAAAAACAATCAAACTGAATAAAGAGATAAAGGATAAGAGATACCACACACGGATGTATCCTGGTTCACCCAACTTGAGCTACGTCCAGTCCTCACAATTGGGAGATTTTCCACTAAGTGTTTAAAACAAGAACCTTCTTGGTTTTACAGCACCTAGCCTAGATCAACCTTGATCTTTGTTTACAGAACTTAATCTAATTCCACCCAGAAAGAGATTAATCAAATCACCTATCAACCTTGATAAGATTTCTTACAATCTACCCCAAACTATACTTAACTCTTATAGTTTGAGTTTTACAATAATGATGAGATTGTTTAGAATCTGATATGTCTCAACTCTTGTTTGAGATTCGATTCTTTACAAAGAAATCAGTATAATGTATCAGAGTAAAACGAATTTAATCAAACTGATTCTTGTAAGTGATTTGGAGAATTTCAAGTATGTAAATGTGAATGATTTTGAGAGACTTGTTAGCACTTGAACTTCTGCATTTTTCTTGAGCTGTGGCCTTCCTTTTATAGGCTTGAGAGAATTTAATGGAGGTCAATAGAGCTGTTGGTAGTGCCCTTGTCAGGCTTGACCAGAGGCATTATTTCTGAATAAAAATAATCCAACTTTTGACTATTTTTATTTTCTGTTCAGACTGAGCTGTGTGTTGCGTTTTGAATCAAATTTTCTTGAGTAATTAATGATCCTTTAATGCTTCTGATAAGTGATAATATTGCTGGCTTGAGCTGAAGCTTTGGATCATTTAAAACAGATTGAAAATGATCACATAATGTTGTTGCAAAAAACTGTAGTGTAGTTGCTGGAGATTGATGATCAATCTGGAGCTTTAGCTTTTGGATTTCCTGGAGATTGATAATCAATCTGGATTGATTTCTGAACATAATGGAAGCTGTCTTGATGCATTGTACATTGTCAAGATTGTTTATCAGTCTTGACAGCAGAACTGGAGAGCGTTCAGTTTCTGCTTGGGCAGCTTGATTCATGGCCTTTTTTCTTTGTGATTCGAATGGTTTCTTTTGATTGTAATTGATCGCATCTGTTCCTTGTCATGTACTCTTAATACTGATGTAAATACCAGAGACAATAACTTCAATTAAGTGATGGAGAAAGTTTGGTCTTTATGCTGTCACAGCCTGGCGAACATTCTCCGTTTTCCAGAATATGTGAAGAATGTTCTCTGCCTTTGTTTATGCTGTTTTCTTTGGTTCTTTTGAAACCTATCTTTGAATTAACACACTCAAAAGCACAGGTTAAATTAACAATACATTTAGAATCATAATTAACAATCTTTAATTAACCTTTGTTTATTTTCATCAAAACTTTAAAAATGAGAGTTTGTCTTAACATAGTTCATTTTACATCAAGTGATTTATGTTTAGCTTTAGGATTGTTTATTGTAGATGAGCCTTTGGAAGAGTATTAAAATGAGGAATGTGATATATTGTTGATATTTAGAGGAGACGAAGTTACTTGTGATAGAATTGGTGTGTTGCTTCATGCGTTTCAGACTCACAAGGTCAAATTTTGTACACTTTATATACTCATCGCCTTTGGCGAGTTCTACTTTCCCCAATCAGGGATTAAGGTAAATACTTGTTATATTAAAAACTTGATGGTCTAGAGTCTTTACATAGCTACAATTGGGGTATAGTTGTGTATAATGTTTTAGTTGAAAGTTTAAGTAAGACTGAAACTGTGTTGAAAGAGGGGAAAGTAGATTTGCAAACACACATAACAGGTTGTGCAGCTGCTGTCCTACAGGTATATATTTTTTATCGTTTTATATCCCCATCTTCCATCTTGTATTGTCTTTAAATTAAAATACATTTATTAAATATATTAATATTTGTTGTAGATCTAGGTGTTCAACCATTTGTCCTTGGGTCAAGCATCTGTGCCCAAGTTTTGGTTATCGAGATTTTTGAATTGGTCAACCTTACAGTGTTAGAAGAAAACAATATTAAAAGAATTTCAAATAACATGGTAGACATTTATATTACTTTCTTGTATAACCTGTTTAATAATAATGTGTGTGTTTTGATAGCGTTTCAGCAAGTGTACTGAATTGTTGCAAGTAATAATTAAAAACGGTAATACCGAGTGTCGAACTCAAGGATTGCGTTTTACTATTGAATTATCTTTCATTACTGAAATTGAACAAAAAGTTTCCGAATTGATTTAGGTAATATTTAAAATAACAATAGTAATGAAATTGAACTTTTATGATGAGAAAAATGTCAGGGATGAGTTTCACTTTGAGTCCAACCTTGGTTTCTAATTTGATCCTAGTTACTGAATTTCTTTATTGAATTATTACCAAATTCTCTTTAGTATTCTTGCCCTAATGTCTTAGTGACAGAACCTTTAATTCCAAAATAATCCCTAATTCCTTAGTGGGTTTAAAATTAGGATTAAGCTTTACAGTACAAAAATTCTCTTTTTAAAGTGTTGTCTTTGCAACTAATTCAATTGGTTTCATGACCTACATCTATCCCTAGACTACAATCTCATGAATTTATCATCTCAAGCATTCGTAAAGTCCACTTCCGTTTCAAATTACGAATCATAGAACATTTTAAAGTTGATCAGGCAATAAAAAGCATTAAACACAGAGATGATAAAAATAATTTAATAAATTTATTCATATAACTAGGAGTCAATTCAGACAAATAAAGCTTTCATCTTGTTCCACTCATCCCTAACAAATAGGGCTTAGTTACTCATTACAGAGATTAAAGAGATAGAGATTAAAGAAGAATTACAAGAAGGATTCATAGAATGATTCTTGATAAAACTCCTTCAATGGTGTAGAACAGCCGTCTCTGAGCGTCTCTGCTAGGGTACAAGTCTCTGAGCTTCTCAATTGACAAAAAGATCCCTCAAAATTCAGAAAGACTCGGTTTTATGCATTCTTCATCGCGCCACGCGCCCCAGACGCAAGACTTGCACTTCTGGCGCATTAAAACAGAAGCAGTGGTGCCAAAACGTGCTTCGAGCGCAGCTGGCGCGCTTCAAGCGCACAACATCTTATGTCTGACGTATACTGCGTATTTATACTATTTTGAGTCCGAAATAGGTTCTGGTGTCTTCATGAAAGTTGTAGCTATGGATCTTAGCTTTCATTTTCACTTGGTTTGACTCCAATTGGACATCTACAACTCCAGATATGGTAGAAATACTCCATGTAGGTCATGTTGATTTCTCACCAAAATTCAGCACTGCACGGAAAATAAGGAAATAACATAAAACCATAAAAAAATATCTATTTAATAAAGGAAATACGAACATAAACATGTTGTTAAATCTAAAAACTAAAATCAACAAAATATATTAAATAACTCCTTAAATTAACTAATGATTTCCTATAAAGAAGACTAAAAACAATGACAAATATGCATATGATGAAGAGTTATCACAACCCAAAACTTAGTCTGTTGCTTGTCCCCAGGCAACAATTAGTTTCTTATTTGGTACAGTTAAGGGTAATTTAAACTCAATCTTGTCAAATCACATCAAACTCCATTCTCAAAATTTCCACTACTACAAAACATTCATCATGCTTCATGGTTGCTGCACAAAAACAACACAATGTATACACTTTAGCATTAATTCATCTAATTCAACTCTCTCTTCACACAATCTCACCAAAATTTCTCTCAAGTGTTTAGTCAGGGTAATGAATTTATCACTCAAATCCTAGAACATGCATCACACTACCATAGGCTTGAAAAAATTCTAGTTAGCAATCACAATGCAACAAACACATACACTTTTGGAGGACTTTCGGGTTGTAATGGGGCTTAGGTAAGGGTAGAACATTTTGGGAAAGTAAGCTGTGATGATGCGAAGGCTCGATAAAGATTGGTCATCCCCAGTTCTATCCTGGCCTGTCCATTTCGCTGGTCGATCCTCATCTGCTCCATCATATCTTCTAATCTTCCAAATCTTTCCTCAGTGGAGGACTGTGGGGGGTGTCGAGGGTGATCATGTGGCCCTATAGGATCAGAATCTTCTTCCATCAGCATCACTGCTTATGGAACACTAGGAAGATCTGTCGGAATTCTGGAGTGTTTCTCAATCCATTTGGCAGTGATGGGGGCAGCATGTTTCACCATTTCTTCACCCTTTTTGGGTGACATTCTCACCCGTTCACAGAGTTTGCCGATCAGAGAGGCGTGATGGAAGTAGCCCGTCGGAGGGTCAAGAATAGCTGTTCCCCACAGATCATTAGCAAGAAGCAGACCCACATTAATTTTGTCACCTTTGATGATCGTTGCTAGTAGACATGCTCGTTGAACTGTCACATCTGATACATTTGAACAGGGCAAAAACGTGTGATGAACAAAAGTGCTCCATGCTTTTGCAATTAGAGTGAGATCCAACGAGCGTAGTTTTCTAGGAGTGCCGTCTCTGTTTCTTACCCAATCTGTGCCGGGTCTAATCAAAGTGCGCAAAATGTCTCGAGTGTCTATTTTTGTGTTTGTATCCTCATATACTTGAAAGCGGCAATCCCTATAGTTTGGAAAACCAAAGAGTTCATTGATTGCTTCAGGTGTAAAGGGAACCCTCTTTCCCCTCACATAGCTCACAAATTCATCATGTGGAGCGGACTTCAGATCAAAAGCATTTGAGAAGAATTCCACTGCTATTGGTTTACTCGCGTTGGTGACAAATGTGGTTAACTTCTCCCATCCCCTGGCAGCAATCATTGCCTGGATGTTAACAAATTCATTTTCCTTCAAATCAAAATTTTTCTCACTCACGAACTTCTTGATGGTGGGGAGTTTGGCATGAAACTCTTGTGTTGCTATGTTCTTGAATAAGGACGCATCGTGCGGTTGGGAAGATGATGCCTCTGTAACCTTTGTTCGTTTTGCTTTTTGATGGGTTGCCATTTGGTCCTTTGTTGGGTTGAATGTTAGAGATTCAAAACTTGTGCTTGAGATGAACTGTGTAATTGAAGGAATGTTAGAGAGCTTGAGGCCAGTTTGGGGACACAATGGAGGGGTAGGTCGTTTTAAAACACAAGGCAGCGTAAACGCGCTTCGGGCGCACACATTCAGCGCTTCAGGCGCGTATGGACAAGCAAAATGTGTGAAATGCGCTTCGCGCGCAGAAGGCGCGTGTTGGCAGTGACAAAATGCGTGAAATGCGCTTCGAACGCATCAAGCGCGCTTCAGGCGTTAACTTCCAGTAGCAAAATGCGCGAAATGTGCTTCGAGCGCATGATACGCGCTTCAGGCGCTGAATGGCAGTGGACAAAATACGCAAATGCGCTTCAAGCGCAAAGGGCGCGTTTCAGGCGCACAGAACACGCTTCAGGCGCAAAGAACGCACTTCAGGCGCGGATTGTTCAGACTTACAGATTTTACTTGCGCTTCAGGCGCAAGGAGCCAGTCTTGAAACACCAATGCTGCTGTTGGATGCGGCTCCAGGCGAAATCTACTCCCTACACCCACCTTGTGGTTCCTTGAGCATACAAAACAGCAAGAACTAATATACTAGCAATAAAATTAAAGCAAATAAAATGAGATTAAATTTAAAAGTAACTTGCAAAGGATACGAATTTGGGTTGCCTCCCAATAAGCGCTCGTTTAATGTCTTGAGCTTGACATTCCCCTTTTCAAATGGGGGTCAGATTGATGGACTCCATCAGAAATTTTGACTCTCCCCCTAAATATTGTTTGAGCCTTTGTCCATTCACCTTGAAAATTCGGTTCGAGTGTGTATCCTTTAACTCCACTGCACCGTGTGGGAACACTTTGATTATTCTGAACGGTCCCGACCATCTTGACTTTAATTTTCCTGGGAACAACTTTAATCTCGAGTTAAAGAGGAGAACAAGTTGTCCTTCTTGGAAATCCTTGAACTGAATTTTTTTGTCATGCCACTTCTTGGTTTTTTCTTTATAGATCTTGGCATTTTCATATGCAAAATTCCGGAACTCCTCTAACTCGTGAAGCTGGAGAATTCTAGATTCACCTGCCTTTACCAAGTCAAAATTCAAGTATTTTGTTGCCCAAAAAGCTCGATGCTCCAACTCAAGGGGTAAATGACAAGCTTTACCATACACAATTTGATACGGTGACATACCAAGGGGGTCTTGAAAGCTGTTCGATATGCCCAAAGTGCATCGTCAAGCTTTGTCGACCAATCTTTCCTTGAAGCGTTCACCGTCTTTTCAAGGATTTTTTTGAGCTGTCTGTTGGATACTTTAACTTGCCCACTAGTTTGTGGGTGATATGGGGTTGCCACCCTATGATGCACATTATATTTTTTAAGAAGGTACTCCAGCTTCTGATTAAGAAAGTGAGTGCCCTCGTCACTGATCAAAGCTCTAGGTACCCTAAAACGCGCGAAGATGTTCTTCTTGAGAAATGCGATAACTTGTTGTGAATCATTGGTTGGTGTAGCAATTGCTTCAACCCACTTTGAGACATAATCCACTGCCACCAGAATATAAACTTTTGCAAATGAGGGTGGAAATGGACCCATGAAATCGATACCCCACACATCGAACACTTCTACTTCTAATACAGGATTTTGAGGCATCTCATCCTGTTTTGAAATATTATCGGTGCGCTGACATCGATCACACTTCTTCACATAGTTGAATGCATCTTTGAACAATGACGGCCAGAACAATCCTGATTGGAGAACCTTTGATGCAGTTTGATCCCCACTAAAATGACCCCCATAATCAGAGTCATGGCTGTGCCACAGTACCATTTCTTGCTCTTCCTCGGGTACACACCTTCGCAACAACCCATCCACTCCTTTTTTGTATAGAAAGGGCTCATCCCATACATAGAATTTGGCGTCATGGATGAACTTCTTTCGTTGTTGGTAGGTGAAATCGGATGGAATTGCCTTTCCTACCTTAAAATTTGCAATGTCAGCGAACCAAGGTGCCTCAGAAATTGCGAAGATGTGTTCATCGGTGAACTGTTCTCGAATCAATCTAGTGTCACCATCCTCCTCCACTTTCTCCAATCGAGATAGATGGTCAGCTACAGTGTTTTCTGAACCCTTCTTATCTCAGATCTCAATATCAAACTCTTGTAGTAACAAAATCCACCTGAGTAGCCTTGGCTTTGATTCCTGCTTAGCAAACAAATATCTCAAGGCAGCATGATCAGTGTAAACAATAACTTTTGATCCTAATAAGTAAGATCGAAATTTATCAAAAGCATAAACCACAGCCAATAATTCTTTTTCAGTTGTTGCGTAATTATGTTGTGCATGATTCAAAAATGACTCGCGTAGTAAATTACATGCAACAACTTATCTTTTCTTTGTCCCAGGACTGCCCCGATAGCAATGTCACTTGCATCACACATGATTTCAAAAGGTAGTGACCAATCGGGTGCAGTGACAATAGGGGCAGTTATCAACTTTATTTTCAAGGTGCTAAAAGCATTCAAACAGTCCTCATTGAATTTGAAAGGTGTGTCTTTTACAAGTAGGTTTGTAAGTGGTTTGGCAACTTTAGAAAAATCTTTTATAAACCTCCTGTAAAATCCAGCATGACCTAAAAAGCTTCTAATGCCTTTTTCATTGGTGGGAGGGGGAAGTTTTTCAATAACTTCAACTTTGGCCTTGTCAACTTCGATCCCCTTGTGGGAGATTCGGTGGCCTAAAACAATTCCCTCTCTTACCATAAAATGACATTTTTCCCAATTTAAGACCAAGTTGGATTTTTCACACCTTTCTAATAAAAAGGCTAGATTAATCAAACAATTGTCAAACGATGAACCAAAAACAGAAAAATCGTCCATAAATACTTCGATATGTTTCTCAATCACATCGGAGAATATGGACATCATGCACCTTTGAAATGTAGCGGTTGCATTACATAACCCAAACGGCATCCGCCGATAGCGAAACACCCCATAAGGACATGTAAATGCAGTTTTCTCTTGATCTTCAGGTGCCACAGCTATCTGATTATACCCCGAGTATCCATCTAAGAAGCAGTAATAGTCATGTCTTGCTAGTCTCTTAAGCATTTGGTTAATGAAAGGGAGCGGAAAATGATCCTTCCTCGTAGCACTATTCAATCTTCTATAATCAATACAAACTCTCCACCCTGTGACCGTTTGCGTAGGAATTAGCTCGTTCTTTTCATTTGTGATGACAGTCGTTCCACCCTTTTTTGGTACAACTTGAACGGGGCTTACCCACGAGCTATCTGAAATGGGGTAAATGAGATCGGCTTCTAAGAGCTTTACCACTTCTTTCCTAATCACCTCTTTCATAGCTGGATTTAATCTTCTTTGGGGTTGTACAACCGGTTTGTGACCGTCCTCCATTAGGATCTTGTGCATACAAAAAATTGGACTTATTCCCTTCAAGTCTTCAATGAACCAACCGATGGCACCCTTATGCTTCCGCAAAATTCTCAACAGCTTCTCTTCTTGTAATTCACTTAAGCTTGCATTAATGATAGCTGGATTATTATCTTTTTCATCAAGGAATACATATTTTAAGTGAGGAGGCAACTGCTTAAGTTCAATAAGTGGTGTCTCTTTTTTTTTCTAGGAGTTCCTCTTCATTCCCCTTCAACTCCTCCCATCTAGTGCGGAAGCAGGGGGAATGAGATGGTGATGCTTCTAACATGGCTAAAACTTCTTTTTCCCTCAGATCTTCACTATCTTTAACAACATCTTGGGGTAGGCATAACACTCTTTCTAGCGGCAAAACGGGTACTTGATGCCCAACTTCTTCATCAACTATCGAATCAAATATCTCGATTCGGTTGCACCCTTCTCTTTCTTTAGAGTGTTCCATGGCTTTGAGGATGTTAAAGGTGACTGTTTCCTCATTTACTTTCAAGGTTAAGGTGCCATCCGCCACATCAATCATAACTCGCCCTGTTGCTAGGAACGGTCTCCCCAAGATCAAGGGGATATCATTGTCTTCCTCCATGTCCAGTACCACAAAATCTACTGGGAAAATAAACTTATCCACCTTGACCAACACATCTTCCACCACTCCATATTGATGTTTCATTGAGCGGTCTGCGAACTGTAACATCAGTTGTGTGTCTTTGACTCTTCCAATGCCTAACCTTTTGTATATAGAAAGAGGCATATCGGGTTTTGGTAGGCTTCCTTTTTCTGCACCATAAGTTCTTCCTCCTTTTCACAACCATTATCCCCCTCAGCTGATGTTGGTTCACTTACTTTGCCACTCTTTGTTGTCACGACATTAACATTGTTTCGCGGATTTGGAACTATGTCACTAGGCAAGTTTCCGTGTGCTCTTTGTGCTAGCTGTTGAGCAATTTGACCCACTTGGGTTTCAAGATTCTTGATAGAGGCTGATTGATTTTTCTGGATGGCTCTTGACTCTTCAATGAAAACACTTGTGGCTTGATTTGTTTGAGCTCCTTGTTGGCTTTGGGATCCACCATGTTGATCTTTCCATGAAAAATTTGGATGATTTCTCCAACCCGGATTGTATGTACTGGAGTAAGGATTATTTTGGTTTCCGTTGTTACCTACAAAATTCACCTTTTCTGGTTCTTCTGTGTCATCATCCTCTGATACTTCACATGCGCCATTTTTATGTACTCCCCCACAAAAATCACAACTTGTATGTTTCAATAATTTAACAGGGGCCACTTGGGGTTGTATATTTAGAGCTGCCATCCCCTTTTTTATCTCGGCAGCGATAACCTCTTCTATCTGTTTTGAGAGTAGCTTTCCTTGAGCCAACCCGGCGTCCATAACACTCAATTCCAGCATACCACTTTTTGACCACCACCTCTATCATACAGCATCATTTGCTCATTGGATGCCATAATCTCGATAATTTTTCGTGCTTTTGATGCGGTCTTGTAATTCAAAGAGCCACCTGCTGTAACATAATTCAACCCATTACAGAATATTTGCATTTGAGTGGTGTCATCATAAGCATGGTTGGGGCATCCTGCTAGTAAACTCTTGAACCTCCTGTAAGTGTCACAAAGTGATTCTCCTTCTTTCTGCTTGTAAGCAGAAATCTCTTGCCTTTTTCTGACAAACACCGCTGGGGGAAAGTATTTTTCCAAGAATTTGTCTTCAAGATCGTCCCATGTGGTGATGCTACCGGAGGGTAAAGAATTTAGCCACTCCTTAGCATCATCTTTTAATGACAATGGAAATAGTCTCAACCTCTTGCCTTCTTCACTGTTACCGTCCACCTTCACTGTCTCACATAGTTCAAAGAAGTTTGTGAGATGTCTATTTGCATCTTCATTATGTTTACCGGAAAAATGAATCTCCTTCAACTCTCGGTAGAGGGCGGAACTTATTTCGAATTTGTTGACTGTAACCGGTTGGTTATGGATGGCCAAACGAGCACGGTTTCTATCACGATTTCCATACTCCCCGAGGGTACGTTCAGGTGGTGGTGGATCAGCCATTTCAGCAAATATGAAGCAGTCCCCTAGATTTTGTTCCTCTGCTGCTAACTTTCTTTCCCTTTTCCTCCTTTCTCGAACCGCCTTTCGATTTGCTTTTGCAGTCTTTTCTATTTCAGGATCAAAAAAAAGCTTAGCTGAGGACTGACTGGCCTCGCATACAAGGTTAGAAAAAAATCGTGAGAAAACAGAAAATAAAAAAATAAGTAAATAAAAGAAAACAAAAATTTTATTGCAGAGCAAAAAATTCCAATTAAGTAAATAAATTATAACTCAATAGTGATATGGCAATCCCCGGCAACGGCGCCAAAAACTTGATAGTGTTTCAGCAAGTGTACTGAATCGTTGCAAGTAATAATTAAAAACGGTAATACCGAGTGTCGAACTCAAGGATTGCGTTTTACTATCGAATTATCTTTAATTACTGAAATTGAACAAAAAGTTTCCGAATTGATGTAGGTAATATTTAAAATCACAATAGTAATGAAATTGAACTTTTATGATGAGAAAAATGTCAGGGATGAGTTTCACTTTGAGTCCAACCTTGGTTTCTAATTTGATCCTAGTTACTGAATATCTTTATTGAATTATTACCAAATTCTCTTTAGTATTCTTGCCCTAATGTCTTAGTGACAGAACCTTTAATTCCAAAATAAACCCTAATTCCTTAGTGGGTTTAAAATTAGGATTAAGTTTTACAGTACAAAAATTCTCCTTTTAAACTGTTGTCTCTGCAACTAATTCAATTGGTTTCATGACCTACATCTATCCCTAGACTACAATATCATGAATTTATCATCTCAAGCATTCGTAAAGTCCACTTCCGTTCCAAATTACGAATCATAGAACATTTTAAAGTTGACCAGGCAATAAAAAGCATTAAGCATAGAGATGATAAAAATAATTCAATAAATTTATTCATATAACTAGGAGTCAATTCAGACAAATAAAGCTTTCATCTTGTTCCACTCATCCCTAACAAATAGGGCTTAGTTACTCATTACAGAGATTAATGAGATAGAGATTAAAGAAGAATTACAAGAAGGATTCATGAATGATTCTTGATAAAACTCCTTCAATGGTGAAGAACAGCCGTCTCTGAGCGTCTCTGCTAGGGTACAAGTCTCTGAGCTTCTCAATTGACAAAAAGATCCCTCAAAATTAAAAAAGACTCGGTTTTATGCATTCTTCAGCGTGCCACGCGCCCGATGCGCAAGACTTGCGCTTCAGGCGCATTAAAACAGAAGCAGTGGTGCCAAAACACGCTTCGAGCGCAGCTGGCACGCTTCAAGCGCACATCATCTTCTGTCTGACGTATACTGCATATTTCTACTATTTTGAGTCCGAATTTGGTTCTGGTGTCTTCATGAAAGTTGTAGCTATGGATCTTAGCTTTCATTTTCACTTGGTTTGACTCCAATTGGACATTTACAACTCCAGATATGGTAGAAATACTCCATGTAGGTCATGTTGATTTCTCACCAAAATTCAGCACTGCACGAAAAATAAGGAAATAACATAAAACCATAAAAAAATATCTACTTAATAAAGGAAATACGAACATAAACATGTTAAATCTAAAAACTAAAATCAACAAAATATATTAAATAACTCCTTAAATTAACTAATGATTTCCTATAAAGAAGACTAAATTGCGTTTTTCATTTTAGTAGTTAATTGAAGAGTTAACTACAACAAAGGAAGAACTTGAATTTGACATGGTGAATGAAGCATTGCATGAACAGGAAAATCATATTGTGTGCTATGTTGAATATCTACGATTGGTGGCAGAGAACATGCCGTTATAAGAGAATATTTCAATTCTTGAGGGTGAGGTAAAATGGTTGAAAGGAGCATTGTGTAAACGTCAGCCAATGCATGAATTTGATCATAAGTTTGTGGGAGGTTCTCCAACAAGAGCTTGTCGTGGATTCCCATCAACTTCATATGTTGATTTTGACGGTATGAATATTGAATCTTTTTGTCGATCAATATTTAAGTAATTGGATTTGTTAATAACATACTATTGAACTTTTATCTATAGGTGATGTGGGAGTTAGTATCCCTTTTGAGAATGTTTGGGATGAAGTCGTGGAAAATGTTGTTAGCAAGTAATAAATTGTATATGTTGTGAACAGTTCACCAAAACCAACATCAAACATAATTACGAGAATGAAAGATAAATCAAGGAAGCGAGTTAAAAGTGTAGTCAATCAAAGAAAAAGAAGAAGAAGAAGATAAATCAAGGAAGCGAGTTAAAAGTGTGGTCAAAGAAGAAGAAGAAGAAGGAGGAGGAGGAGGTTTTGTAAAGTGTGTTGTTGGCATATTTTGAGTTTGTTGAACATTTTATATAGGGATGTAAAACATGCAAAACAAGAATGATGTTTTATCACAAAGTTGTGCTGAGTTGTGACAAAAGATCTATGAATGACATATTAATTTCAATCTGAACAACATACAAAAATATAAAATACATCATACAAAAATTCGATAAATAATATAATAATTCACTAACAAGTACATAAGTTATCCTTAACCAATACATATGTTATTCTCAACATGTACATAAGTTATCCTCATAAATTTAATAAACAACCAAACACTCGATCATAAATTCAAATATAAGTTAGCATAATTTTATAACAAACACGAACCAAGGTATTACTTTCAATAGCTTCAATAGATGATTATATGTAGATGTTACTTTCATTCTGATTCCTCGCTGTTTCAGTATTGCCCTCTCTATCATCACTTTGCTTGGTTTGCTTCCTCGACATTTTTACCATTTTTTCAACTATAGATATTTTTCTTTTTGATGGAGGAAGACCTTTACACTTAACCCACAAAGGACTGAGAATTTCATTATCATTGTTTGAATTTGAAGCATCAATAAAACTTTTTTAACATTGTTATTTGTAGCATCTATGGTGGGCACATTAAAATTAAATTGATGTAATATTTCAATGTCTTAGTCGCATCCTCAGACTTTGTCACTGCTTCAACAACTTCATAGAAATGCTTGCACAATTTGCCAAACTTGTCCATTTGTGGCTTCAATTCTGTCACATCGTAACTGCTCTTAATATATGAATATTTCCTTTTAATATTTTTCTTCCACCTTGTTAAGATATACTTCTCTAGCACATTTTTAATTCTCTCTGGAGTACACACTAATACATGGCGACACAAAATACATCTAAACTCAAACAACCAGCATTCACAGTTGACATCATTGTTTACCTAATTAAACACAACTTTTAAGACACGTTATTTTGGTCTATCTCCAACTGACACCTCCTCTAACACATGGTATGTAGCAAGGCAACCTTCCACGGAATTCAACAAAGCAACACAATTCATTTTAGATCTAAATTCTTTTTAAACGTCCTTAAATTTGACATGAGTGTATTCACCTTAGAATTGTTTTTCGATGAATGAGTTTGACCCACGAGAAATTGTAGTATCCATGGAATTAAAATCTGCTTCAAATTCTTTTTTTTTTTTCAACTTATGAGAACATTATATATTGTTTTACCAATTGATTTAAATTTGTTGTTGAATTGATATAACCATCAAAGAAAGAATGTATACCCTCACTTCACTGTGTAGTTGACATACCTACTAAAAAATATTTGCTTAGCAAGGTTGGTGCACATCTACGACGTTTGTTATACAATCCATTCAACCAATCATTTTGTTGAAGCTCAAATTTGTCGATGAAAGAACACCATTTTTCTTAAAATACCTCTTTTGTGACTGTGTCATAAACCGCTTCTTTCATTGCATACTTGAATTTTTATATTCGCTATATTAGGAGTGTTATTTGTCTTAGTTGTGAGTGTTTTTCACATACACAAAAGTTTTGACACTTTACACCCCTCTCTTGAGCATGATAAAATTAAGTATCAAAGCTCCCTATCCTGCCCTTTTCTTGAAGATCTAATCTTTCACCCAAAATCATTTCTCAAAGCATACTCTTCATAAAATGATTTGACTTCATTTACGCAAGAAAAAAAACACTTCCATTGCAGGCTCCCAACATGTGTCATCATCATCATCATCAAGGTTATCAACTTCGATACCTTCATCTTAATAGTACCATAATCCATGAAGTTCCAATTGATGGTGCAAGCGCCACAAAATAACTAAAAAAATAATTCAATCCAGTCATTTACCACCATATGTACTTTATTAACCAACAATTAGTACACCATTAACCACATAATATGAAATGTGTTAGACTTACCAACAATTTAGACAATGATGAAACTTAACAATTCAAACTTGGTTAACATCATTGATTAACGGTGATGAAACTTAATATTTAGACATAAATAATTAATATGATTGATTAACAGTTTACAACCCTAATATTTAGATAGGAATAATTCATTAACCACCTAGTGTACTTCATTAACCAATAATGTTTACACTATTAACCAGAAGCAAAAGCTGTGTTAGCCAATTTATTTTGTTAAGTTGAAGGGAAATATCCAAATACATGTCTTATTTTTTTTTAAATAATGCATATTTGTAGCAATGAAATACTATTGCTCCTCCCCAAAATGATAAAGGATTGATTACAAATCTCTATTATTCATATTCTTTATAAAGAACCAGAAACACCTTGCTTACGTATCATTGGAAAGTGCATTAACATAAATACGGCCGTAAGAAGCGGTCAATTTTTTTCCAATAACTCCAAGTAAATTTATAAATAATAAGATCACCTTACAAAGATCTAGATTTGAGCAAAATAATGTAGTAAAGCAATAGTCAAATCAAAATACATCAAAAACAACTGCAATTTGTCCCAAAACAACACTTCTTAAAGTGAACAAGACAAGCAAACAACTCCATCAATAAATGAAAGACAAGATTTGAAACTCAAAATTATGGAAAAAGAAGAAAATGAGAAGTTATATTACAAGGGATGAGATAAAGTTGCTCAAGTTACTTCATTAAAAATTTGATTTTTCTACTATTCTTTTTCATCTTCCTTTGAAATCATGATCTTTTTTTCTAATCTAAGGTTTAAACAAAAACAAAATCAAATCAGGAAATAAAAGGAAGAATGAGGAATTAGACAAGAAAATGAAGATGAGTGTGTGCGTTTTGTTTTGGTAGAGGAAGTTAAAAAAACAAGGCTGAAATAAGGGAAGGAAATGGAAAAATGGGAGAAAAGATAGGGAAAATGAAAGAAGAGAGAGTGCGGGGCCACATATGTATGTACACTTTTAATTAAAATATTCATACACATATACTTTTATATATACTCTCCTTCTTTCTCTATATTCAAATTTTTATATAGAAGATATTCAAAGTATACTAATGAAATATATATTATATTTTAATTAATTGACATGTTACATTAAATAATTTATCAATAATAAATAAGTGTTTTGTGTTGGTTTATATAGTGTTCAAATAATTGGACCAAATGTTAAACCGATTGAGATATCGATTCAAAGTTTAAAATTCTATCGAGGTTTAACCACAGTCAAATTAATGATAATAAAATAATATTTTTTTAATCTTTTTATATAATATATTAATTAATATTGAACAAAATAATAACGTCAAATTCAAAACAACATAACTTGGTAGGTTAACTTCACATAAATGTCATAATATTTATTTGCAACTACAACAATAATATCCATTGACAAATAAAATTATTATTTTATTATCTTTCATTTTGTTCCTGTTGCCAAACTTTTGTGGTATCAATCTTCTATGTTATATATATATATATATATATATATATATATATATATATATATATATATATATTTTTTTTTTTACCATTGATGTTTTTCAAATTTGTATATATGAGATATCAAGATAAACAATGATACTAATGAAATATATATTTTTCTTTTAATTAATCAATCCGTGAAAGACTATATTTTAATTAACACACCAATAAAAAGATATGTCTGGTGTATACTTGTATAGTAAAATATAATAATTGTATTATAATTTTCTTCAAAATTCATCTAGAAGATACTCAAGAGATAAAATATTAAATAGATTTTTTAACTAATTGATTCGTGAAATATCATCTTTTGTTTAATTGACTAATAACAAACATTTGTCTAGTGTATAATTCATATAATTGACTAGTAACAAACATTTGTCTAGTGTATAATTCATATAGAAAATTATAATTAGTATATTATGTATAATGTTCTACAAATTTTTATGTAGAAGACATTAATTCAAGTGACTCACTACTAATGAGATACATGTCTATCTTTTAATTAATTAATTTTTGAAAGACCTTTTTTAACTAAATAATCAATTACAAATATTTATTATGTGTATAAAATGTTCTTCATAAATTTGTTGAAAAAATATTGCAAAAACTGAACCAACTTTTTTTTCATTTATGGTTTTCCTCTTAAATATCAAACCAAATCGAGTTATTACACTCTTATTAATTAGAATTTATTGAATGTAAAAAAAATTATAATTTCAAATAATGTTTTTTTGTTTTCATTAGTGTATTATTATTTTCTTTAAATTTTTATCCATGAGATATTTATGATAATACACACTACTAATGAAATACATATTTTATTTTGACTAATTAATTTGTGAAAGATCATTATCTAATTAACACAAGTAAAAAATATTTTTTATGTGTATAATCTATATAGTAAATTATAATAAGTGTATTATAATTTTCATCAAAATTTTATTTAGAAGATACATGAAAGATCACATTTTTATTAATCAACTAAATCAAACATTTGTTTCATGTATGATTTCAGACATAAAATTATAATTAATGTGTTATATATAATTTTTTTTATAAAATTTATGTAAAAATATTATAAACATGTCTCATGTATAGTTATGATTTTGTCTCATAAAAATGGAACTAACTCGACTTATTACACCATTATCGATCAAAATTTGTCAGAAGATAAAAAAACTGTAATTTATGGATAAAAAGTTATCTTTTTTTTTTTAAATATTTTTTTTAATTTTTATAAATGTAAATCACATGAACCGAACAAAACTAACTTATTCTCAATTGAGATAAACAACGATCTATGTTTTGGGAAAGTTTCTATTTAATTTTGTATCTATATAAAATTGTATGAAAGTATCCTTTTTCTCTCAATACATTTTACTCATCTATTATAAGTTTATTTATTTTTTCCACAAGATTATTAAATTTGTTTCAATAGGTTAACAAAAAAATTGTTTCACCAGCGTATATACAATTACACAAAAATAACTTACAACTATTTATTTATTTTTTTGATAAAAATTATAAAATATTGATCAAGTTTATAAAAAAAAATGTAATATGCAAACATCGACCATATAGACATACAACCACTCCGCATTGGACACAAAATAATTTCTTGTTAAATAAAATAAAATAATTCATTGAATTATTGTTTCATTTGCACCATGCATGGTTTTCTATGAACTTCAAAATCCACGTTACAAAATGCACATCACAACAAAGTTACATATACATCCATACATACATCATTTTCACACAACAATTTGCAATTAAATTCCAAAACAAATATTTAATAGAACAGATCCTTGTGAGCCCCGTGTGTGTTCAGAGTCGCTTTTATTTATTCTACTATATATTTAAATTTAAATATATAATTATACATTGATACTATATGACATATATTAATATTAATTTACTATCTTTTCATTTTTTCGCTTTGGTGAAGATTGCGTGCCATTATTAGCTACTGCGGTTCCAGCTGAATTTGTTGCATTATTCCCATGCTGGTTTTTATGTGATTTTCCTGCTTTCTTTGCCTCTGGTTTTGCCCCTTGTTGTTGCCTCACTTTTACTCCTCTTATCATCTGTATCACAAATTATATTCCCACCTATTAATTCTCAACTTTTTTTAAAAGAAAAAATATTGCATAATAATAATAATAGTTTTTTTTATATATTATGCCAAACTAATACATGAAATTACATTCATAGTCAGTCATCAGGTCACATAAAATTAAATCCTACTACAATTTAGATAGCTGGATTGAGTGTGGACAACTCACATTCTCATTAAATTGAATTTGAACAATATATAATCTCAATCATATTGTTACTAAGTAATTATTTAAAAGTAAAAAAAAAAAATCAAAAAATAAGTAAAAAAAAAATAAAAAAGTAAGAAGGATCTTACAAATTTGCCACACTTCACATCAGAATAAATCACTATGAAATCTCCCTCTTGTAGTCCATTAGCTTTCACAAAATCACCTGCAAAATAAAATTAATAAATAAAATAAAATTGTGAAGAAAAAAAAAAAGAAAAAGACCAATGAATAAGCAAGAATAACCCACCAGTGTTCTCAAGCAAATACATCCTGCTTTTATTATTTGGCCAATATCTGATGCTCCAAGAAAGAAATAATCCAAAAATGCAAATTTTAGTCTCAATGTATCATAAACAAAAAACAAAAGACAAATTTGTTCATGAAATTTAGCTTACCTATAGCGCATATTCCAAACTCTAGAAGTTCCAATGTCTTCCATTGTAATTGAAATTCCATCTCTTGCCTCTAGTTCTGGCAAATGTGTTTCTGCTTCTTTCTGTTCAAGTTTTTGCAATCAAAATTATTAATTATTAATTATTAATTATTAATCAATAAAAAAAACTAACCCATCTAAATATAATTAATTAAGAGAAATAAAAAATAGATAATTACTTTTGGTAAAACAATTCTCCCCAAACTTCCAACATCACTTTGCTTCAACACCTTTTGTAGAAGGAACCTCAAGTTCTTCTCAGGCTTCCAACCCTATCAATCATAAAGCAAGACCTAAAATTAGCTTCTTTTTTTTTACTTAACATAAGAATATATACATAAATTCAAATGCGAAAACAAAGCATAGGCAAAATATCAACTTTTAATTTTGATTCAACGTAGTTGGTGTAAAGACTCACAAATAATTTTATGTATGTTTTTAATTATTAGACAGTGCATTATATTTGTATTTGTAATAATCCAACGATTATAATTGATTGATCAATAAATAATTTATGAAATTAGATCCTCTACACCTAGTTTCAGGTACAACTAGCTATATATAGTTAGAGCAAGAAATATTTTTCTTGATCTAGTACAAGTTGCACCATAAAATAGTCTATAGAGGATTCAGATTCTTAATTTATAACATATGATATTTGCATGTACATACAATAGTAATGATCAAACATCATAGATCATATAAAAGCCAAAACAGATAATGTAACACTAATTTGATAAAATTAAAGGTCCACCAACCTGTCTCCTATCCAACGATGCACTTCGACCCTGATGACAATTCTGGGCCTGCAAGGTGGACCGCTCCATCGGAACCTGCGAAGGAGGTGGCTCAGACGGAACAACAGGTGCCAAGGAAGCTCCCCCACCAGCAGCCATAGTTTGCCAATACATCCAGTTAGGTGGATTTCCATGTGAACCAGCAGCAGCTACAAGATTGGTGCAATTATCACCCCCTAATCTTCCAAGTGGATCAGAACCTTGATGATTATTCAGAAGATGTTGATTATTATTATTATTATTATTATTATTATTATTATTATTATTATTATTATTATTATTATTATTATTATGATTTCTATGATGAGACATAAACCTTCTTTGCCTTGCCATTCTTTTCTTCCTTGCTTCTTTTGTAGCAGAAGGACCTAACCTCATTAACCTATCACCAGGTCCATGAAAAAACTGATAAGGATATTGGTTTCCATACCCTCCAAAACTCACACCATGTTGCAGCATATTATTGTTGTTGTTATTATTATTCTCCCCAAATGATTGATTGTAGTGTGATGCTGCTATAGTGAATTGAGAACCACCCCATGAATTATTATTTGATTCCAACATGTGTTGAAATTCATTAGTAACATGTTGTTGGTTATAAGGGTTATTTGAAACAGAACCATTAGTGTAAGGGTCACTACCAACATATCCAACCATTGGTTGTGATGAAAATTGTGGTGGATTTACAATGAGAGGTGTTTGATCTATAAGCCATTGTGTTTGGTTGAAACAAGTGTTTGTTGATTCAGGTGCAAATGTGTTTTGGTTCTGACATGGATCTTGAAATTGTTGAGGAACAAGAACATTTGAAAGCATTGTTGTGTTGTTCTGTTTGTGTCTTTTGTTTTGAAGATGACTAGTTTGAACCCATTCAAGAATAAGTTTCAACAATTGTTTCATCCCTTCTTTTCCACCACCTAATCTCCTTGCAGCACTTTCAATTGTTGATTTCTTAAGCTTCACATTCCTCAAATCATTAGCTGATACACTATCTTTATTAGATTTAAGCCACTCCAAAAAAACCATACTCATCTCATCATTTACACCATCAAATCCACTTTCTTCTTCACCTTGTATCTCATCTTCATTATTTACAACATCACAAACAAAAACATTATTCTCTTCTTCAATCCCTTGTTGTTGTTTAGTTTCACTCTCATTCACTACCATTGCATGCTCATGATGATATTCTCCTTGATCTTGTGGTTGCACTCGTAGTTGTTGTTGTTCTTGTGTGAAATCAACTAAAGGGTTATCTTCATTTTGAAAAATAGAAGAAGGGTCAAAAAATTCATTTGCTTCTAAAAGCTCCATGTAACCAAAAGTGTCCATAATAACATCATCCATGCAATCATTGGTAGAAAGACCAAGATTATTATTCTCATGTTGTTGTTGTTGTTGAGAAATCTCCATAGAAGCTGTTGATGACAAAGTATTTGCATGACCATGATGATGATCTAATAATGAAACATCATGTTGATGCATGTTATTATCATAACCATGGTTCTTCATTTTATTTCCATCTTCTGATTTCAAAATAGCCCAAGAAGCAGCAGAGGAAGAAGAAGCAGAGGAAGAAGAAGAGGTAGTTGTTGTTGTTGTTGAACATGCAATGGTTTTCAATGGTGTAGAAGATGAAGAAGAAGATGATGATGATGACATGCATGGAAAATCAGGTAAAGGAGGGAAATCAGCATAAAACATAGATGCATCATCATTCATACCTAAAAGATGATCAACTTGATCATTAGTAGTATTATTAAGCCACATCTCTCTCTCAGAAACTTGCACTAAATTTTCTTCTTCTGCAGTTCCAATTCCAAAACCAACTTGTTCTGTATCATTCACCAACTTTGCATGCAGATCTTGGAATTCAACTCCACAATCCATATCAAAGATCTAATCTTTTTACAAAAACTTCCTTCAACTTTGAAACTTTCCAAAATCCTCCTCTTGAAAATTATTCTCTGTTTGTTTATGGTGTATAGTTTTTTGGTATATGGTACTGTTTGAAAGAGGAGAGAGAAAATAGATAAAGAAAAAATTGATAATTTTTTTTCTTCTTTTGGGTGTGTACTTATCAGTACATAATGGAAAAGATCTGATGTATTGTGTAGTTGTAACCAATTAAGGAAGCAAAATAAGATAAGATTCTTTCAAATCCTATGAAGAGATTATGCAACAGAAAACATCTGATACCACTACACAAAAAAAAAAAAACACAATCCAAGATAGAGAATCAACAACTTGCATATATCATATAGAATATATAAAATATATATTTAATTAATTAAATTAAACCCTCTCTTACCTTCAAAGAAAGCGACTTTCACAATTCCAAAAGTGGGGTTTTTTATTGATTTTTTATTCCCAAATGGGTCATTTTCATCCCAATTAAACAACCCTATACAACATAGAAATTTTGAAAGAACTTGGATGGTGATGAAATTGAAAGAAAGGACTAAACTTGATCTAAAACAAAAAATTAAAACTTTTTTTTTTGTTGCAGAAGAACAAAGAGAGTGAAGATAAAAACTTTAGTTTCTTCACAAACCCAGAAAACCAATGAAGACAATATTTTCAGAGAGAGAAGAGCGAAATGCTTTAATTAATTGATTGGAAACTTTAGTCTAGTTAGGAACCAAAAACAAAACCACCCATGTGTGAGTATTCTGGTTTGTTCTAGGAAGTTACATTATATTTTATTTTAAAAAATGAATTTTTATTTTTATTTTTTCTCTTTGGTAGATAAGTTCAAAATGGGTTTTGGGTTGTTTCACACACATAGACATTAAGAAAGGATTATGTAAGAGAGAGAGAGAGATAGTGGTTTTTTGAGAGAGAAAAGCAGTTTTGTTTTGGATGGAAAAGAATGAAAGAGGTCGTGCCGCTAGTTTTGTTGTGAATGACAGCGGATTTTGTGGCGTATAGACATTCGTTACAATCTAAATGGTGGGAGTAAACGGTGTCACAGTCTTTATGACAAAAGTAAGTCTTGTATGCTGCTGCATAAAACGATACGCCAGCTACAGTCACAAACACAAATTTTATTTTATTTTAGCTGCCTTTTTACATTTGAATTATTATTTCTACTCTTATTTTTGTTAAATAAAATCAAATTTAAATAGTTTACACCACCTAACAAAAGTTGACTTAATAAAAAAATTATTTATGTAGTTTAAAATTTAAATTAAATATATTTATTTTTTTAATTTATTTTTTTTATATTTAAAATTGGAGGAAGTAGTATACTATTTAAAATTATTTTTATTTTGCATTCTCTTTATTTCTTTTATTACTATAATTTTATGTGTATATTTGTACACATTTTTTAGAATATGTGACATAAATCACATATTTATTGATTTTATACACAAAAAGTTATAATAATTGTATTTTTCATTTATTTTAAGAAATAGAAGGAATTTCAATTCGTAGGTATACAGGCACCCAAAATCTTTTAGATTTGTTGAATAATTATAAATGTAAAATAAAGAATATTAATGTAAAAATAATGTAAATAATATTAAAAAAAAAACAAAAATTTTTTAAAAAAAATCTTATATTTAGAAATTAAAGTAATATTTTTGAATAAAAAATTAGAGATTTTAAAATAACTACGACCATCTTGTATCTCTAAAAAGTTTCACCACTGAGTCACTGAGTGTATCGATAATCATTGGATCTATAATCCAAATTTCAAATTTAGTATTTTAGTTTGAAAAAAATCAAAATTTGTATGTGGCCAACAATCACCGATCAGTTGAATGCATGAAAATATTGACTACAACAACTCCATCTCCAATAACTTCATAGGTTAAAAATACTTCAGTCCTCCTATAATTAGTAGCCCTTTTATTTTCCAATTAAACAGTCTTTTGTTTTTTTTTTTTAACTCTACACTTTAATTAAAATTTCTTATATCACTCTTAAATTAATATTTTCTATTTTATATTTACATTTGCAGTAATAATAAATATATAAATATTTAATAAGTGTGTAATTTAATAAAAATATTAGGTTATTTCTCTTATTTAAATATTTTTTAATTAATGAAAATATCAAATTATTCACTCATCATAATCGAAGAGAATATAATAGAATATTTATTTAAAATTTTGATTATTTTAAATTTTACTATTTCAACAAACACAAGATTAAGACAATTAAAATTGATTTCAGATAATTATAACTTTGACAGTTAAAGAAATAAAGTGAAAGTTGGCACCGTTGAAATAATTATTAATTAGAGAAACGTGTATTTGATTTTATGTGTATCACTAGAATGTTTGTATATAATGATTTAAATAGAAAAATAGAATTAAATAGATAAACTATATATAATGATTTAAATAGAAATTTTTAATACATGAGTAAAGTATAGATATTTCTACTCTTTGTTGAAGATGTTTCTATAGTAAAACACAACTTTAATATATGTATAATACACTAATTATAATTTATAATATAAATTATATTTAAGACGAAATTTTTTCATGTAACAAAAAAAAAACAAGATGAATGTTTGTCGTGATTAATTAATTAGTTAAAAGATAAATGTGTAATTGATTATTATTGTGTCTCTTGAATATCTATTCGAAAGAAATGTGAAAAAATTATAATAGACTATTTATAATTTACTGTATAAACAATCTAAAGACAAATATTGTTCAAGGATAGTTAATTAAAGATGGTCGTTCTCATATTAAATTTTAATTAAAAGATAAATATATTTTTGATTATTAGTATATCTTTTAAATAATTTATTAATATAATAAGAAAAAATATAATATATTAATTAAAATTTATTGAACAAATTATATATGGAACAAAAGTTTATCACCAGTACATAAAAAACATTTAAAAAGTTGTGATAAGTGAATTATAATTTAGTATACAAATATATACGATAAATATTTATTATACGATTCAACAGTTAAAAGCATTCATAAATAAATTAACTATAAGATAAATAAATATTTGATTTTTTTGTTACTGAATATTTTATAAACAAAAATGTAAGAAAAATTATAGTACACTATTTAAAAATTATTGTACAAACAATAAACATGACAAATATTTGCTACTTATGTATAAAATAGTAAGCCTTTAATTGAAACTTGAGAAAGACTCAAAATAAAAGTGATTGCAACATATAATATGCAACAAGTATATTGATAAAAATAGATATTACTATATGAAAAATTTAATTGCTTAAATGATTTTAAATATTACTCCAACCATTTATATATAAATCACATTTAATTTTTTTCACACATTTTTAAATTAAATAAGTTATCTAAATTATCTGTATATTGTCTTCCTTCCCACAATAAACGACCTCGCACGATCCTTTTGCGTGAGTCGGGCAAATGCATTGATATTTTGCTAGTTGATTTTATTTTGACCTTTTATATCACTCCAACGCTAACTTCACTTGAACTTTTAATTATAATGATTTTGTGGTTTGTATTCTATGTGGTTGTAATTATACAGTCAAATGGAGTTGGTTTTCTACCTTTGCATGTATACATATCTTGTTCAAATTGAAAGTGATTATTGACAATTGTATCATCTGTAAAGTTCACTTAAGAAAATTTTATACTTGTCCAATCATTTCTATTTCCTACTTCACTTTAATAATAGAATTTCACATCATTTCCTAATGTAGGGACATAGAGTTGGTTCCACGTATATATAACAATGGAAAATAAAAAACCTAAGGCAAATTATTGTATTTCTTTTGACGAGGCCAATAAAGTTTCTTAAAAGATTACGGAGATTAAGATGCAAGATAGGTACCTTTTAACTTGGATAGATGTGTGAATGTTACTAGAGGAAAAATGAACAGATGAAAAGCCATATTTATAATGTATATGGAATGCTTACTCATATTTGTACTTCATTCATTTTTTGACATTGTTTGGAAATCACATCCAAAATTAAGCCAATTATTTAAGGGCATATGCAACGATACCTTAGTTGTTGGTAAAAGAAAAAAAGCAACAAAAGATTGAGGTAGGATAAATTGATCAAATTTAATGAAAATATTATGTTCTCTTTGGCTGGTAGATGTGCATAGATGAAATGAAGTTCAACAAACTGTATCTTTATTGGGATTTTCATAAATAGATAAAGACATTGAGGGAGAGTGTGCCTAGAACTGTCAAAATGACGAGTTGTTTGGCCCACATTAAAAATAAAGTTGTGTGACACCCTAAATCCCAAATTTATTTTAATTTTTTTCTTCTAATTTTAATTTAAAAATAATAAAATATAAATAAATAAATTTTCAAACATTTTCTTTAAGGCAAAAAGTATCATTTAATCATGAACATATCATATTAATCCAAAGTTTCCATCAACTTAACAACTCGAAGTTATAACAATAGTCAACAAAATTCTTTTTGAAGCACATGTACATAAGTTACTGATAATTGTAAATGTAGTCCCAACTCGATGTCACTACCAGAGCGGAAGTTCCCAAAATAAAAGACGTTCAAATATGAAGTTAACAGAAAGAAGATAATAAAAGTCTTCAAGATAAGACGACTTCCTACACTCTGAGAGAATTAGTCTTCACCTGCAGCTTGCATAACTTCAATCAAGTAGCAAGAACACTCAAGTACATATCATTCATACAATAACGATCAACATAAGGTCTCACAAAACCAGACAACAAGCAATCTTGATATAAATAAATTCATAGCAATTCTATAGGTTGCTAAAATATATTTTAGTCCTCACTATTACCATTCATATATTATTAATTAATTATTATCACTCAATAGGGCTCAACCATACGTAGTAAGCCCTGGATGAATATTTGGGAATTTCAGTATTCCCGTTCATCTCATGTCATTTTATACTCATAATATCGAACATCATCTCACCCTTTACCTTGGCTGAAGATTTTTCTCAACGAAGCTGATCCGTTGATTTAATGTGTCGCGTCTTCGCTAATCACCGTCTCTAACAGCCTAGTCTTTGAAATCAACGTATGATTTTGGTATTAAGAGTGGCGACTGGATGCAACAGGGCAGTAGTCAATTCATTTTTTTTCTTCCTAATAGAACATGGAGACAGAGGCACATAATGCACGACAACCCCCTTCATTCACTTACATACCTATCTATACGTACTAGTAGTATTAGGTATATTATTAGGCTTATTGTCAGACCTATACACTTAGCCCATGACCCCTATTATTATTATTATTACAATCATAAACTCACTCTACTAGTGCTTAAGTTAACAGACTAATGTAGCAACACACACGTTTACTTCTTATTTTCTTTTTATATAAATATATGTATATATATATATATATTAAAACAAATTGAAGATTATTAATATTAATAATTTAATTAAATCACTAAGGCAAACACGAAGGAAATTATCGCATTTATCAAACACACAGATAATAATAGTTGTGTATCATTTTATAATTAAAATGTAATAATAAGAAATTGGGGTGTTACAGGTTGAGCTGGACCGACTCATCAGATTACAGGTTAACATACTACAACTTAAAAAATATAATTTTTTACAAAAAATTACTATGAGCAAATTTGGGTTGACTCAAGTAATAGACTTTTTTTTACTATTTTTGGATTGACTTTAAAAAAATCTTTTCGAGCTGGTTTTGAAAAACAAGAGTAATAGGTCAACCCATAATTAAAAAAGAAAAGCCAAGAACAACATAACATTGTTGTGGTGCTTCCAAAACCAACCTAGACTAGAATATCAGTCTAATACCTTCTCCAGTTAAGCTTCGTTCGTGATCGTTGTCTGCCGACCAAGACCAATATCGATTCTGATTCCACCCTCTTACTTTGAAGACTGAACACATCTAGGTTCAATTGGTGGTGGTATTAAGTATTATAATTTATTTTAGTGTCTCTACTGTGGTAAGTGATTGAGAGTGTTATTTTTTTTTTTATTAATTAAAATAAAAAATATCGAGAAAATATGGGCCTGACCGTTAGTCCACATAGCGCATAATGGCAGACCAGTCTTTTGATAAAACACATCCCCATAACAAAGTGGATCGAACCGAACTGGGTGGTTCATGTGTATGAACCCTTCGGACCAAAGTAGGTTAGGTTGGGCTGACTCATTTGACAACTCTAAGTTTGGCTTTCATAAAAGACAATCAATGTTGTCTTCATCTAGACTATAAGGAGGATGAGTATAATAACGAGGATGATTGGATTATGGGTCGCATTATTTTCTACTCTATTATGCTGATATTGCAGTGATATAGTGTATGTTTGACTTAATTGATGTTTATTATGTGTTTATTTTAAGAATTATTGTTAGTTTCAAAATAAATCAAGATTGATGAGAATGGTTACCATTGAAGCTTTTGCAGGATATTCTTCTAACATGTTGATATATATACCATATGTAAATACCTCTTTTAGGTTGTTAAATATTGATTCGTTGTTGGCACCCCTAATACTTTGTTGATAACATTGAACAAAACAACAAACACAAAAAATGGAGTTTGATTGTGTTTTATAAAATCTTTCTAACAAAACAAAAAGTTTTGAAATCAAACACATAAAAATAAATGTAATTTTAAAAATAAAAGACATAAAGGATAATAAATGAACATAAGAGATTTATAACGGTTCACCACAAAAAAGTTGCTACGCCTTATCCTTCACCATTGAAGGATTTTCATTATTATCAACTGATGATAATGTCGTATTATACTTTGGTCAACCTAATTATACTCTAGAGTTTTACAAAACGACTTAGCATGTCCAAATCTTTGTGGAATCACACAACCACTATTGGGCCAAAATATAAGTTTAAAAAATGTTGTTTGAATAGTAAAGATAACTCTCAAGACAAGAGGATGTAAAGATTTAGTTCAAAATACAACGTGATAAAAATTTGAATAGAAAAAATAAAACTTTAAGTTCGTTCATAGACTTTCATAATGATTTCTCTTTGTTTGGATTTTGGAATTATTGTTCTCAAAGCTCTTAGTTTCCACATAAAATGTTGGTGCTTATATAGATCATTAGGAAATGCAACTATTATGCAATTAGCCATTGTTATACCAACAAAACCCTAATTCCATTGCTTTGTGTATGGTTCGAAAAATCACAATTGTCATTGTACGATCTTGAAAAATTGATTCTTCATCTTTTGAAGAATATGTTTTCTATTGAAAATCCGTATACAATAAATATCATTTGATATGTTCCTTTTCATAGAATGAAATGTTGTCTTAAGATTGACACAATATGAGACCAAACAAACCATTCATTCTATATTAGACTCATAGATTTCAGGCGATGCAATCATGAGGGACCAAACACATTTGACACTGAATGTTTGTAGACTAGACAATATAATACAGATGACCTTATACAATTTATTAACTGCGTCTAATGGCATATAATATGCACACATTTTTTAAAGTAAAAAAAAAAAGCATGAAGCCTCATAATAGGATAGTCATTCCATCTAGGTTGGCACCAGTAACCTAAGTTGACAAGCTCCATAAATTAAAATATATTAAATAAGAGAAAACAAAACTCGGGGACCAAACCAAAACCCAGGAGAATATAACATAACATAAAACAATTAAAACAAAGAGAGAAAAATGCAATTAAGTATTTATCGAGATCCAACCTCAAAGTTGCTTACCAAACCTCATATTAAAATTATCAATACCTCAGATAATTCCAGTAGATGATCTTCCATGATTAGATTTTTGTGAGTCAAAACTTAAACAAATATTATACAACTATAGTTGAGTTGTTTATTTCTTCAACTTTTCCTTTTTTGAATTAAAAATACCTTTGAGAATTCAAAATTATCTCCGTTAATTGATTTTAAAATATTATGAAAATATTTTATAGCTTCCTTGTCTCCTAGGTACCTCTGAAAAGATAACTTACGGTAATAAACATCTTGAGGGACAAATCCAGAAATTTAAATAAGTGGAGTCAAGGTCATTTATCATAAATCATATTGTTACATCCCAAAATATAAGTTAAAAATGGTCAAAGATAGTGGGTATATTTGGTCCAAATTTTAAACAAAATATATAAAGTTTATTTGACTAATTTTTATTTATATTTTAAGACAGATGACATAAACATTTATATGAAAACATATGATCTAACATTGCAAGGGTCCTTGTAAAATAAGCACTTTAAGAGTCCTTTAGTTTGGCTACAAAAATTATTTAAAAAAAAGAAGCTAAACACATAGAAAAGATAGAATAATAAGAAAGGGAGTAGTTAAACTGTGTGGTGTGTACCGAGAGAAATTAATTTGATATTGTGCACATAAATCGATTAATTCATCCACTTCTATTTTCCCTTTAAAATAAATTATTTATTTTAAATTATAATAAATAAATTAAATAGGATAACAAATGACAAAAGTTACAATAATAAAGATAAAATTGAAAAAAAAAATGATAAACTATAAATTATAAACTACTTGAATTATCAAACAAAGTTTATAGCATATAAACTCTAGGCTCGTTTTTGGCTTTACTAAACAGAGCTAGAAGAATTTGAAATGGAGTAGCAAAATTGTATGGTGTGTAAATGAGATAAATTAATTTGGTATTTTGCACGCACTACAACATTTTCTATCTACTCCAATGCTTAAAAATTGTTGCATAATGTGAAAAAACTGTTGTCTTTGTCTACAAAAACGGTTTTCTAACCATGGTAATTTAAGGCATTGCCTTTTCCTTCTTCAACAGTTTTTCTTTACAAAGGCAACAGCTTCATAAAACCGTAGACAAAGGTATATTTTGGAGAAAGATTTTCATATTTCGCTTTGCCAACGGTTTTTGAGTGTTGCTACGAGAAAATTGTTTCTATTGTTGTGTTTAGAGAACGATTTTGGCATGCAATACTACAGCGGTTTTGTACCACAGCTTCATGAAAACCGTTTTTGTTGATAATCTTTAGTGTACATTTTAAAACTGTTGCCGTAGATTATACTAAATAAAAATTTTAAATTATTACATTTATACGAATCCATTTCATTCAAAAGCATACGAGAGAAAAAGTGAAGAAAATTAGAGAAAAAATGAAAGAAAATTTATTGTGTTATAATACTAAAGAAACCAACGTACACAAAAATAAATCATTAGAATTTTGGACTATAATTTCAAAGATTATGAAATTCAACAAATGACTAAGGACTTGTTTGATTCTCTTCCCAAAAATTCTATTTTAGTTTTTTAAATTTTAAAAATTAAAAAACTTGTTTAGATTACTTGTTTTTAAAAACTGTTTTGTAAAAACTATTTTAATATTATATTTTTTTTTATAAAAAAAACAGATAAATGATATTTTACTTCTCAATTTTCATTTTTTTAATTCTCTAGTCAAAAACTGTTTTAAAAATTTAGATTATCAAATAGATTTTCTCTTTTTCTCATATCTAAAACTATTTTTAAAAACAAAGTATCTCAAACAAGTTTTTTCTTTAATTCTATTTTTTAAAACAATTTTTAAAATCAAATTTATAAAATAATTTTTAAAAATTAAAATGTAAAAGTGTTTCAAAGATGCCTAAATCTGAGTCCTCTTTCTCAATTCTACTTTTGCTTGTATCCCGATAGCTTCTCTTATTCCACATGGAGGAGAGATAATTGAAAAAGAAGAATTCATTACAATTGCTTGTGAAATCCTATCACGATTTAAGAAATATGCAAATGGAACCTGTTAAATATTTTTAGCAAAATAATTAATAGGGACCAAACTTAAAAAGATAACAATAATTTATGGAGAATAATCATCTAATTCCAAGCTCTATTTGAGGTTTCACAAGTGATGCCCTTAACAAAGATATGTAGAATCATCATGACATCAACTGGGTAACAACTAAAATAATTGTTTTTAAAAACTCATTTTGACTTTATATTTTTAAAATTGATTTTTATGAAAAATTATTTAAAAATAGTAAAAGTTATTTTAAATTAATTATTTACCAACTAAAATAATAATTTTGATATTCATAACTTAGATATTTATTATTAGAGATTTTAACATGATAAAAATTACATTTTTCAAAAAAATATATCTTTCAAAAATGATTTTTATAAAGATCTTGTTAAAATAGCTTTTTATTTTAATTATTTTTTAAAATTTTACTACCAAAAAAAATGATATCAAATAAATGAAAGACTTAAAATAATATTTGAATATAAACTATTCAAATTAATTTTTTATTTAAAGTTTTATTTTTAAAATTCATTTTTATAAATATTATAAAAAAACATAAAAATATTGTAACAAAAGGATGATGAAAGGCATTTTACCATTACTCTTAAAACACGCAATAGAGCTTTTTCACCGCTTGAAAATAATGGAGCACCGCTAACATTTTCACGAAAGGAGATAATTAAAGGTGATCCAATGTTGTATTATGTATGAATTAATTAATTTATTACAACATGAATACGTGGCAATACATTAATCGCATAAACTATTTATTAAGATTATCAGCTCCGAAAGCATCTAGGATTCTAGATTCGACTATTAATATATGTATGAGTTTAAGCATAGCGTGATAAATGTGATGTATTCAAATTAAGCGCAACTATCTGATCAATATCGAATAAAGATTTTCAGTAAAAAATGAAATAAAATAAAGATTTGTCAAAGAAAAAAACAAATAAAGAAAAATTTATAAAAAAAAATAAAAAAAAATAAACCAAACAATACCCGTGTGATGGAACGCAAAATAGCCAAAGAAATGCACGTGGTGTTACTATTGCAAACAATCAAAAGGAAAAAACCAAAGAAAGTGAAAGAGAAAACAGAGCATAAATTGTACACTCTACAAGACAAACTAGCTGAAAAGTCAACTAAATGACGAAATCCTTTCAGCACTCTAACACCTTATACCAGACGTGCATTACTTTGCATCCTCCATTCCAATTTTTTCTTTTTAAAATCTCTATTGAAAAAATATTTAATAAAAATAAATGGTCATGTATTAGCGAAAACTAGAGTAGTCTAAAATTATTAAATATGTATTTTTAGACTGATATAATAATAATGTCTAGATTAATTCGTGACTTAGAAACATCTACAATAAAATATAAAAAAGTTAAAGCGAACTCTTCTATAATCTATTTGAGTGGAAATTCTTTCTATTTTTCAATAAAAATAGAGTTCTATTATTGATAGTTTTGGTATATAAATATTTAATAAAAATACTTGCATTTATATACTTTAAAATTATAGTAATAGATACCTTATTTTTTGTGTGGCCTAAATTATATTTCAATTTTTTCTCCCAATTTTTATGAATACTAGAATCATTTTCACCCTATCTTTACAATATGGTGCATCATATAATAGTATAAAATATCCTTAAACGAAAAAAAGATTTAAAAAAAAAGGGTTTTTTCTATAGCAACTTACAAGTTGCCTTGCCATTTTCAACCTTTTAACATATTGAGAACCACACAACTATGATTTGATGTATCACCCTTGTTTGTTACAGCAAAAACAGAGAGGAAGTCGTTGAGAGTGGAATGTGTGTGAGTTTAGAAGTAGTATTGATTTTCATAAAAAAAATTTGGTCAAATGGTTTTCATAAATTTCAAATAGAAACTCTAAACTTTATAGGCTAAATTGGAGCAGCTCCTGAGTTCAGTGGCCCAAATTTTAGAAGCCTAGTCTTTGTAAAATGTAAGGCCCAATAATTTTATGATTTGATATTATTAAATTCAACATGAGGTTTTTTGAATTCTAATTTGAAACCTGACAATTGTGAGTTATTCATAGTTATATTTACATTTTTTATAAAAGCAAGAATAAAAAAAAAAGGAACACTTATTATTATACCAAAAAAAATCATTTATTAAACATTGGATCAAAATAAATGATTAAAATTAAAAATTCTATTTTAATCAAATTATTCACCTTCTTGTCCTTTCCAAACCACCTCTAAGTTAATATATAGTAGTAACAGTGTAACAACAATTTAAGTAGTGAAGAGACAACCTCTTAGAAATCAGCTATCTAAAAACAACCCTGTTCTTGAATACTTTCGTCAAAAAATAAAAATAAAAATAAAAACTTTTCTAATAACAACAGTGAGAAAATAAAAACTACGACATTTAGAAATTGGGTGTTTGAACAAAACATTACTTCAGGAAAAAAAATTTTCTCTTTATGAAAGAAACAAAAACTGCAACATTCATTTTCATGGAGTTTTCAACCTCTTTTATTTACCTCTTGGAATTTCAACAATCCAAAACATAAAACTATGTATAATTTTATTGCTTTCTTAGTCTTTGGAGATTTTTTAAATCTCATTTGATGAGTAATAGTGTTTGACTTTTACTATCAAAATTGACAATTATCAATATTGATAAAATCAATCCTATATAAAATTGAAATTTATTTTTGTTACATGTCGCTGCTATTGAAAAAACAAGTCTTGAATATTTTTATTAACATTGATTTTATTATTTCACTACATTATTGTAATTTCGATCAATTAATATATATATAATCAATTATTTATATTAACTGTCAGTAAAAAAATGTTTAGACGGACAATACATACATACTCATTAATTATATTAAATATTAAATTCTTACTACTCTTGTTTGAAACAACGGTATGCATTTTATTTATTTATTTATTAGGTGTACTTAAGGGTACAATAGATCATGTCTGATGACAACAACAAAGAACAACTTGAATAAATCCATAACATGTACCACCTCTCTTATACCCCTTATTAAGACAATCTATATTGCACTGCGTCACAGTCGTACATTTATCTCCACATTTCAATCCAAGAAAATCAATTGCTCCACCATTTGATAATCCTGCAACCAACATAAAGTTAAATTCATACAAACCAAGAATATCATGTGCAATAAATCACTATGCATTAGACTGTGGATATGGCTTTAACAAAACAAATTATTGACAAAATTTTGATTTTAGTTACTGAAATTGCAATGGTAGTTGATTTAGTCCTTCCAATATTAAATATTAAAAAATTAGTTCTTAAAATTAAATTAATTGGCTTTTATAATTTTACGGCCTAAATCGATCTTGAATATAACATACATCTCCCCTTGCAAATTTATAAAAATAAAAATTATTGGGTTATAGTGATATAGCACTTTAGTTTTTTGCTTCTTGTAATTAGTAGACTAATTACTTATAGACATGCAAGACGATTTTTCAATTTGAGTTAGAGATTTATATGAAAATACAATTCAAAGATAAAACAATTTTTTTTTTCCTTACCTACAAGCAAAACCAAAACAATGCACAAAATCCAACAATGACGAAATTGATTGATCGAATAGGTCATTGTGCAAGAGTTCACCTTATATTTTATTTCTTGTGAGATTTAAGACTAACATGTTCATTTATATATGATCTATAGAGATTTAGGGAAAGAAGTAAAAAGATGCTAGGAAATTAAAAATACATTAATGCCATTAAATGTTTTTAATTGTATTTTTATTACTATATTGACTTAAATACATTTTTGGCATATTTATTTTTTTAATTATACGATTTTATCCTTTAATTTAAAACGATCAATTTTGACCCTCATATTTATCTCTTTTTTGATTTTACGGTTCCCAATATTTTCCTCAATTTTGCGTTAGGTAGTCAATTTTAACATCGTGGCATATCATTATGTATTCCAATATAGATATAAGTATTTTTTTGGTTTTCTAAGAAATGAGATGAGGAAGAAGAAGAAAGGTGAAATGAATAAATATTTTTTGTTTTTTTCTAATAATTTTCTGTTTTTTTATTTATTATTTATTTATTTTTCCTAAAATTTTATATATATATATATATATATATATATTTTGAAAATGTTATATCCATGTGAGAATATACTTGGACATGCCACGTCATTAAAATTGACCACGTCAATACAAAATTGGGGAAAAATATATAGATGATTATAAAATCATAAAAGAGTAAATGTGAGGTCAAAATTGTTGGTTTTAAACGGAGGAACCAAAATCATACAATTGAGAAACTAAAGAATAAAAGTGATATTAAACCTATTATATTTTAATATTTGTATTTTTGTTATAAATACTCAGTTGAGTCTTACTTAAATGACAACAATAATTAATTATTACTTTTGTTTCAAAAATTTAATATCATTAATGATATTTCATATTATAATATTATCAATTTGTAAGTACTTTAAATTTTAAAAGTTCTCAAACATATTATATTAAAATATTAAATAAATTTTAATGTGGACTTTTCTATTCAGTCAAAAAAAATGTGGGTTAATAATTACAACTTCAAAAAAATAAACATACAAATTAGTTACATGGCACATTAAAATATTCTCTGTCCCTATAATTATAAACAACTACTATAATATAATAATGTGTAAAATTTGTGTATTACTATAATTAAATTATATTTCATCTATAAATGGATTTAACTTTAATTTTTATCTCTAAGATAAAATGATATGAATTTAGGAAAATTTGTGTATTACTATAATTAAATTATACAAGAGTAATCACCACCATATTTATGTTGTTAGTCTTCAACGATAATTTGTTGAGGGTTTCTGTGTAGCAAGCACATGCTAGCCCACATATAATCACATGATTGAGATTGGAATACTTCAAATAATCTCATGCTAGCCCACGTATAATCACAAATTGAGATTAGAATACTTTAAATAATCTCTCTGCATTATTTCTTGTCAATTCTTGATGTTGGGAAAATAATTTTCTCTTCTCTATCTATGGTATTGGGATAGGCTTTACAAAGGTAGCTCCCCCAAGATGATATATATAGTACTCTTATATTATATGGAGTTCTATTTATTGTATATTGCTCTAAGGGATCTTGTCCTCAAAACCGTTAAACACGTTAGATTGATTTAGCACAATAATATTATTGTTTGAACCTGCAATGCAATGCCAAAAAGTATATGTCATTGTTTGCATCTAAAATGTCAAAAAATACATGTGAAATCTACAAGTTTTGTGATGCTATTGCCTCAAGTATAATTGTTAGTTTGACATGATCATCTCAAAAAAATTGACATTTTTATGCAAATGGACACGTTTTTTTCCGATCCCAATGCATATAATAAAAGGAACCTAATATATGAGAAAATTCATGTGCCTACTTCATTTAGAAAAGGCGATCAATATCATTTGCATTAGGCATTCTTAGATAGTAGGTTCAAATACATGTTCACGGTTTATAATCCTTAAAATTTAACTATAAATCTTGAGAAAAAATTACTTTCATCTGCATTATTTACTAACTCTTACCGAGGTTTGTTAGCTGAGAAATGTAATAAGATTGCTAGAAATCTAGAAAATGCAATTTTTGTTTTTACTTACTATTAAAATTCGGCCAGATTAGCCATCAGCAAGTTCAATTTCACTATATAATTATTTCTTAAATATTTTTTCAACAATTTTGGTTCTGCTTTTAATTATCCATGTATTTCGTTTGATTTTTTAGAATATGATATGAATTTTTTCTACAAAAATTTAGAATTGTTTAACAAGGAATAAATTAAATATAATTTTTTTAAACTTTTAGCGCTTAAAAATTTATATTTAATTCAATTTTTGTTAAAAAATTTTAAATTTTTATAAGGAAGATTCTTACGATGTTCAAAACATGTATGAAATTTTTTTTCTTAAAAAATTCTAATAATATACATGAGTTGACTTAAAACCAGAGACCAAAATTGTTGATAGAAAGTATTTGATGAACCATTGTTTGAAGAAAATTTTTAAAATGACTAAAAACAAAATATATATATTTATAGGGACCAAAAACTTATTCAACCCTATTAAAAAAAAGCCTAAAATACATTTTGATCCTTTATTTTTAACTCAATCTCGTTTAGGTTCTTTTAAGTTTTTTTTCTTCCAAATTGTCTTTTTATGTTACATTTTGTTTGCAACGTTACCTTTTAAGTCTCAAAATGTGCACGCTTTGATCTTTTTTTTTTTGGTTAAAAAGAAGGCCACATGACTATTAAGATTGTAACATGTCATGACAATGCTAAGTTGGCATATTCAAATTATTGATTAATAAGATGAAATAAAACATAAAGGACCTAAACGAAAATTGATTTAACTTAAAGGATCAAATACATTTTTTTGCCTAAAAATTAAAATTATAAATTAAAATGGTTACTGTTCTTGATCTTCTTCACCAACTCAAATTAATCCCAGAAAATGAACAAATTTTATCTTTTTCCAACCCAAAAATCTCCAACAACTTCATCTTCTTCTTTACCATCTTTTTCATTCTTTTCCTATCCATTTTTATCATCTCCATTCAACAAGATCTTCGTTCTCTTCACATGAAAAAGTGTATTTACAATACACATAAGTATAAATATCCATTAATATCCCCTTAATATCTACATGAACAAATCCCCCATCAATATCCCTTTTCATTTCATCAATTAAGTTCCACTTTTTCCATCAATTTCATGAGTTCTTTATATGTGTTGGTGAGCTCACTCTTAAAGTGAAACCCACCAAATTTTACTAATATTGTTGTTATTATTATTAAAGAAATAAAGAAAAGGAAAATAAAGGAATAAGGTGTTTTAATTGGGCTAGGCCCATGTGGAGTAAAAAAGAGGGATTTGAAATCCCTAAGTTGAAAACAAAACAACATCCGTGCCACAAGAAAAAAGAGAAAAGAAAAGGGGATGACATCATGGCAACAAAAATGAGAATAAGGAAATTGGGTTCCAATGATAATAGGTGTGTAGCAAAATTGCTTCGTTAGGTCTACAATTTTAGTATGTTATTTCTACCACTGAGTTTATTCTTTTGATATACATTGAGAATAGTTTTACCTTCTCTGAGAGTTAGTTTGGAATACTCACTTTAGTGGAAGGTTGTTTGTTATTTGTTTGGTTTCCACCTTTTTGGTTATGACATTGTTGATTGATGTTCCCTAGTGTTACTAGGAAGACTATGATGTACCCATTAATTATTATAGTGGAAGGTTTTACTGGACTAGGTCCCGTGGTTTTTATTCTCTCATTTTGAAGGAAGTTTTCCACGTTAAAAATTGTGTTGTCTTTGATATTTAACTTTTTGCTAATTGTTACTATGTGGAATTGTATTTTCTGTTTGGCCATTTATCTACACAGTGAAGGTGCAAATACGAGAAGGGGGGGGTTGAATTGTGTTTGTACTACTTGAATTCTTTTTTTGTTTTTGATGATTATTTGAAATCTGAAATATAATCAAGTAGAGTTAGCAGCAGATAAAAATAAATAACACAATGATTTATCCTGGTTCACCATTAACTAGGCTACATCCAGTTCCTTCACCTCGAAGGATTTTGTTGCACTAATTCAAGATCTTTGAATTACAACAACACTACTGACCCTCCAAGTCAGTCTTCCCAAACAGTCTAACAATCCTAAACTTTTGAGGAACACAACACCTTGACTTCTCAAGTTAAGTCTTCTCCTACCAATCTGACAACCCCATATTGCAGAAGGAATTACAAAACCTTGAATCTAATTGCTAAGTCACTTGCTACCTCTTCTGACTCTTCAGATTGTAGACTCTACTTCAACAATATAGATTTACCACAAGGGGAACGAAAACAAGAGTGCTTGCTTCTGGAAAGCTGATACTCACAATTAACCTCACTGAAAACTCGAGTGTTTGCTTCTGGAAGTTTATGACTCTTTCACTGATTTTCGATGCTGAGTCTTCTGCCTTGAGCCTCCTTTTATAGATGAAGATTAAGGTCTCTTCCATGCTTAAGTTCGAGCTGTATCTTGCCAGATACTCTTGCAAAAATAACTTGGCCAATCGGGTTTCACTTAAATAAAAAACATATCTTTTTAGCTCCAGATTTGCATTCAAAAATAACTTTGGCCAATCCTGTTCTTGATTAATTCTGGATCAAATCTTTCTTCCCACCAATAGCTTCTGAATTCCCACCAGACTTCAACTTATTTTTGTATCAAATCCTCTTAATGCTTTGATCAAATTTCTATTAAAATTTAATCAAGTCTTATTTGAATTGAATCAAGTCTCCACTGATTATCATCATGATTAAATCTGGACTATTTGATCTTCTGATCTCATCCACATCTAGACCATACAATCTGATCTGCTGTGATCCTCTGATCTTGGCCAACACTGGACCACACGTTTTGATCTTTTGATATCGGCCAATCACTGAACCATATGATCTGATCTTCTGATCTCGGTCAATACTGGGCCATATGGTCTGATCTTCTGATCTCGGCCAACACTGGGCCATGATGCTTAAATCTAGATCATTGATCTGAACATTTTTCCTCTGATCTGGACTGAGTCTGGATTGAACTGAAATTAAATCTGGACTTTCATTTCTTCTGGTCTGGACTGAATTTTATAATCACTGCCAAGCTATCTTCTGGTCAGAATAAAGTCTGGACCAAGTCTGACTTGTGATTCCTTCTGGTCTGGACCAGGTCTCCCTCTGGCAGGCTTCCTTCTAGTATGCTCCAGGTCTCCTTCTGGACTCTGCTTCCTTCTGATCTGGGCCAGAAAAGATATCCTCTGATGATGTTTTGACATCCTCTGGAGGTGTATCCTCTGGTGCCTTCTGAATGCATCCTCTGGTATCTTCTGGAGGTGTATCCTCTGGTCTGATTTTATCCTCTGGTTACTCATCTTCTGCCTCTGGTGACTTCATCTTCTGGTGGCATTTAATATATTAATTCTAAGTACAAAATAAGATTACATGGAGTGATTTTGTAAACATCAAAATCCTAAGTACTTAGAACCAACTTGGTTCCAACTCTGGACTGAGTCTGGATTGAACTGAAATTAAATCTGGACTTTCATTTCTTCTGGTCTGGACTGAATTTTATAATCACTGCCAAGCTATCTTCTGGTCAGAATAAAGTCTGGACCAAGTCTGACTTGTGATTCCTTCTGGTCTGGACCAGGTCTCCCTCTGGCAGGCTTCCTTCTAGTATGCTCCAGGTCTCCTTCTGGACTCTGCTTCCTTCTGATCTGGGCCAGAAAAGATATCCTCTGATGATGTTTTGACATCCTCTGGAGGTGTATCCTCTGGTGCCTTCTGAATGCATCCTCTGGTATCTTCTGGAGGTGTATCCTCTGGTCTGATTTTATCCTCTGGTTACTCATCTTCTGCCTCTGGTGACTTCATCTTCTGGTGGCATTTAATATATTAATTCTAAGTACAAAATAAGATTACATGGAGTGATTTTGTAAACATCAAAATCCTAAGTACTTAGAACCAACTTGGTTCCAACAATCTCCCCCTTTTTGATGATGACAAAACCTTAACATATTTTGTTAGTTTATAACTTAAAAAAGACTTTGAAAAACTTGAAAAATATTCCACCTGATTGAGATGATTATCTCTTATTTTTCCCAACAAAGTGGTATCAGAGCTCGGTTGGTTTGGTTTGGTTTGATATGATTTAGCTTAACTCTTCTAATTATACACTTTGGAAGACTCTCATGGAAGACATGCTATACGGTAAAGATTTGAATGATCCTATTGAGGGTGACACTTCTAAATCCAAAGATAAATCTGATGCTGACTAGAAGAATATGAATAGAAAGGCAGTGGCTTTGATTAATAGTGGTTGGATTTGAGTGTATATCTATATGTTGAAATTGAAATAGGTACTAACAAGATGTGGTAGAAATTAAAAGAGTTGATTGAACGAAAGATTATGCAAAATAAAGCATTCTTGATTTAAGTTAGTGAATATGAAAATCAAAGATGGAGATTCAATGGCAAAGCATATGAGTATTTTTTAGCATACCATGAATCAGTTGACAACATCAGATATCAAATTAGATGATGAGCTACAAGCGTTGTTATGGTTGAGTTCCTTGCTTGATAATTGGGAAGTCCTTATTGTGAAATTGACCAATTCAACTCCAAGTGGAAAGTTGAAAATGCCAACAATTAAATAGAGCATCTTGAATGAAAAAGCTCGAAGATAGGAACATTGTTTGATTGGTTGTTCCTCAAAGTTAGAAGCACTAGTTACAGAGTCACGAGGGAGAAGTTAATCTAGACATTTCCATAAATGTGATAACTCTGAAAGTCGTAGCAAGTTGAGGAGAAGAAAATAAGTTTGTGGAAAAACAAGTCACATTAAAGGAAATTGCAGGTTCCTTAAGAGAGATCTATCAAGGGAAAAAGATGAAGACAAAATGAAGAAAAATGATAAAGATATAACAACAGTTGCATCTGTCAGTGATGTCTACATTGTTTGTGATGATAACTGCATAAACCTTACATGTTAGGATTCAACTTGAATTATTGATTCAGGTGCCTCATATCATGTTACTTCTAGGTGTGATTTCTTCTCATCTTACAGTGCTGGTGATTTTGGCACGGTAAAAATGGGAGATGAAAGAGTATTCAAAATTTTCAGTATGAGAGATGATTGGATTCAAATTGGGATTGGTTGCAAGCTTCAATTTAAGAATGTTAGACATGTTCTTATTCATCTTAATTTGATTTTGGTTAAAGCCTTGGATATTGAGGGTTATCACACTTACGTTGGTGGTGGTATATGTAAAATCACCAAAGGATTTCTAGTGGTTGCAAAGTTCTACTTCTCTGTATAGGATGTCTACGAATCTATGCAAGAAAGATATTAATTCAATTAAAGATGCCTCTTATGATTTATGGCATGTGCACCTTTGTAAGACCCTTAAATTTAAAATTAAATTATGGATGTAATATTAAGTGTATTTTGAGGAATAATTGTAAAATATTTAATTTATGTATATTTTGTGTAAATAGATATATATATAAATATTTATTTTGGAAGTTGAATTAAAAATTGGATGAAGGATAAATTGAAGTTAATTACGAGTAATTAAATTATCGGCTAGTTATTTAAGGGATTATCTGCTAATTGCGACAAGACTGGTTACGTGATGGAGGGTCAAGTAATATTATACTATTAATGTGGGATGAGGTGGCACATATATGTGCCTATTATAGATGATGGAATGGCAAGAACAAAGAAGAAAACCCATTTTCCCTCTCCCTTACTGCATGTAACAGTAACCATCTTCTTCCTCCTCCCATTCTGTTTCCATTCGTAGAAAAAAAAAGTTGCTCAAAAGTGAGATTACTTGGAAATCCAAGTACCAAACCACCAAGTACCAAGAACAAAAGTTGTTCCTCTCCTCATTACGGAGCTAGATAGCCCACTTTGGTAGCGGCAAACGCAAACAGAAACTTCGTCGACTTTTGTCGCGAAAACGTGAACGGGAGCAGAAACGCAATAGAGGTAAGGGCATCTTCCACTTTCTAGATTGCATTAGGGCTGTAAATGCATACTGTTATGGCATTAATGATGTTTCATTATTGTTTTTGAAGAAAAAATGCTTTGCATGTCGTTTTGAAGGATGAAAAATGCATTTTGTCGATGTTTTAAATGATATGTGATGTTTGCTGTGTTGGTTGATATATCAACGTTGTTCTGTTTATGAGGGAAAGCTGGAAAATGCTCTGCATGTCATTTTGAGGGATGATCAAAATGCATGTGTTGATAAAACTGTTGTGCATGTTGTTATAAAATGCAATAAATGCATTCAGTCGATGTTTGATGATTCTGTTATGGTTGCTGTTTTGGATGAATGCATCAATGTTGTTTTGTTTGTGTGAGAAAGCTGGAAAATGCTTTGCATGTGCTTTGGTTGTGTAAGAATACTGGAAAATACTTTGCATGTTGTTTTGAGAAATGATAAAATGTAAACGTTTAAAAATGTCTGTTTTGTGGTGGTTGACATTCTGTTTTTGGTGTTGGTGATTCTGTTTTCTATCATGTTGATGATAATCTGGTGTTGATGATGGTTTCAAAGGAAAAGGATTTAAAATGGTGGAAGTGTTTTTCTGGAAAATCTGTTATTGATGAAAAATGTCTGAGTTTGTGGTTTCAAAAGGATTGTGATTTTGTACTGGTGTTGTGTTGGTTTTCAAAGAAAAGAAATTGAAAATGTGTTGAAGTTTTGTGTAAAATTTCACTGAAATCAAAGGTGTATTCGAATACGGCATGAGTGTATTCGAATACAGCCTGCCAAGCTTCTGTTTTACTCAAATTTTTGAACTTGTATTCGAATACGGGCATCTGTATTCGAATACAAATAAGGTATTTTTGCTTCTGACTTAATATCTGTATTCGGCTACGACCCTGTCGTATTCGAATCCAGGATTGAAATTTTGTCATTGTATTTGCATCTGTATTCGAATACAACACCCTCGTATTCGAATACAGAATGCTGATTTTCACTATTTTAGCTTCTGTATTCGAATACAAGGGAGCTATATTCGAATACAGATTCGTGTTTTTCCAGAAATTCAAGTTTTAGACACTGTCATGTGAACTTTAAGAGTTGGGGAACATCGGGAAGGTTTGTAATAAATTAAAATGGAGTTTTTGAAATAGTTTTGAAGAGGAGATGATGAGGTTCTGGAAACCTTTAATGATGTTGGGAAAATGCTGAGTTTACATTGTTTTGTCTTATGTATTTGAATACAGAGTGTTGAATTTGCACTGTTTTAGCTTCTCTATTCGAATACAAGGGAGCTGTATTCGAATACAGATTCGTATTTTTCAGAAATCCAAAGTTTTAAACATTGTGTTATAAACCTTAAGTGTTGGGGAACATTAGGAAGGTTTGTAATGAATTAAAATGAAGTTTTTGTGATGGTTTGAAGTGGTGATGATGAAGTTTTTGAGATCTTTACTCATGTGGTGAAAAATACTGATTTTTGCACTGTGTTAGCCTCTGTATTCGAATACAAGGAAGCTGTATTCGAATACAGAGTGTTGATTCAACACTGTTTTAGCTTCTATATTCGAATACAAGGAAGCTGTATTCGAATACAGATTCGTTCTTTCCAGAACTCAGTTTTAAACATGTGTTTATAAACTTTAAGAACTGGGGAAACATTGGGAAGACTTGTGATGAAATAAAATGGGGTTTTTGAGATAGTGTGAAGTGGTAATGATATGGTGCTTGAATATTTTTGTTGATGTGATGATACTGAAATTATTTGGATTGAGTTGGTTTTGGGGAAGTGATGGAATGGCTGAATTTGTCTGATGTTTGCATACTGTTTTCAGTGAAGAGAAAACATTGCATGTCCATGCATTGCATAGTTAGGTGGTGACCCCGATGGGCCACAGAGTTGATGCGGTGACCGTGATGGGCCGCAAAGTTAAGTAGTAACCATGGGTTATAGAATAGTTCTGCGTGTATTAGACGGTCTGTTTTATCCAGGGTCAGAGTAGTTCCGCGTGTATTAGACGGTCTATTCTACTCGGGCTACGAAGTGGTTCCGCGTGTATTAGACGGTCTATTCTATCCGTGCGAGGATTTAACTTCTGTATGTTCTGGCCTGTGAGAGGCTAACATACGTGAAATGTGCTGGTCTGTTGAACGACTGCATGTGTGCTGGTCTGTTGAGCGAATACACTGGTACTGGTCTGTGAGCGAATGTACCTTGGTATATGTAAAACGTGCTGGTCTATTGAGCGACTGCACGAGAGCTGGTCTGTTGAGCGACTGCACTGGTGCTGATCTGTGAGCGATTGCACCATGGTCATGTTGGCCATTAAAGTCAAACATTTATAAATTGTGCGGGTCTATGAGCGATTGCACCTTGGTAATTCCAAGAAGTTGAGTACATGAGCATATACACATTGCATCGGGGTGGTTGACCGGTGGGTCATGATTTGGATATGTGTTGAGGATTGGAAATTGATGTGTGTGAGTATATTATGAAATCTGAATTTGGTTGTTGTTTGAAAAGACATAACTGTCATGAAATTTCAAAATGAGCATCCTTATTTATTATCATTGTCATATGATATGCCATGGATTTAATTGTTACTGTTGATATAAATGCTATGTGTTATTTGTTAATTTCGGTCGGTGACCCTTTATTATTATTGTGGAAATTGGGCTTTGCCCTCAAATGCCCCCCAAACCCATATCACCAGTGGGTCCCCAGCTGACGAAAACGTCGCTTGATTTCATTGATCGTCTCCTGCCTACTGCTTAGGTATACGACCCCATCTCAAGCAGGGCGACGTACACGGGGAGACTGAAGAGGACTTGCAGGACTAACGGAGTGGTGGAATATGTGGAGCACACCTATACGAGGATTGACTTTCCTGTGCCTTCCAAATTGGTATTGGAGGCGCACGGAATTTTTGAGGACGCAGAGGAGCCGACGAGAGGGGTTGAGACGGAGGCCACAGTAAGGGTGGTGACTCCCAACCCGGTGACTGGAGGAGCTGTACATGATACAGAGGTGGAAGGGGAGAATCAAAGACCGACGCTAGTAGCAGATGATGTTCCGAGTCTATCTAGGACATCCGATGACTGCTTTGAGATTCCGGCACCGTCGAAGCAACCCCGATTGTATATTGATCTAACTTCGAAGGAGACCGATCCTTCCTTATGTGATGAGGAAGAGGACGTTACGTCGAGGCGAGCTGCGGAGTCGGACGAGACTTGCATGGGCTGCGAAGGGAATCCTTGCTACTGTAGCTTTAGTGCATGATCAGTTTAGACTTTTTGTATAGGGTCTTGATTTCGGTGGATGTAATTTATTTTGGAAATTATTGTATAACTTTCCGCTGTTCTCTTCCGCACTCTAATATTTTTTAGTGGGCCATAGGCCGGGTGTTCTATTTTGAGATGACATGACATTGTTTTTTTGAAATGAATTAATGTTTATTATTAATTCCCAAAGTTAAGTACTTAGTGATATTACGATGAAATTATTTAATTACGTTCATCGATTAAATTACGACGTACTATTTTACGAAATGACTTAATTAAAATTTTATTATTATTCTTTTGAGTTAATAATTTTGAAAATTCCTTTTATTTATTTAAAAAAAAATACACTCGCGCTGTGTTTTAAACTCGGGTGTTACAATTGTGGTATCAGAGCATTTGGTTAAAGTTTTGGGTTAAAGCTCTTGTTAAAGTATTGTATTTGAGTCATTATCTGATCATGCATAGGAGCAAGTAGTTAAAGTGTCAAGTCTTGTGTAAGTTGTGGTGTGGCTGAAGTAATGATGGTTTTGTAGGAAACAATGCCTCCAAGAAGAGACGACACTGCAAGAGCCAACGTCAGCCGGGAGGATAGGATGGCTGAAGCGATGAATAACATGGCTGCGTCTGTTGCTGCACAGACGGCTGCGAAAACTCAACGTGATCTGGAGAAAAGAGAAAGAGAGATCCGTGCTACTGAATCAAGGGGACTAGAGGATTTTCATCGTCATAATCCTCCAAAGTTCAAGGGAGACGAGGGTCCAGAAAGTGCGGACCAATGGATTCAAGAGATGGAGAAAATCTTTGAAATGATTAATTGTCAGGCAGCGGTAAAAGTCAACTATGCTACCTATCTGCTAATAGGGGATGCAGAGTATTGGTGGAGGAGTACAAGGCTACTGATGGGGTCAGCTCATGAGGAGGTGAATTGGGAGTCATTCAAAAAGAAGTTTTTGGACAAATACTTCCCGATGAGCACTAGAACCAAGTTGGGTGACGATTTGATGAAATTGCACCAAGGAAACATGACGGTGGGGGAATATGCAGCTAAGTTTGAATCTCTATCAAGGTATTTTAGATTTTTCTAGGAAGAAGTTGATGAACAGTTTATGTGCCATCGTTTCCAAAATGGACTGAAGTATGAAATTCAAGACTTGGTCTTACCATTGGGAATTCAACGTTTCCAAGTCTTAGTGGAGAAGTGTAGAGAGGTTTAGGACATGAAGAATAGGAGGGCCAACCGAGGAGGTAACTTTAATTCGGGAGGGCCGAGCCGGATGAATTATCAGAATAATAAAGGGAAGCAAGTTGCTAAGCCATATAACCGGCCACAGAACAACAATAGAGGCTAGAATCGGCCGGGAAATCAAAATTTTGGAAGGCAATTAGGACAAGGGGTTCGATGTTTCCGATGTGGAAAAGAGGGACATTATGCTACTGCTTGTACCACTATGATTCCTTCCTGCTACAATTGCCAGAAGCCATGACATTTTGCTAGGGATTGCAAGGCTCCAAAGGTGGAACCAACAGTGAACGCAACGAGGGCTACTCGTCCTATTGCCAGGGGACGCGTCTATCACATGGGTGCTGAAGCTGGGAGTCAAGCTACTAATTTAATCCAGCAAGATTGCGAGATTGCAGGTAACACACTAACTGCACTTATTGATTCGAAGTTATTTGTGTCTGCTTTACCTTTTGATTTGGTCGTTTCCACACCTGCTAAGACTTTGATCGTAAACTCTGCATGTTTACACTGTACTATAACGATTCAGAATAGAGATTTTCTGGTTAATTTAATTTGTCTACCCCTACAATCACTCGAGATCATTCTTGGTATGGATTGGATGACGTATATTTACGTAGTCTTGGATTGTGCTTGCAAATTAGTTATTTTCCCCAAACCTGGAGTCGTTCCGTATCTGGCTGCTAACAAACTCGAAGTATCACTGAGAGAAGGAACTCAGGAATTTTTATCATTGGCTAACGTGGAGACCAAGATGGATGTGAACATAGAAGATGTGGTGTTAGTCAAAGAGTATTCGGACGTATTTCCAACAGAAATTCCAGGATTACCCCCAGTAAGAGAGGTCTTCATTGATTTGCACCCAGGAACTGAACATATTTCAATTGCGCCGTATCGGATGTCGCAATTGGAATTAAGCAAGCTTAAGGGTCAAATTGAAGGTTTATTGGAGAAAGGATTTATCAGACCAAGTGTGTCGCCATGGGGAGCTCCGGTGTTGTTGGTAAAGAAGAAAGATGGAAGTTCACGCTTATGTATGGATTATCGGCAACTTAACAAGGTAACTATTAAGAATCGTTATCCTTTACCACGCATCGATAATTTGATGGACCAATTGAGGGGAGCCGCGATGTTTTCAAAAATAGATTTAAAGTCGAGATACCATCAGATTCGGGTAAGAGAAGGAGATATTCAAAAGACTGCTTTCAGGACCCGTTATGGACATTATGAATATCTCGTTATCCCATTTGGAGTTACGAATGCACCAACGATTTTCATGGACTATATGAATAGAATCTTTAGCCCATTTCTGGATAGATTTGTTGTGATATTCATTGATGATATATTGGTTTATTCAAAGGATGAAGAAGAACATGGAGAGCACCTATGCCAAGTTCTTGAAGTCTTTCGCGAGAAGCAATTGTATGCTAATTTGTCGAAGTGCAAATTTTGGTTAGAGAAAGTGAATTTCTTGGGACATGTGATAACAAAAGAAGGAATCGCTGTATATGCGGCAAAGATTGAGACAATTCTTGCCTGGAAACAGCCTCAGACTATCACAGATATACGTAGTTTTATCGGACTGGCAGGATACTACAGGAGATTTATTGAAGGATTTGCTAAGATTGTAGCTCCTTTGACACAACTCACCAGAAAGAATCAGCCGTTTGCATGGACAGAGAAGTGTGAGGAAAGTTTTCAGTTGCTTAAGGAAAAGTTGATAACCTCACCAGTATTGGTCTTGCCACAACCAGAAGAACCATATGAGGTTTACTGTGATGCATCTCACCAAGGCCTGGGATGTGTTTTGATGCAACACAAGAAAGCTGTAGCCTACGCCTCAAGGTAGTTGAAAACTCATGAACGAAACTATCCTACTCATGATTTAGAGCTTGCTGCAGTAGTGTTTGCATTAAAGGTTTGGAGGCACTACTTATATGGATGCACGTTCACGGTGTTCATTGACCATAAAAGCTTGAAGGATCTGTTCGATCAGAAAGAATTGAACATGCGGCAGAGGAGATGGATGGAGACTCTCAAAGATTTTGATTTTACATTGCAGTACCACCCTGGGAAAGCCAATGTGGTGGCTGATGCGTTGAGTAGGAAAAGCGTATCAGTATCTTCAATGATAATGGCCAGACAACAAGAGTTGTGGGAAGCATTTAGAGATCTACACTTGGACGTAAAGTTTGCACCAGGAATTTTAAAGTGTGGAATGATAACAATTTCGAGTGGTTTGCTTGAGGAGATTGCGAACTTGCATGATGACGCATTAATCCAAGAAAAGAGGAATCTGATAGCGCAAGGACAGACAACTGAGTTCAGGGTCGGACCAGATAATATTCTGATATGTAATGGAAGAGTTTGTGTACCGGAAGTTGCAGATATGAGAAGAATGATTTTGGAATAGGCTCATAAGAGTAAGTTGAGTATTCATCATGGGGCGACCAAGATGTACCAGGACTTAAGACAGAATTACTGGTGGCCAGGAATGAAGAGGGACGTAGCGGAGTACGTATCGGCTTGTTTAACTTGTCAGAAAGCGAAAGTGGAACACCAACGACCTGTTGGAATGTTACAACCTTTGGATATACCGAAATGGAAGTGAGATAGCATTTCCATGGATTTTATAACAGGATTGCCCAAGACAAGGAAAAAGAATGATTCGATTTGGGTAATAGTGGATCGATTGACAAAATTTGCACATTTCTTACCGGTAAGGACCACTTATAAAGTAGATAAGCTGACGAAAATCTACATTGCTGAGATTGTGAGATTACACGGAGTTCCATCGAGTATTGTATCGGACCGTGATCCAAAATTCACATCTCATTTTTGGGGAGCGCTGCATGAAGCTTTGGGAACGAAACTGAAATTGAGTTCCGCTTACCATCCACAAACAGACGGACAGGCTGAGAGAACAAACCAATCATTGGAAGATCTATTGAGAGCATGTGTGTTGGATGATAGAGGAAACTGGGATGAGGTATTGCCATTGATTGAGTTTACTTACAACAACAGTTTTCGCGCAAGTATTGGAATGGCACCCTATAAGGCTTTATATGGACGCAAGTGTCATACGCCTTTATGCTGGTATAAGGAAGGAGAAAGCATGATTGTTGGACCTGAGATGGTGGAACAGACTACAGAGAAAATCAAGAGGATACAAGAGAAAATGAAGATTTCACAGGATCGTCAGAAGAGTTATGCGGACAAGCGTTGCAGACCTTTGGAATTCGATCAGGGTGATCATGTATTTCTAAGGGTCACGCCTACAACTGGAGTTGGCAGAGCTATTAAGTCGAGGAAGTTGACTCTGAAATTTATTGGACCATACCAAATTACTATACAAATTGGACCAGTGGCTTATCGGATTGCTTTACCTCCAATACTATCCAATATTCACGACGTATTTCACGTGTCGCAGTTAAGAAAATACATTTCGGTTCCGTCACATGTGATCAAACCAGACACAATTCAATTGAAGGATAACCTGTCATTTGAAGTATTCCCTGTAAGGATTGAAGACAGGAAAATTAAACAGTTGAGGAACAAAGAAGTCCCACTAGTCAAAGTGATTTGGAATCCGACTACGGGAGACGCGACTTGGGAACTGGAGTGTAAGATGAGGGAACAATATCCTCAATTGTTTAGTAACATGTAGTTTCGAGGACGAAACTAATTTAACGGGGGTAGTAATGTAAGACCCTTAAATTTAAAATTAAATTATAGATGTAATATTAAGTGTATTTTGAGGAATAATTGTAAAATATTTAATATATGTATATTTTGTGTAAATATATATATAAATATTTATTTTGGAAGTTGAATTAAAAATTGGATGAAGGATAAATTGAATTTAATTACGAGTAATTAAATTATCGGGCAGTTAATTAAGGGATTATCTGCTAATTGCGACAAGACTGGTTAAGTGATGGAGGGTCAAGTAATATTATACTATTAATGTGGGATGAGGTGGCACATATATGTGCCTATATATAGATGATGGAATGGCAAGAACAAAGAAGAAAATCCATTTTCCCTCTCCCTTACTGCATGTAACAGTAACCATCTTCTTCCTCCTCCCATTTTGTTTCCATTCGTAGAAAAAAATAAAAAAGTTGCTCAAAAGTGAGATTACTTGGAAATCCAGACACCAAACCACAAAGTACCAAGAACAAAAGTTGTTCCTCTCCTCATTACGGAGCTAGAGAGCCCACTTTGGTAGTGGCAAACGCAAACAGAAACTTTGTCGACTTTTGTCGCGAAAACGTGAACGGGAGCAGAAACGCAACAGAGGTAAGGGCACCTTCCACTTTCTAGATTGCATTAGGGCTGTAAATGCATACTGTTATGGCATTAATGATGTTTCATTATTGTTTTTGAAGAAAAACTGCTTTGCATGTCGTTTTGAAGGATGAAAAATGCATTTTGTCGATGTTTTAAATGATATGTGATGTTTGCTGTGTTGGTTGATATATCAGCGTTGTTCTGTTTATAAGGGAAAGCTGGAAAATGCTCTGTATGTCATTTTGAGGGATGATCAAAATGCATGTGTTGATAAAACTGTTGTGCATGTTGTTATAAAATGCAATAAATGCATTCAGTCGATGTTTGATGATTCTGTGATGGTTGCTGTTTTGGCTGAATGCATCAATGTTGTTTTGTTTGTGTGAGAAAGCTGGAAAATGCTTTGCATGTGCTTTGGTTGTGTAAGAATACTGGAAAATACTTTGCATGTTGTTTTGAGAAATGATAAAATGTAAACGTTTAAAAATGTCTATTTTGTGGTGGTTGACATTCTGTTTTTGGTGTTGGTGATTCTGTTTTCTATCATGTTGATGATAATCTGGTGTTGATGATGGTTTCAAAGGAAAATGATTTAAAATGGTGGAAGTGTTTTTCTGGAAAATCTGTTACTGATGAAAAATGTCTGAGTTTGTGGTTTCAAAAGGATTGTGATTTTGTACTGGTGTTGTGTTGGTTTTCAAAGAAAAGAAATTGAAAATGTGTTGAAGTTTTGTGTAAAATTTCACTGAAATCAAAGGTGTATTCGAATACGGCATGAGTGTATTCGAATACAGCCTGCCAAGCTTCTGTTTTACTCAAATTTTCGAACTTGTATTCAAATACAGGCATCTGTATTCGAATACAAATAAGGTATTTTTGCTTCTGACTTAACATCTGTATTCAACTACGACCCTGTCGTATTCGAATATAGGATTGAAATTTTGCCACTGTATTCGCATCTGTATTCGAATACAGAATGCTGATTTTCACTATTTTAGCTTCTGTATTCGAATACAAGGGAGCTGTATTCGAATACAGATTCGTGTTTTTCCAGAAATTCAAGTTTTAGACACTGTCATGTGAACTTTAAGAGTTGGGGAACATCGGGAAGGTTTGTAATAAATTAAAATGGAGTTTTTGAAATAGTTTTGAAGAGGAGATGATGAGGTTCTGGAAACCTTTAATGATGTTGGGAAAATGGTGAGTTTACATTGTTTTGTCTTCTGTATTCGAATACAAGGATGTTGTATTCGAATACAGAGTGTTGAATTTGCACTGTTTTAGATTCTGTATTCGAATACAAGGGAGCTGTATTCGAATACAGATTCGTGTTTTTCCGAAATCCAAAGTTTTAAACATTGTGTTATAAACCTTAAGTGTTGGGGAACATTGGGAAGGTTTGTAATGAATTAATATGGAGTTTTTGTGATGGTTTGAAGTGGTGATGATGAAGTTTTTGAGATCTTTACTGATGTGGTGAAAAATAATGATTTTTGCACTGTGTTAGCCTCTGTATTCGAATACAAGGAAGCTGTATTCGAATACAGAGTGTTGATTCAACACTATTTTAGCTTCTGTATTCGAATACAAGGAAGCTATATTCGAATACAGATTCGTTCTTTCCAGAAAACTCAGTTTTACACATGTGTTTATAAACTTTAAGAGCTGAGGAAACATTGGGAAGACTTGCGATGAATTAAAATGGGGTTTTTGAGATAGTGTGAAGTGGTAGTGATGTGGTGCTTGAATATTTTTGTTGATGTGATGATACTGAAATTATTTGGATTGAGTTGGTTTTAGGAAGTGATGGAATGGCTGAATTTGTCTGATGTTTGCATACTGTTTTCAGTGAAGAGAAAACATTGCATGTCCATGCATTGCATAGTCAGGTGGTGACCCCGATGGGCCACAGAGTTGATGCGGTGACCGTGATGGGCCGCAAAGTTAAGTAGTAACCATGGGTTATAGAATAGTTCCGCGTGTATTAGACGGTCTGTTCTATCCGGGGGGGTCAGAGTAGTTCCGCGTGTATTACACGGTCTATTCTATCTGTGCGAGGATTTAACTTCTGTATGTTCTGGCCTGTGAGAGACTAACATACGTGAAATGTGCTGGTCTGTTGAACGACTGCACGTGTGCTGGTCTGTTGAGCAAATGCACTGGTACTGGTCTGTGAGCGACTGTACCTTGGTATATGTAAAACGTGCTGGTCTATTGAGCGACTGCACGAGAGCTGGTCTGTTGAGCGACTGCACTGGTGCTGATCTGTGAGCGATTGCACCATGGTCATGTTGGCCATTAATGTCAAACATTTCTAAATTGTGCGGGTCTGTGAGCGACTGCACCTTGGTAATTCCAAGAAGTTGAGTACATGAGCATATACACATTGCATCGGGGTGGTTGACCGGTGGGTCATGATTTGGATATGTGTTGAGGATTGGAAATTGATGTGTGTGAGTATATTATGAAATCTGAATTTTTTGATTAATGATTGTGATTGATGAGTTGATGTTTGTACTTACAACATGTTTTCCATATTAATTTGGTTGTTGTTTGAAAAGACATACCTGTCATGAAATTTCAAAATGAGCATCATTATTTATTATCATTGTCATGTGATATGCCATGGATTTAATTGTTACTGTTGATATAAATGCTATGTGTTATTTGTTAATTTCGGTCGGTGACCCTTTACTATTATTGTGGAAATTGGGCTTTGCCCTCAGATGCCCCCCAAACCCATATCACGAGTGGGTCCCCAGACGACGGAAACATCGCTCGATTTCATTGATCGTCTCCTGCCTACTGCTTAGGTATACGACCCCATCTCAAGCAGGGCGACGTACACGGGGAGACTGAAGATGACCTGCATGACTAACGGAGTGGTGGAATATGTGGAGCACACCTATACGAGGATTGACTTTCCTGTGCCTTCCAAATTGGTATTGGAGGCACACGGAATTTTTGAGGACGCAGAGGAGCCGACGAGAGAGGTTGAGACGGAGGCCACAGTAGGGGTGGTGACTCCTAACCCGGTGACTGGAGGAGCTGTACATGATACAGAGGTGGAAGGGGAGAATCAAAGACCGACGCTAGTAGCAGATGATGTTCCGGGTCCATCTAGGACATCCGATGACTGCTTTGAGATTCTGGCACCGTCGAAGCAACCCCGATTGTATATTGATCTGACTTCGAAGGAGACCGATCCTTCCTTATGTGATGAGGAAGAGGATGTTACGTCGAGGCGAGCTGCGGAGTCGGACGAGACTTGCATGGGCTGCGGAGGTAATCCTTGCTACTGTAGCTTTAGTGCATGATCAGTTTAGACATTTTGTATAGGGTCTTGATTTCGGTGGATGTAATTTATTTTGGGAATTATTGTATAACTTTCCGTTGTTCTCTTCCGCACTCTGATATTTTTTAGTGGGCCTTAGGCCGGGTGTTCTATTTTGAGATGACATGACATTGTTTTTTTGAAATGTATTAATGTTTATTATTAATTCCCAAAGTTAAGTACTTAGTGATATTACGATGAAATTATTTAATTACGTTCATTGATTAAATTACGACGTACTATTTTACGAAAAGACTTAATTAAAATTTTATTATTATTCTTTTGAATTAATAATTTTGAAAATTCCTTTTATTTATTTAAAAAAAAAACACACTCGCGTTGTGTTTTAAACTCGGGTGTTACAACCTTGGTCACTTGAGTGAGAAAGAACTCAACATACTTCTGAAGAAAAGTTTCATTTGTGTGAAAGGTATGTCTCTAAAAACTTGCACTCATTGTTTTGTTGTAAAACAACATAGAATGTCTTTTCATAATATTGGTTGTCTTAAGAGACAAAATATTCTTGATTTAGTTGATACTGATGTTTGCATGATGGATAGTATATCTCTTGGTGGTGCATCATATTTTGTTACTTTTATTAACGGCCATTCTAGAGAAGTGTGAGTTTTTCTTTGAAATCTAAAGATCAGGTACTTGGAGTCTTCAAGCATTTTCATGCAAGTGTTGAAAGAGAAAAACGAAGGAAATTCAAATGTGTTCGATTAGATAACGAGGGTGAATACAGAGGTCTGTTTGAAGAGAATTATAGAGAATATGGAATAATACTTGAGAAAACTCATCCGAAGACACCTCAACATAATGTTGTTGCTGAGAGAATGAATCTTACGATTAATGACAGAATCAGATGTATGTTCTCTCATGCAAAATTATCGAAATGCTTTTGGGGGGAAGCATTGAAAACTACAGTGGATTTGATCAATCTTTCTCCTTCTATTCCACTTGATGACGAGGATCCAAATAGAATTTGGACAGGGAAAGATGTCTCTTATCTTCAGTTGAGAGTGTTTGGTTGCAGATGTTTTGTTCATGTTCCAAGAGATGAAAGGTCCGAGCTTAATAGTAAATCCAAATATGTGTCTTCGTAGGTTATGGTGGTGAAGAATTTGGTTATAGATTGTGGGATCTGGTTGACAAGAAAATTTGCAGAAGCCGAGATGTAATATTTCTTAAAGACTAGACTATTGAAGATTTTGATAAAGTTGAGAAACAGAAACCAAATCCAGAAGTTACATTTATGTTGCGCCTAAGCCCGTTGCATAAACCGTTGTTGATGGGGGAGATATACATGTAGATGATTAGAATGTAACTGATGACCATGTACCTCACTGTGATGAGCAGGTTCCAGTTGAGCCACTAGTTAAGTTTAAGTTGAAAAGATATACTAGAGAACGTCAATTTTCTCAAAGATACCCTCCATATGAATTTGTGATGATCATTGATAGTAGTGAGCCAGAGTACTACCAAGAGGCTGTTACAAATGTTGATAAAGAAAAGTGGTTGAAAACCATGCAAGAAGAGATGAATTCCTTGCATGAGAATCACATATTTGATTTGGTAAAATTGTCTAAGGGAAGAAAAACACTCAAGAATAAATGGATATACAAGATAAAAGTAGAAGATAATAGTTCTCAATCAAGATACAAAGCAAGATTGGTTGTAAAATGTTTTAATCAAAGAAAAGATATTGACTTTGAAGAACTTGTTTCTCCTGTGGTGAAGATGTATTCTATCCAAGTTGTTCTTGGGTTAACCGCTAGTTTGAACCTAGAAGTTGAACAACATGATGTTCAATTTACTCACAAGTTTGCTCATGATGTATTTAGAGGAAGAGAAGCTTGTGTGTAAATTGAAGAAAACTTGTTTGGGCTCAAGCAAGCACCTCGACAATGGTGCAAGAAATTTGATTATTTGATGGTGATTATATTATTCTCTTGTTATATGTGGATGATATGTTGATTGTTGGTCATGATACTAAGAAGATTCAATCTTTGGAGAAAGATTTGAACAAGTCTCTTGCAATGAAAGACTTAGGACCAACAAAGCAAATTTTGGGCATGAGAATTACTCGTGACAAGAAGAATGATAAATTGTGGTTGTCTCAACATAATAACATTAGGAAAGTGTTAGAGAGGTTTAACATGAGCAATTGCAAACTTGTTAGTACTACAGTTGCTACTCATTTCAAATTTTATTCTGATCGATGTTCTATAAGTGAGAAACACAAAGAAGAGATGAAGAAGGTTCTTTATGCATCCACAATTGGTAGTTTGATGTATGCTATGGTATGCACAAGGTCATATATTGCTCATGCAGTTAGAGTTGTCAGTCGGTTTCTCTCTAATCTTGGTAAAGTACATTGGCAAGCAGTGAAGTGGATTCTCATATACCTCAGAGGTATTTCCAAAGTGTGTTTATGCTATTGAGGTGGTGAGCCCTTGTTGCATGGCTACACAGATGCAAATATGGTAGGTGATCTTGATTCAAGAAAGTCTTTTTTGGTTATATGATGACATTTGTAGGAGGAGCTGTGTCTTGGCAATCAAGGTTACAAAAGTTTGTTGCTTTATCCATTACTAAAGTTGAGTACATTGCAGCAATTGAAGTTTCCAAAGAACTCTTGTGGATGAAGAAATTCCTACATGAGTTGGGTCTCAAGCAAGATAAGTTTATGTTATTTTGTGACAATCAGAGTGCGATCTATCTTAGCTAAAATCCGACTCTTCATGCAAATTCGAAAACATTGAGGTGTGGTATCATTGGATACGAGATGCACTTGAAATGAAGTCATTTTCAATTGAAAATATTCATACTTATGAGAATGGTTCATATATGATAACAAAAGTCTTGCCTGTGTCGAAGATGATATGCTATAGAAAGAAGGCCGGCATGATTAAGCAATACCTTCCCACTTGAGTCGTGAGAGGGAGATGTTGAAGTAAAAAATATTTTTGATATGTGTTTTAATGATCACAAACTTTATGAAATAAATGTTAAGTTTTCTAAATGGCGATCTATTGATGTTTGCATTTGAGTCTTTGTTGAAAGAACGAAAGTGGTCAAGCTTAAAGCCACTCATATAAACAAGTGCATTGTATCAACTCAATAATGAAATAATTGAGAAGCCTAATTCATAAATATAAATATGATTATCCTCAAGCCGAGGATGATAATTTCAATATGTTGCATCTCAATCACACATAACATCTCTTGGAAGAAGTAAAAAAGAATTATCACAATATGTTGCATCTCAATCACACATAAAATTCGAGGATAAACCTGAAGATGGACATTAATTACAATCTCAGGTCCGAGGATGGACATTCATTACAATATTAGGTCTGAGGATGGACATTCATCACAATCTCAGGTCCAAGGATGAATATTCTTCATAATCTCAGATCCGAGGATAAATGTGTATCAAAGTTTTCATCTCACAATTATTGAAAAAATAATTGTCATAAAAGTACGATAGGACAAAAGTGGACAAATTGTTCACACTATTCAAGGTTTACCAAAAGTAAACATAAGTTGGTTCTCTCAATCAAAGTTTTGATGTTAACAAAAGTATTTTAGGTAAATGGTATTTTGACTTAGAAGAATAAATCAGAAGTTGTGCAAAATCAGAGGATGACACCACCAGAGGATACATCCAGAGAAAGCAACCAATTGATAGAAATGTCACCAGAAGGTTCGACCAGAGGAAACGTCCAAAGGGTACCAGAGGATGCATTCTAAAGGCACCAGAGGATACACCTCCAGAGGATATCAGAGGATATCATCAAAGGAAAAACATCAAAGAACAAATAACATCATCAAAGGATATCTTTCTTGGCCCAAATCAGAAGGAAGCAGAGTCCAGAAAGAGACCTGGTCCAAACCAGAAGGAAACATAAGTCAGACTTGGTCCAGACTTAATCCTGACTAGAAGATAGCTTGGTCGTGAATATAAGAATCAGTCCAGACTTAATCCAGACTTGGTCCAGAGCAGAAGATAACTGGTCCAGAACAAATGACTTGGTCCAGACTTGGTCTAGACCAGAAGATAGCATGGTCCAGAACATAAAACTTGATCCAGATGAGAGGATAAATGTCCAGATTAAAAGATTAATGGTCCAGATTAAAATATCATAAGTCCAGATTTAATTCAGATTCAATCCAGACTCAGTCCAGATCAGAGGGTAAATGTTCATATCAATGGTCTAGATTTAAGTATCATGGTCCAATGTTGGCCGAGATAAGAAGATCATAAAATAGTACAAATCAGATCATATGATCCAGTGTTGGCCGAGATCAGAAGATCACAGAATTGGCGCATATCAGATTACATAGTCCTGATTTGGTCGAGATCAGAAGATCATACGGTCTAGAATTTAAATCATGATGCAAATCAGTGAAAACTTGATTAAAATTCGAAGAAGACTTGATTAAATTTTGATAGAAATTTGATCAAAGTATTAAGGGGATTTGATTCAAAAAATCACTGAAGACTTGAAGAAATTCGAATGCAATCTGAAGCTTAAAAAGATATGGTTTGAAATTAAAAGAAACAAGATTGGTCAACAGAATTTTCAAATGCAATCTGAAGTTAAAAAGATACGATTTTTATTTAAGTGAAACAAGATTGTCCAACAGTATGAACAATATCTATTTCGAATTTAAGCTTGGACAAAGCCTAATTTGTAGCTATATAAGGAGGCTTCAGGCAGCAGCATCAAGCATCGAAAAAACACAAGAACTCAAGCTTCATATTCAACACAATCCGAGAGTTCAAAAGAGAGAATCACTTGAGTGCAAAAGCAATATTTTCTAAGTGTTTTCGAGAGAGAAATTTAGTGCAACAATCAGCTTTCCAGAAGCAACAAAAGTGTTCAAGAATCAGTGCAGCAATCAGCTTTCCAGAAGCAAATTTGCAAAGTTCCAAACCCTTGTAATCAAACCCGATAGTGATGTAGATTCCTTCTTCAATCTGGGGTTGTCAGATTGGTAGGAGAAGACTTGACTTATAGAGTCAAGGTGTTGTTTTTGTTCCTTAAAAGTTTGGGGTTGTCAGGCTGTTTGAGAAGACTGGCTTGGAATGTCAGGTGTTGTAATTCAAAGTGTTTTGAATTAGTGGATTAAAGCCTTCAGGATGAAGAGACTAGATGTAGCCAAGTTAATGGTGAACCAGAATAAATTGATGTGTTCTTAAGTTGTTATTATTTGCTGCTAACTCTGATCAATTATTCATCAAATAATTCTCATCAACACTCAACAAACAGCAAAAAGATTCAAGTTTGACAAACACAATTCAACCCCCCTTCTCGTGTTTGCACCTTCACATTCATCACAATCTCAAGTCCAAGGATGAATATTCTTCATAATCTCAGATCCGAGGATAAATATGTATCAAAGTTTTCATCTCACAATTATTGAAAAAATAATTGTCATAAAAGTATAATAGGACAAAAGTGGACAAATTGTTCACACTATTCAAGGTTTACCAAAAGTAAACGTAGAAGTGACATCACTCCAATCATGTACTCTTATATGGAAGATAAGAACTTTCACCTCACACTTAACGTAATATAAGGATGGACTCTCGAAAAAATCAACCTCTCATATATAAAAATGAGGTCTTATGTGAACCGTACATGTGAAAATGAGTAAAAGTACCAAAGTACTAAAAGTGATGCCCTTGACTTGTAAGGCAAGCCACTTTAAATTATTGGGAAAAGGAAAAACAAAAAGCATAAGTCACATCAGAATTAATGAAAGCTTCATCCTCCTACAACTCATATCCGAGGATAGATTGCAACACTCATCCTCTCAACATACTTAACACGAGGATAAAGGCTAAATGATAGTTTTGCAAATAAAGGTAAGTCTAAGGAAACTTAGCAAAGTCTCCAACAACTATATTTTGCTAACCCATATGTCTGAAGCTCCAAAGGCAACTATAAATAGAGAAGTATTCATCTTCAAACATCAAGAGAATCATCTACAAGTAAATATTTAAGTTATTCAAGCTTATCATCATTCTCCTCATTCTACACACTCTTCCAAACTTAAACAGATCTGATGATCATTTTTCTTGAGTGTGTTATATATAACTTCACATCACTATCTTATCTTAGAAAGTTGTAATTCAATCCTTAACAAATCAAACACATTATTACTTGTATATCCTCAAGTTGATATAAACTTGAGTTATTTTGTAAACCTGTCAAGGCTAGTAAAAATACAGTGTTGTAAGCCTAGCGAGGTTAAGAAAATACATAGTTGAAAAGGTGTAGATCTGAGGACGAGTTTTTGAGCACTAGTGAAAATCTTATAAAGCTGTGAGGAATGTAGTAGTCTATATTAGGTGAACCAATATAAATTCTGTGTGTGAATCTTCTTAAACTCTACTCTCGTTATATTTTTTTTTATTCACACAATTAGCACACTTATCACACATATTTCAAACTCGTATTTTTCTTCTTTAGATCATCCTCAATAAGAGGAGGATTATTTTTCATCTAACTATCCTCACTCCAAAGACAACTTGAGAGGATAATATTAGCAAAGAACTAAATTTTAAAAAAGGTCACAATTCAACCCCCTTCTTGTGAGGAATGTTGTATTTCATCGTAAAAGAGAGGGAAAATACATAGAAAAATAGATAAGATTAAAAGGAATAAGAGATTTTCGAGGACCGAAAGAAAAGGAGAGATAATATTACAACGAATTTTGTGTTGCCACATCGTTAATTCTGACATTTCTCACGAAAGCTTCATGACATTAAGTATTTTTATATTGAGTGAATAGAATAAGTGATCATCAAAATATTGAACATTGATGAAAATAATCTTTGCATTGTATGAATTGATAAATACATTTTTTTATGGTAAAAACAATTTCATTTAATAGAAAAAACAACAAGCATTATAGCTATCTTGAGACAATTGAATTGGGGGCATAATTAGTCTAGAATCAATTTTGAGGAAAAAAAACTTACATTTGGATAATTGACAATACACATAAATTATTCAAAATCCAAGAAGACATAATCAAACCAAGAACAACAACCTAACATCCATTCAATCAATCTCTTATGAACACATACACTGGCAATATGCAAATGAAAAACCAAAATTCTTTTTTCAAATCTAATTACAAATGATTTCTTTGACTTGTGTTTATGCAATTCGACTATCTTTCATATCAAGATTGTTCACTTTTTTCAATTGTTCAAAAGCTAGTTGATGAATAGAAAGGGTGTTATCCTTGTAAGCTTCTTCAGTCATTATGGAACACCAAAATACACACACTAATTTGCTCCAAAAGAGGATGAAGGGGTGGCAACATTGAAGGCGGAAGAGTAGTCATGGGAAAGGGAGATCGAGCTGTTGTTGTCAAGTTTGAGGTGGGGGAAGAAACCTTGATAAGCTTCTCATCGTTTAATCGTGGTGACTTGAGTGGAGGTCGCTCTAGGGAAATGAAAGTTTGGCGTTGGTTTGAGGTGGAAGAAGGAGATTTGTAGCCACTAGGACTCCAACATTGAAGAGTTTTGTTTGTTTCTATTTATCCATCTCACTAGCAACCCAATGATGAAGAAAATAGGCCATTAAAGATAACAAAAAAAGTGAAGAGACTATCTATGAAGACGCAGAGAGACAAACTCAAGAAGAGTTACAAAAAAGATCCTAAAGAGAAAGAGATAGTGCTTATAAAGAAAGAGGATAAGACCACCAAAGAGGTGAGAAGAGAACCAGCAAAAAGGTGAAAAGAAACCACCAAACCCAAAGAGTTGGGGGAAATATTTTCTAAAGAGAAGTGAGAGCATCTCTAGACTATTAAATACATTCTTGAATTATAATGCAGTAGTCAAAATTGTTCATCTATTAATTTTTGTCGTTAGAGATAATAATATAATATACTCCATCCGGTCCTATTTATAAGAACATTTTTTAAGATTTTTTTGTCTTATATGTAAGAAAAAATTACAATTTTTAAGATACATTTATTGTTTACATAACTTTTATATCATTATTTAAAATGTTTGTTTTTTTATGGTTAGTAGTGAGTATTTAATATCTCACAATTTTCAATAAAAATATATTTGTAAAATGGTCAAAAAAAAATTAAAACAATTATTGAGTGCATTGGCATATGATGTTTTTTGTTTTCCCTCTCATATAAATGAGATTATATGTTGTATTCAATAAAAATGTCACCTTTTTTTTTTACGCCGAATCCACGTCATTTGTAGGCATGCTGTGATTTTGTGTTATATTATCATTTATTAATTTGATTGTAGTGAGTATGTTGACAAATTCATTATTTATAATTTTATGAGAGAATGTTAAATCCATGCATTTCGTCTAAAGTTGTGGCCTCATGATTCAAACACGTTAAATAATTATAATTTTTCATCAATTTCATATGCAATTTAACCTTTAGTGATGACAGCACATCTAACAATAGTTGTTAATGAATTAACAATTACAGTTTCATTGGTTTGTTTGTCAATTCACTCTTTTCAAAATAGTATTTAGAATTTAAGACTATTATTTATTTATTTATTTATTATTATTATTAATATTAAGAAAAGTAGAAAGGCAAGAGAAAACAACAGAAAGATACACTAGCTAGTGTGGCAAAATGGTCCACATGTTACTTGTTTGTCTTGACATCATGTAATCAAAATTTTCTCCTTTCCCATTCTCATCATCTAATCACACACTCACACTCTGACTCACTTCACCCAAATCAATTATTGTTACAAAGAAATTCACAACAAATTTCCACACTCCATACTCAATCCCTTTCACTCTACTCCTAACAACCATTTTCAACTACTTTTATTATTTTTTTAAATAAATAAATAAAAATACTTAAAAAATGAAACACAACCATACACATCACACATAACATTATTATTATTATTATTATTATTATTATTATTTATTAATAATAATAATAATCACTCTCTATTTTGCAACAATGCAAAACTCACCCTCCTTTATTTCAAGTCCGCCACCGCTTTCCTTCCTTCCTCCGCCGCGACCTGTCGGGCAAGTTGTTGTACTTCCGGAACCATCTCCACCGTTTAGACCATTCGCCGGAGCTCCAAGCTCCGTATTTCAAATCACCGTCCTTCCAGTGCCGCCTCCGCCGCCGCTGTTTTCCGGCGAATCTAGCTCCGTTGATTTATCGCCTCTGGAGTTTCTCCTCGCTCTCATAGCGATCGTCACCATTCCTGCTCTGATCTATACTTTCATTTTCGCCTTCGGATGCTCATCCTCTCGTCGCCGGCGATCTTCCTCCGACGAATTCTCCGGCGAGCCATCGGTCACGTCGGAAGTATCACGTCATGACGTGGAAAGCGTTCCTGCCGGAGAAGTTGCCGGAGTGAAGTACCAGAAGGAGACTCACTCGAGAGAAATCGGCGGCGAGTGTCCGGTGTGTTTGTCGGTGTTCACCGACGGAGAGGAGATTCGGCAGCTTAGCGTTTGCAAGCACTCGTTTCATGTTTCTTGCATTGATTTGTGGCTCAGCAACCACTCCAATTGTCCGATTTGCCGCGCCACCATCGCCGCCACTGCTAAACGTTCCGATTCTAACAGAGAGGGTGATCTGCAGGAGGGTCACCGTGATGCCTCTTCTATGGTTTGATTTTTTTTCTCTATAATTTTTGTTATCATAAATGTGAGTGTTTTTTTTTTTTTTTTACTATTTTTGGTCAAAAAATCCAAATACGTGATACTAGTATGTAAAGTAATGTTCAGGATAAGTTATTTTGAAAAAATAAAATTTTAGATTACAAATTACAAGAAAATCATTTCCTTCTCGTAAAAAAAGAGACAATCATTTAGCCAAATGAATCATTACTAATTTCTTTTGAACATTATAAGTTAGTTATAAATAGTTATAATCATATCCAAGCTAACAAACTTTTACTAATCTGTAGATTAATATTAATCAACCGATAATTGTTTTAACTCCTAATAATATGTAACACATCTCAACTAAGTCTTTTCACTCACAAAGTTCAAATCCAAACCTTACTTAAAGGATGCGAATCCAATTCATTCAAATTAATAATGTTAATGATTGCTTAGATTTTGGTCATTAGATTAATCTAATTTAACAGTTGATTGAATTATTTTAGAATTCATTACGGAACTTAATTATGTCTGGTTACGACCATCCTAAAATTTTCTTTTTTTATAAAAATAAGTATATCTATAAATAATATTTATTTATAATATAATATATATAACGAATGTATCACTAATAATATTAAATTGTGGAATACTTTAGTAATAATAAAGACTTTTATAAACCTCTAAATTCGAATCGAACATTCTTAATACATCTAAAAATTAAAATTACCACTACACAGAAATCAAATATACGAAATTAATTAAAAAATATTTTATATATAATTTATTTTATGTTGATCTCTTCAATAAAACTTATCAAAATCCGCGACCGTTACCAAAAAGAAGATAATTACTTTAGAATTACTAAAGTATCAAATGTAGGCATTTGAGTGATCGATTGTAGAAGATCTATTTTGCAGTTTATTGATTTATTTATTTATGATGTTACTATTGTGTGATTAATAGAAGGGATTTTCACGAGAGGGTGGAATGGGAGCAGAGAGGTAGCATAGCTAGCAAGTGGTAGTTTTTCTATTTTTTTATTTTTTTTTATTTTATGAAAAGAATTGATAATTTGGTAGATACTGCATCAGTATGATTGAGGCATTGAGCACTTGAAAGTTGAACTGCAATGTAATGCTATGCTATTTTGTGTATTTATGGCTCTTTTACAACTTTAGGAAAAGTGTATAACTATTAGGTAACTGTATAAAATTGATTAAACACCTGCAAAAAGCACCCAAAGCACCCGCAATTATACATTATGAAAACTAGATAAATTTCTGTATGAAACTGATGTAACCCCTTCAAAAAGCATCCACACTTTTTTTATTGTTTATGTGTCCATTTTTATAAATACTGTTATCTATCTCCATTACATACACTTATCTTATCTCACATACAACCAATGAATTAAATGTTTTTATGTCAATGTATCTTGTGATTTACTTTAGCCCCCCTCCATTTTATAGCTTTGTTAGTTTAAGGTTCTTTGTAGAGATTTCGAAATAATCTTTTTTTATAGGTTAACAAAATACTCTTAACTTTATTACTATAAATTGCTGGAACATAAAAAGTATGTTAAAATTTAAAAATTGTTAAAGTCTCACGTTGGAAGAATCTCATATATTGAGTAGTTTTCTATTTTATAAATACTAAAGTCCTACATTGAATAAAAAAATATATGTGAGTTGCTTACATCACTATATAAAGATTGTCAAATTTTTGTAAAAAACACACTAAAGTTGGATGCGTTTTCCAACTTTATATTTTCTCCCTTTTTTATTCTGCTTGATATATTTCCAGTCACTTCTTCTACTTCTTTCTGTCCCTTCAAGTTTTAGAGGTTCTAATACCACTTTCTTTTAGAGCGGTTTTTATGTCGTAGTCTCTTTGATTTTTTAGTGGTCATAATACTATTGTCTTTTTAAAGAGGTTTTTATGTAGTAGTCCCTTCGATTTTGAGTGGTCCTATTACCATAGTCATTTTTTAGCGTTTTTTGTGTCGTAGTCTTTTGACTTTAACCGTCATACTGAGAGTGACTTTAACCGCCATACCGAGGGTGTAATTTTATAACGATTTTCTACGTGCAGTGGCACTCCGCTATAGTGTATTTGCGAAATGTCTTAAAGAGAGCGACCTAATCCACGACTCAATTCAGTAATATCTTCGATGACATAAATTTATTTTGAAACAGTTTTTCAAAACTCAAAAACAACAATTTTAAGACGTTTTCTTTCTGCCATGTCAACCGAAGAGATTACTGGATCTGATTTTGGTGCCTTTGATCAATAAACTGTTTCTTTGAGGCAAATAGAGAAGGATAAGAAAACTGAAGAAATAACCTATGGGAGGATAATGATTACCTCTATAAGAATTATATTCTTAATAAACTTGTTGATGATCTGTATGAATAATATAATTCCAACAATAGTGTTAGACATGTTTGAGATGTTATAAAGAAGAAATATGATACCTAGAAAGTTGGAGATAAAAAGTGTGTTGTAATCGCTACCTCAAGTATCAGATGACCAATGACAGATCCGTAGAGGTTCACTATCGTGAAATTCAGAAGATAACTCACGAGATCATCTATTAAGGTATGACTATAGAAGAATTTCAAATTGTTGTTATTATTGAAAAACTGCTCCAGAATTTTGTTTTCTTTTTCTAAATAGTCTGATAACTCGTCTAAAAATAATAATAATATTGTTTATGGTTTTCTTGTGAATAAGGCAAAGTTTAATTACTCTATAGAGGCGAATTTGTACACCAATTTCAAATATGATATTTTTGTTGGCAAATGGTATACCTGAAGCATGTTTAAATTAAATGTTGAAATTAAGAATGTCTCCTATTAACATGTTGTGTGATTTTAATATTTGACATGCTAAACTCTGTCATGTGAACACATGTGATTTCAAATTTAAGTAACTTAAGTTTAATTCAAAAGTTCTCTTTAAATGATTTTGAAAAATGTGATTTTTGTAGTCAAGCGAAAATAACAAAGAGTTCACATAAATCTATAGTTAGAGAATCTGAGTCTTTAGATTTATTACACTCCGATATATGTGAACTTGATGGGACGTTAACAAGAAATGAAAAACAGTTTATCACTTTTGTTGCATTCGTTCTGGTTATACTTTTGTATATCTAATGAAAAATAAAAGTGAAGTGTTTAACATGTTTAGGATCTTTGTAGCTGAAATTGAAAATCAATTTAGTAGAAAGATTAAGAAGTTTTGTAGTGATAGAAGAACTAAATATGATTCTAGTTCATTTAATGAGTTTTATAAGCATGAAATTATACATGAAAAAACTACAACATATTCGCCTGCAATGAATAGTATAGCTGAAAGAAAGAATAATAGTCTTACTAAACTAGTTGTTGCTATTATGCTTAACTCTAGTGTTGCATCTCACTAGTGGGGGAAATTATTTTGATTGTTTTCTATGTTTTGAATAGAGTTTCTAAATCCAAAAACAAAATATCTCCTTATTTTCGAACTTGGGGTTGTATGTCTTATGTCAGTTCTCCGATCCCAAGCAAATTAAACTCGCTAGTAAAGCCTATGAATGTGTATTCATTAGATATGTAGTAAATGAAGGTGCAAACACGAGAAGAGAAGTTGAATTGTGTTTTCCAAAGGTGAAAACTTTTTGTTGATTTGATGACGGTTGGTTGGATTTTATGAATTACTTGGATAAGAAGCAATTGAATTCAGAGGCAGCAAATAATGAAAGCATAAATATTTGGACAGATAGATTTATCCTGGTTCATCACTAACTTGGCTACATTAAGTCCCCTCATTCAGAAGGCTTTCATCCACTAATTCAAATACCTTGAATTACAAAACACTTGACACTCAAAGGCAGTCTTTCCAAACAGCCTGACAACCCCATACTTTCGAGAAACAAACCACATTGGCCCTACAAGCCAAGTCTTCTTCTAACAACCTGACAACCCAAATTGAAGAAGGAACTAAACCACTATCGGGTTGGATACAAAAGATTGGAACTCGAGTAGTTGCTTCTAACAAAGTTGATAATAATAATAACTCTCACAATTTACGAAAAGAACACTTAGAAAATATTTCTAACTAGAACAAGTGTTTCTCTCTTTGAACTCCAAGATGAATTTGAAATTTTGAGCTTATGCGTTCTTCTACTCTTTTCTATTTTTCAATGATTTTCTTCTTCAGCCTTGAGTATCTATTTATAGTTAAAATTTGGGCTTCAATTTAGTCTTTGTTTAATTCTGAATTGTATCTTGTTCAAATTGAGTTATTAAATTCTTCAGATTGATTCTTTGTTGTAGATAAATCTTGATCAATTCTTCTTCAAATCTTCTTCAAATCTTAATTAAATCTTCTTCAAATCTTAATTAAATCTTCTTCAAATCTAGATTAAATCTTCTTTAAATCTTGATCAAATCTTCTTCAAATCATAATTAAATCTTCTTCAAATCTTAATTAAATCTTCTTCAAATCTTGACCATATTTTCTTTTCAACTTGGTCAAATATTTTCTTTAATTATAAATTTGAATCAAGTTTTATTTTAGATTTTCTTCAATTATAAATTTGAATCAAATCTTATTTTAGATTTTCTTCAAAAACATGAATCTTCTTTCATACTCTTTGAAGTCAAATATATTGTTCTCATAAAATACTTTTGTTAAGATAAAAACTCTAAATGTAAAACCAACTTGGTTCTAACAATCTCTCCCTTTTTGATAATAACAAAACTTGTATTTTTTATAACAACTTTTCTTTCTATTTATTTGTCTCCCCCTAACACAGGGCTCCCCCTAAGTTTAAGTATCGTTTTCTCTCCACTTTATCAAATATATTTTCTCCCCCTTTTGTCATCAGACAAAAAGACTTAAAAGCGAAACTTGCTCTTTTTTTTCTCTCTTTTTTTTGTTTTTGTTTTGTTTTTGTTTTGTTTTTTTAATGACATAAATATACTACAAGAAAATATAAAAACTAATTTACAACTAAACTACTATGAAGTTGTCACAACATCAGTCAAGTATAAAGGTAAAGTTTAGGTTTTTGTTGATGAAATCAAATCTATTTTCAATTAGTGGTTTGGTGAATATATTAGTCCATTGTTGTTCAGTGTCTACAAACTGAATGTTTAGTAACCCTTTTTAAACCAAGTCCCTAATCAAGTGGTGTTTAATCTCTATGTGTTTTTCTCTAGAATGTAGGATACGGTTTTTGGTTAGATAAATGACAGAAGTGTTATCACAATAGATGATGATGTTGGTTTTTAGGATTTTGTAGTCTTCTAGTTGATGTTTCATCCAACATAATTGAGAACTACAGCCAGCTGCTGAAATGTATTTAGCCTCTATTGTTGACATTGCAATGGTGTTTTGTCTCTTACTTGACCAAGATATTAAGTTGCCACCTAAAAAGGTGCAGTTTCCACTAGTGCTCTTTCATCAAGTTTATTTCCAACATAATCAGAGTCAAATGATGTTGACTTCTATCAAAATAAATTCATTTTCAATTCGAGAAATAGTGGGGGAAACGAACCAAATCATGTTACTGCGACAAGAAGCACTTATAGTTGCTAAAGATTATGGACACGATTATACGACCTATACTTTAGAAGAGGATCCTGCAAATCTTCAAGAAGTTTTGTCATCATTGGATACAAATTTATGGCAAGAAACTATAAACGATGAAATGAATTCTCTATAGTCTAACAAGACCTGACATCTAGTAGACTTGCCTCATGGTTGCAAACCGATAGGTTGTAAATGAATATTGAAAAACTAAAACCCGATGGAACTATTGATAAATACAAGGCTCGCCTTGTAGCCAAATGTTTTAGACAAAAAGAAAATATAGATTTCTTTGACACTTTTTCACTTGTCACTAGAATGACATCCATTATGGTACTCATTTCTCTAGTAGCTATTCATAATTTGGTGATAAATCAAATAGATGTTAAAACAATTTTTTTTTTTAAATGGTGATGTGGAAGAAGAAATCTATATGGAATAGCCTGAATGTTTTGTAATTCATGGACAAGAAGACATGGTTTGTAAGTTAGATAAATCTATGTATGGTCTTAAACAAGCTCATAAGCAATGGCATGAAAAGTTTGATAATTTGATTATATCGAAGGAGTTTAAAGTAAATGAAAGCGACAAGTGTATTTATTACAAATCTGAAAATGACATTTGCATTATCATATGTCTTTATGTAGAAGACTTACTCATATTTGGTTCAAATATTCATGCTGTAAATATTTTGAAATCATTGTTGTGTAACAACTTTGATATGAAAGACCTCGGAGAAGCGAGTGTAATCCTTGGAATCAAGATCAATAGGTCAGAAAAGGGAACCTCTTTGGACCAGTCTCACTATGTTGAAAAGATACTAAAAAAATACAAATACTTTGACTATAAACCTGTGTGCACACAATATGATCCAAGTGTGAAACTTTTCAAGAACACTGGTGAAGGTGTTAGACAAACTGAATAAGCGAGCATCATTGGCAGCATCAGGTAAGCCACTGATTGTACTAGACCCGACATTGCCTATGTCGTGGGACTGTTGTGCATGTTTACTAGGAGACCTAGTATATGGAGCATTAGCACGCTATCGAAATAGTCATGAAATACTTGAAAAGGATCATGAGTCTCGAATTACATTATCAACGATTTCCTTTCGTCCATCGTCCTTGAAGGATACAATGATGTTGATTGGAACATTTTATCAGATGACTCCAAAGCAACCAGTGGCTATAATTTTAGTATAGCCGATGGTGATGTATCTTGGAAATCGAAGAACAGACGATATTGGCTCAATCCACTATGAAGTCAGAAATGAGCACTAGTTACCGTTAGTAAATAAGCAAGCTGGTCAAGATGGTTGCTATCTAAGACCCCTTTTATGGGAAAACATATGTCAGCTTTGTTGATTCACTGCGACAGTACCGCAGCTATTGCAAAATTTTGAGAATCGTTATTATAACGGTAAGAGACGACAAATACGTCGTAAGCACAACACTGTTAGAGAATTACTTTCTAAAGGAGTTGTTATAATGGATCATGTACGTATTGATGAGAATTTAGCAGATCCTTTGACAAAAAAGTTAGCTAGAGAGAATGTCCTAAATACATCCAAAAGGATGAGACTAATGCCTATAGAGTCACTCATGATGGTAACCCGACCTAAAAGACTAGAGATCCCAAAAATTAGGTTCAATGGGTAATAACAAGTCATAGTGATATGAGACGAACATGCTATTATATATCAGAGAAACATGATTCCTGAAGCGATGATAGGATGAGATAATAGAAACTCATAATGAGATCTATACTTTATGTGGAGTGGAGTACCTAGCTACATGAATATTGTTGCTAGACTCACCTATGTGAATGTGGAAGTGAGGCTGCTTGCTATGGAATTTCGAGGCAAAATTCCTAAAGTATTCACTATACTGAGATAGACGTGCAGGGCCATTAACGCACAAACTTTTGAGAATACATCTAATGAAAAGATTGTGTGTGGGTTTGATGTCAGAGATAGAGTTCAAGGCTACGAGTCACTCTTGTTGAATTTGAATCTTACTTACTATGCAAAGGTTCAAGTCAGGAGACACATTTTTTTATGCATAATCTTATAGAATCGTCTGACGTTATTTCATAAACATTTTTTTAATTCAAGTAAGGGATTTTTGGAACATAGAAAGTATATTAGTGTGTGAATTTAAAAATTGTTGAAGTCCCACGTTGGAAGAACCTCATATATTGAGTAGTTTTCAACTTTATAAATATTTAAGTCCCATATTGGATAGAAAACATATGTGGGTTTGCTTCCACCACTATATAAAGAGTGTCAAACTTTTGTGAAAAACACACCAAGGTTTGATGCATTTTCCAACTTTCTCTTTGCTCCCTTTTTTATTCTGCTCGATATATTTCCGAGCCACTTTCTCCCATTTCTTTCTGTCCCTTCGAGTTTTAGAGGTTCTAATACCACTTTCTTCACTTTCTTTTAGAACGGTTTTTATATTGTAGTCTCTTCGATTTTTTAGTGGTCATAATACTATTGTTCTTTTAGAGTGGTTTTTATGTCGTAGTCCCTTTGATTTTGAGTGGTCCTATTACCATAGTAATTTTTTAGCGGTTTTTTGTGTCGCGGTCTTTTTGATTTTGGTCATAGTACCATATTGCAAGTTGCTTTAATTGCCATATTAAGAGTGACTTTAACCGTCATATTGAGAGTGACTTTAACCATCATATTGATGGTGTAATTTTAGAACGGTTTTCTGAGGTGCAGTGGAACTCCAATATAGTGTATTTGGGCGGGGACTTCGTGGTTGATAGTCTGCCTTGCACAATTTGAGTCATGCCGAGAAATGTGTTAAAGAGAGCGGCTGAGTCCGCGACTCAACCCATTAATATCTTCGGTGATATAAATTTATTTTGAAACAATTTTTTGAAACTAAAAAACAATATAAATGATTTGATGAATTTCAATTTTTCAATGCGAAGAACACAAGAGGATAGTTGAAAAACAAAAATTTAAGTATATCTCAAATTTATAAAAACACTAATGTATTTTGTAATGCAAATAAAATATTAAAACTAACAAAAGAATTTGGAATGAAGTAGTAAATATAAGCAAAATCATCCAAAAAAAAATTTAATAAGGTAGAGACAATGCGAAGTTTGAACAATTATTTTGGGGTGTTTGAATTTTTAAAATTTTAGTTGATAAATTAATTATAGTATTTTATTATATATTATAACTTGAGGTTATAAATTTGCAATGTAAACACGCAAATTTTTTTGGAAACACAACTGCAAAATGCGGACGATTGGATTGAAAACTTGTACATGTTTTAGAGAGACGAAGTTAAGGGTGTAACATATTGATTTAGTTCATATCTTTGGAGAGGAAAAAAATCTAAATAAAAAAGAAAATTAGTTTGATTGAGTTTTTTGAAATTTTTTCACAAAATTAAACTCCAAGTGATGAATAACATGTTGATTTGGTTATGCTCATTCAAGTTGACATTAATAAAATTAAGATATTTTTAAACCTATAATGTAAAATTAAGATACTATGTCTCCACAAAGCTCCGTAAATAGGTAGAGGTATGATATTCTTAAATTATAGTTCAACTGATAAATATTAAAATTGTTAAGTTGAATATTATCTTCAACCATGTAAAATGTGTAAATTTCTAATGGTATTTACTACTTCGTCAAGAGAAGAAGAAAAAAAAAAGGAAAAAGAAAAAAAAAAGGCAGAAATATGTTGAATTTTCAATTTGTGTGATATGGTAGTATTGATTTGGTTTTGACTTGTGAAAGACACCGCACGGAAGGCCCACCGGCTCATGTGCACCAAGTAAAGGACAACCCATCCTTCCAACTTGTGGTCCGGGGAAGAAAGCACATTTCTTGTTTTTACACTTGAAATTTTATTCCTTATATAATATAATGTTTATTTTTTTGGGTGATTTATATAATGTTTATTAGTAGTAAGATTAGTTAGTTTTTTAGGCATATAGACCAATAAACCGAAGAAAACAAAATCAGGAATAACATCAAAATGTCTATTAGGAGTTATTATCAGAGAACCATATTTGATAAAAGTATTTGCCATTTGATTAAATTCACAGAAAACATGAATCAAGGAGTAGTGCTTCAACTGATTAAGAAACAAAAAACAAGAATGTCTAGTAGTACATCCATCCAACACCAGCCTCACAACCACATTCGAATGAGATTCAATATCAATTGCTCTGATGCTTGGACCAAAGACTAACTTCAATCCTTTCAAGATAATAATTGTTCAAGCGCATGATCATATTGCAAGACCCATCGAAATGACACTCACTGCCACCATTAGTATAACTCCTAACATTTTTAAAATGGTCCTCTAAGAGAATGCTCGCAGAAGCTTGGCCAATGATACAACTAATTTGAGGCACTTATCAAATCGTCCAAAAATTAACAAGAATACGATTACCAAACTCTCCAACTCAAGTTGTCATTAAAATATTAGATCAAATTTAGAAGTCACAAACCTCAGAAAACTCAAAGACACCTACCATATATTTATTTTGAATCACATTAAACCAAAAGATTAAGAAAAATAAAAAATCTTGATAGTCATTATTAACTCCAATTCGTCTGTTTCCAAATGGTCTGCAACTTGGTTAGATTCTCTCAAGACATGAGTCCTAGCTATTTGTCCCACCTCTCCATGAATATGGTGGATGACTTCAATTAAGCCAATGCAAGGGTTTAATTTTACATCAAACATTAGTAAAAAGGGATATGGCTTGTAAAGAGTTTGAGTAAACGACCTCTACACCATGCCGTAAAGGATTCCCCACAACTCTGCTTCAATAGTTGAACATGATCACACCTTATTTCATTAGTCAACAAACATTCAGGAGATAGATTCCAAAGGAAACATTGAATTTCGTGAGGAATAGGCCAGTTTCAAGTGAGTTTGAAAATGAGGCTAATTTTGCAACGTTGCAAAGGAAATCACACACACAGGCTAGAGATAAATCACCATCATGGTAAGAATAAACACAAACATGATAACAAACAATATACAACTGATACAAAATTTCTCCAACTTGCCAAAACCCGTAAGGAGCAACAACAAATATATGACAACAAATTGATCAAATGAAAGACCTAAAAAACACCACTATTTTAATGTGGAAAACCCATCAATATAAGAGTAAAAAATCATGGATAGTTCAGAGAAAATAAATAACTCCACTATAATCAAATAAGGGTACACAAAAGTTTCAAAGTGATGTACAAATTATGCCTTCAACCAGCCAAAATAATAAAACAGTAAAGCTTACAAATGAAAAACAAGAAGAAGAAAACACCCCAAAAATCTGCTTCCGTGTGAGCACTATTTCTCCCCTCCAGATGTCGTTTCGCCAATCCGACCGTTTAAAACAAAGACTTCTATGTTGCGAACCTGCTGTCTAAAAATTAGTCTGATCAAACGGTTAATGAATGCGCAATCAATATTTTTCTGAGACTGATTTGACAAAATCGGGAATAGAGTTTACTCTTCTTTTTCTCTTCTGTGGCTGTCTGTTTTTTTCAAAATAATATCTATCTTACAATCTTAATCAGGCTTCTCTCTACTTAAATAAATGAAACACATAATGACCTACAATATTTAAGTCTTTCTTCACGTAAGAAGAGAGCCCAATACCCAACACATTATTTATCAAGTTTCAATCTAGATCATAAATGTCATGGGAAGGGGAATGAGGTATCAAGGACATCATCTTGTTTATCACAAGGAAATAACATTGCAAATGTGTTCCACCTTACAATGACTTAGTTGAAATATTTAGGCACAAACTTCGTTGCTTCCTCTGGTGCCACCAAAGTAGCAAGGGCGGTATAACATCAACATTCAATTTAGTTATAAATATTTCACACTAAAGTAGCAAAGGCCAAGCTAGGTTTTAGCATCAAAATTTTAGATAAAAAAATGTTTGAAAAATTCAATTTAGTTATAAATATATAATATAACATATTAATCATAAATGTTCGCTTAGCTTAATTAATCACGATAAATGTTTCATATGTTGTAACTAAGATTCAAAATTTGGATGCAACAAAACTTGATTTTTTTGTTAATTATTTTTATAAGTCTTGTGTTATTTATTTATTTAAAAAAGACTTCACTATAACATTTGCTTTAGTAGACCTCTCTCAACATGTTGAGCCGACCATGTAAAGTAGTCGTTGCATCTATACGTAATATTGAGTTAAGGATCCATCTTGAAGCTAATTATTTCATTTCCATCACCGATTTGCAAATTAAGAAGTTGTTTATTTTGTAAAAATATTTCCTATTTTTATTTTTTAAAATTTATGTTAATTTTATTTATTAATAATAAGGTAAGATATTTTTAAAGTGAACAATTGTCATACATTTATAGAAAACAATGAAAATGTAAAAAAAACAGTTTTTATTATTTTTAAAAATATATTTTCATTAACTAACATTTCATCTATCTTTAAGACAAAAATTTACTACAAAAATCTTTAATCAAATTAGAATAAAAACATTAAATTTTTTCGCAAAATAAAAAGTACCTAAAATTTTCATGAATAATGCTACACTGAACACAATCACGGGTGGAGGTATATGTTTACCTGAACTGCTCCAACCTTGCCGACATTTTCTAAATTTTGTGCACCTATATATAATAATATATAGGAGGGTAATACACATAATAATCCGAAAACTTCTATGATATATTGAAGAATTAATATGTTTTTAAATCAATAATATTGAATGAAATATTATTTATGTACAAAAACTCGTAATTTAGTCAATTTTAATAAATATTATAGTAATGTATACGTAGATAAATTAAAAAAAAATTATTGATCAAAAAATTCATAATATTATACGCACTTTGTTTTTTATTGTACCGTAAAACTTGTCTAATAATATATGATAAGTCACTTTGTACTTCTTTTTAATTTTGTGTTGTTGACTGCGAGACATGTCTTTTGATATAAAGTCTTTCCTCCTACGCTTTTTTGGTCTCCCAATCGACCATTTTAGTTTTAGTGGTTCTGGTTTTGGATGATCAGTGATAATCCAATATTCTTGGTTGTTGACAGGTTGAATGTAGTGCTCATAAGTAGCATTCAATGCATCCATTGTCAGCCACTTATGCAGACGATTCTCGGGCCTCTCATTCAAATATGGTAAAGCTACAATGGCTTGTTCACAAGGCATGTCCGTCATCTGCCACAATTGACAAGTGTAAGTACATAATTTTATGTTGACTCCAATTGATGACTTGTGTCTCTGAACCTCAAATTGGCTTTCTTCACCTGTTGAGATAGGTGTCCACTTATTACTCTCTACATTCAATTTGTCAATTCGTTATTTTTTAATCGATGGTAGTATCCCCTTGCTTATGGCTAAAACTCTTTTATGGGATGACATCCTCCTCATCAAATAACACCTCAACTCTTCTAACATTGTTAAAATATGTTTCTCTCTGTACTTGACAATCTTACTGTTCCAGACTTCACACATGTTGTTGGTGATGTTATCCAACTTAGGATAATGATTGTAATAGGCCTTCACCCATGTTGTAGGGACAATGTTGTTTAAGTAACTCAATGCTCGTTCATTTAGTGTTTTCAATCTCTACATGTGCGCTTTATACTCTAGTTCAATAGTGCTTTTTGAACATTGTCACACAATGCCACACAATTCATTGTCCTTCAATAACTTGATGAAATTCTTCCAAATATGCAACACACAATTTCTATGTCGAGCATGTGGCATAACTTCCTTCAATGCAAGTAATAACCCCTGTAAAGACAACACAATGACATTATATTAAATATGCCCAATAAGTCTCTTACAAAAAATAACTAGTTAAAACACAATACACATGCATTTTCATGCAACATCAATTTACCTTATGTTGACATGGTCTCCTATATCACTTTCTAATAGAATTAAAAACTACTTCCAATTCTCTTTTGTCTCAGCATCTACTACAACATATGCAATCACATAAAATTGATTATTTGCATCTTGACCAATCGCTGATAAGAGTTGTCGCTTGTAATATCCTTTCAAAAATCACCAATCAAGCCCTATGAAAGGCCTACACCCAACTTTGAAACCTATCTTGCATGCATCCAAACAAATATACAATCTTTCAAACAACAGAGGAGATCCCACAATGGACGATACATTCATCTTTGCAGTTGATCTAGGGTTGCTTCTGAACAACTCACCCAAGTAGTCCCAGGTCCTTCTGTATTGTTCCTTTTCACAACCTTCTACTGTTACCTTGATTTTTTTCAATGACCATGACAATTTCTTATCATTTAGATGCACACCGAAGTTCTTTTTCATTACGTCAAATGTTTATGTCCTTTTAAGGTCAAGTTGTGTCATCAAAGCTTTCTCCAATATCTTTGCAACCCACCCTGTATTAGTTGATTTGTTCTTAAACACTCTACAACATGTATGTTTTGACACAAATCTTTTTATTTGATAGTCATTAGACACACTATTTAATGAACAAAGTGCAATCCACAGGCAGTCATCAACTTTGCAAACAACCCTAACATTTCCTTATTATTCTTATTCCACTTAAATTGTCTTCCAAGGGCAATGTTGTAGTCCTAATCAGCGTTTTTAAAATAAATCAATCTAGTAAATTTCATCCCAAGATCTAGAGTAACTTCACCAAACATAGAAGTTGGGTTAAACAAGGGGAACACATGCATTGATCTCCCGTCATTGTCTATAGAGTCTAGAGTCTTCATCCCCTCCTAGTAAGAGTCATACCCATTGGCCTAAAATGAAGTTTGGCCACTATCTTCATTGTGTAACTCATTTGCCGAGACAATTTTACCATTTTATCATGCAATTTATCATAATTGGTCATCTGAAAAAATTAAAGAGAAAAAAAATTATGAGACATTATTAATATCAAGGACTATATTGGGTGGATATATTAGGAACACAATGAATGACAAGATTAAAGTAAGGTAAAAAACAATGGGGCAACACTATACAATGGAGATCACATAAATATAAGGGAATGAAAAGATCAACTTTAACACATTGTTAATGCATAAAAACGAGATCAAGAATTGCAACATGACAGAGCAAAGAATAGAGCAAGAACAAAAAAACTACAACATAACAAAGTGAGAACCGAAAATCCCGTCAACGATAAACAAAATATCCACAAATCGCAAAGACCAAATAAAAAATTCACGCAAAATAGCATCAACAAAGCAAAAATCGCATGAACAATACATGGAATCGCACCTTTGAAATGTGAGCATGAATCACAATAACACACCTTTAGAAACATGAGCGCAAAGAAGAAAAACGTGAGAATGAAGAAGAAAATGCAGCTTCTGAAACAAACGACAAAGACGACGGAAGTCACATCATCAGAATTGCAAACCACATTGGAATCAAAAGGGGCAAAAATTGCCTCAATAGTACATGGAATTGCATCTTAAAAAACATGAGCAGGAAAAAATGTTTGGCAACAAAATTTTATTTTAACTTTTTCCAAATATTTCACGTGTAGGCATGGTTTTGACACCTAGATCACACAAGTTTCCAACTTAGCACAATACATTTAATTTAAAAAAAAAATATTGAGCAAAGGAGTAAATTGTCCCAGTTTATTTTTCTTAAGGACTAAAATAATAATATATGTGTGTGTTTGTTTTAATTATAAATTAGATGTTAACTCGCGGGTTGCGCCGTAGAATTTAACGTATTATTGAATATAAAATAATAATATGTAAATTAAAAGTAATGTTGTTTTTGTTTTAGAGTAGAATTTACTAAAAAAATTATGTGTTAAGAGGTAAATATATTTTTGAATAACTATATATAGGCTAATTTTGATTTATTTCAAAGGAAAAGGTAAAACCTTGTTGATTAATATAATTCATGCAACATATATTGAAATATGTTCAACATTTCTTTATCGTAAAAGTTATATATTTAACTATAATATGTTCTTCATTTTATATAATTTACATTAGTTTGGAAACATTATATTTTTTAAATATATGTACTTGTTCACATTTTCAATTTTACAAATTAATCACAAAAATCATTATATGTAAGCAATTGGTTAATATCAAACTAATCATGTGTAAAGTTAAATAGGATAGTCCATTTCAATGAAAATGTGAATACAAATTCATAAAGGTTCACAAAGAGGTGTATAGTTTTGACCAGTAGTTGGATCTGAGTGTATACCAAAGACTTCTTAGGATAAAGATTACACTCCATAAGTTTTAGTCAAGCGATAGTTAATGTCGTCTTACTCAAAGTAATTGGCAATAAAGTATAATTATGTATACTCCAACTCGAAAGTGAATTGCTCAGCTTGGCACTAAAAAACGAATAACTTCACATGTCCCTCAAAGTTTTCTTTATATACTTTAAGAGTTCATATTAACTTAGTAGAAAATAATTCTTGTGTAGACACTAGAATTTGAACACACACATAAAAGAAAAAAAAGTAGAAAAATAATAATTAAGTAATGTATAGTTTTAAAATAATTAAAAGAAATATAATTTTTTCTGTGTGTGACCAAATAATATGTTCAAATTGTTGTGTCTACACAAGAATTACTTCTTAGTAAAGCGGTTTGTCATCATGACTCAAAAAATTAAAAAATTTAAGTATGTAAAGATGGATAAATTTTAGTAAAGAATACTTTGCCGATAAACTCTAAGTTGTAAAAATGAAATGTAAACTTTTGAAGAACTAATATTGTGTAAAAGTGTATGTTTGAACTAGTGGAAAATTCACCGTAATTTTGTTTAACCTTTAAAGAGTAACTTTTGTTAAAATCTATGTAACTATGTAATTTTGTCAATCCAAACATCTATTAAATGATAATGTGTGACCTAGTGTGTACTATATCATTAATTCAAGAGTAAGAGTTTGTTAAAATCAATGTTTACAATAGTATTTAAAATATTGCAATAATTTTTCACGTATGCAAATATAGCTGATAGATATATATGGAAGAAACACTATATTGCAAAATAAAAATTTCTTGAGGTTCAAAAGTCTTAAATAATAATATTTTTTAGATAGAAAAAGTGTTATTTACATAAAATTCTCAAGCCAAATGAAAATTTGATATAAAACATTAGTTAGTGTGAAGTTTGTATTTAAACTTCAAGTTAATACTATAACTGCAAATCAATTTTATATCTAGTCTTTTGGATATGGAGCAATTTCAATTACATTAATTATTGTTTCATCTAAATAATTAGAGTATGAAATGAAATTTTCAAATAATTATTTGCCATGGTCAAGAAATTTCAAGAGTGAGTTATAAAAAATTATAGGCAAGAAGAGTTTGTTGATGTTTAAGACATAGGAAATTTCAAGTAGTGAAATAGTTAGAAGTTATTCATTTCATTTCCAAACAACTATCTTTAGTATTCTTCATCTTTATTTTATTTTGATTACGATATGTGTTTTTTTAATTATAAAAAGAAAAAAAAATGCTACGAAAGACGCATTCAATAACTTAGGAAAATACTCACCTCCTATATATGGTCTTCAACAATAATGACAATAGATGACTAATGTTATTGAAACATTTGGAGACTAACAATGTGTCACACGTTGAAATAGGTATGACTTTATTGCATTTTATAAAGTCTTTGGTAAGTGACTTGAACCAAATACAAGAGGGTGGATGAAAATCAACAGATAGATCTTTATGTGTGATAAACAATACATTAAAGATAGTGAGTAATTTTTTTTTTATGAGTTATTGAAATGAAAAGTTTGATAAGTGATTAAAGCATTTAAGTGTATTGGTTAGAGTTAAAGTTGCTAAATGTATGAAATAATTGTATTTGAATGGACAAGTGAAAGGGTTTGTTTTATATTATATATTGGTGAAACAAAATATAATGGAAGCAAAACATGAAAGAAGTAGTTTGATTTGAAAGGTGCCACATCATAATTTTAGTGAGTTGGCAAATTTTGGAATATGTGGCATACATATAGATGAGTTGTCGCCAATAGAATTCGGGGCTTTGTTTTAATATATTATAATAGATTATTGATAATAGTAGCAATGATAATTTAGGAAGGGAATTGTTATTGTAGGGGCAAACTAGACAATTTATTGTTAAATCTCCCATATTTATAGACCAAGTCAACAAAAAGTCAGTTTTTTTTTACTCTCCTTCTTCCTCATTCTCATGAACAAATAGAGAGAAAAGAGGGAAAAACTATTCTCTTAACACAAATCAACATGTTATCCCACTCCTACCATTCTCTCAATTGAAGTAAATATTAGAAGGTTAAAAGTGTGAGAAGAAGAAGAAACTAGGGATTTCAAGAGAATCAAGACTTGAAGAAATATACATGTTAGAATAGATTTACATGCAAGTTGGGTATTTTTATGGGCATTCAATTGGAAACACTTCTTGTTTGATTTCGATTTTAGAACTGGTATTAGATTGAAATTGATAGATATATTGACTATATATTGCATTGTGATTCATTGGTTGAAACATGCATTTACCTTGGGCCTCAATTGATAGTGGGATGACTTGCTAGGGTATTTGATAGAAATGTAGTTGATGTCCTCCAAATTCCGTATGGAGTATTTTTAGTATTTAGTCTGTAACTTTTTCTATATAAATAGTTTGGAGTTTATTTTTGTACCATTAGAAATTAGATAATTTCCTTTGAAATAAACTCTGGTTTCACTAAATTTAATTGAGAATTGATAGAGAAAAATGTGCCCTAAGTTAGACTAAAGTTGTTGCCCTGCTTTCGGAATCTTTACGTATTATTTTGACAAACTGTACTAATTAGGAATTTAACTTGAAAAATGAAAATTATATTCATAAGTGAGACATCATAAGCTTTCCAATGAAGAGTAGTTTACTCAAATCAGACGACATTTGATATTTTAATTGAATTGTCAAAGTTGAAGGATTCTCTACACAAAAAGATTATCTTATAGCTGAGTTGAAATTTGCATAATAGGAGTTATAAGAATCAGTTTTGAGTGAAATCAATTGCATTGAAAAACTTACTCTTAGTACTTTAATTCTGTGAAGTTTCATAATTTTATACACTTTTACAATTTGTAGTAGTTTTATGAACACAACTGCTATCATAGAATTCTAGGGTGTGTTTTAGATACATTAGACTAGGTTCTTGATTAAATACCTTAGTCTTATGTATAAGAAGTTAAAAGGAATTATATAGAACATTATAGAGGGTATAATGTTAAATTAAGAAACGACATGTATTATGCATATATATATATATATATATAAAGTATTTAAATACTTTTATAATAAAATATAACTTTATAGCAGAATTTTATTATAAATTCAAACCGCAATGTAACTAGGATGATTGGAACGCCGATTATCGTCATTAGACAATTGGTTATAGTGGGTTAGACTTTTCCTGACTGACTCACATTTGAGGAATGAACTACACAACCTTCATATATATATATATATATATATATATATATATATATATATATATATATCAAATGAGAGGAGTTTTATAATTAGAGGTTGATAGGGTTTTTTAAGTGATCATGAGCTATTTAAATAACTCTTAATAATGGCCATGTATGTTCAAGATTTAACCATCTCATTATAAAACTCATCTTATGCTCTATATATATATATATATTCACAGTTACAATATAAGTATAAAACTAGTTATGTATCCTTATTAATTTATTCTAGCTTATCTAAGTCCAAGTATGTAACACTGCCGCAGTTGAGTTTAATAGAGTTATGTAATTGTTTTTATAAATTGCAAATTATAGAATTAAGTTATTAAAGAATGCATTTAGGTCTTAGGAGTCAACATATGTTAGTTTTGCGGGAACTCATTGAGACGTAGTCTCATCTTTTCCATTGTTGTTGTTTCTAGATAAGCAGGAAATTAAGGATAAGGGAAAAGGAAAATCATCTTAGAAGAATTACGTAGAATGTAAGACCCTTAAATTAAAATTAAATTATGGATTTAATATCAAGTGTATTTTGGAATATTTGTAAAATATTTGAGATATGTATATTTGTGTATATATATATATATAAATATTTTTGAGATTGATTAAAATTATTGGACGAAGAATAATTTAATTTAATTACGAGTAATTAAATATCGGACAGTTGATCAAGATTTTATCTGCCAACAGAGCTGCGACGGGAGTGTTTAGTTGCTTAAGGGTCGAGTTTAATAATATAATATACATAGTTGGTGGGGTATGTATATATATGTGTTGTGTGTGAGAGGAAAAAAAAATCAGAATTGAGAAACAGAACCAGGTTTCTCTGCCCGCGCCAGTTTTCCCTTCTTCCTTCTTCTTCTTCTCATTCTGTTGGTGAAAAAGAGCATTCTCAAAACTCAAATTACTTGGAAATTCAAGCGTCGAAACAGAAAGTGTCAAGAAGGAAAGTTGTTCCTCTCATCGTTACGGTGTTAGAGAACCAACTTTGGTAGCGATGATGCGAGCGGGAGTGCCGCCGACTTTTGTCGCGGTAACGTAAACGAGCGAGAAAAAGTAACTAAGGTAAGGGGCTCCTTCCAACTTTCTAGATTGCATTTAGGGCTATAAATGCATGTTGATGGATGAATATATATGATGTTCTATTTTGAAAACAAAACTTCCCTGCATGTTGTTATGTATGAGCAAACTGCTTGTGTTGTCGGTTTTGTTGCTGTTTTGTTTGGTTACTGCCGTGGTTGATGTATTGATGATGTTTTGGTGTTGTGTTGATCCGGAAATCTGTCTTGCATGTGGTTTGTGAATGATTAAAATTCATGTTGTTGAGATGATGCATGTTTGTGAGTTGTTGTTGCTGTGCTGTTTCTAGTTGCTGTTATTGATGTTACTGCCTTGCTGTTGTTGTGAAAGAAATCATTAATGTTGTGTTGAGGAAGTTCTGGGTTTCAGATTGCATTGCATTCTGTTTTCAGTGAAGAGAAAACATAGCATGTTCATGCATTGCATAGTCAGATGGTGACCGCGATGGGTCAAATAGTTGATGTGGTGACCGTGATGGGCCGCAAAGTTAAGTAGTAACCATGATGGGTTATAGAGTAGTTCCACATGTATTAGACGGTCTATTCTATCCGGGTTTCAGAGTGGTTCTGCGTGTATTAGACGATCCATTCTATCCGGGCTATGGAGTGGTCCCGCGTGTATTAGACGGTCTATTCTATCCGTGCGAGGATTTAATTTCTGTGTATTTGGCCTGTGAGAGGCTAATACACGTAAATGCAGTGACCGTGATGGGTTATAGAGTAGTTCCGCGTGTATTAGACGGTCTATTCTATTCGGGTTCAGAGTGGTTCCGCGTGTATTAGACGGTCCATTCTATCCGGGCTACGGAGTGGTTCCGCGAGTATTAGACGGTCCATTCTATCCGGGCTATGGAGTGGTTCCGCGTGTATTAGACAGTCCATTCTATCTGTAAATCGTGCTGGTCCGTGAGAGACTGCACGTGTGCTGGTCCGTGAGAGACTGCACGTGTGCTGGTCCGTGAGAGACTGCACCTTGGTAATTCCAAGAGTTGAGTACATTGACATATACATATTGCATTGGGATGGTTGACCTGTGAGTCATGATTTGATATGAATTGATGAGTGGAAATTGAAGTGTGCAAGTATTTTATGAATTCTAAGTGCCAAATAAGTTGTTGTGATTTTTAATCTTATCTGTACTTGCACCATGATTTATATGTTAAATTGGCTGTTTTGCAAAGATATAGACATATACATTTTAATAAGTGAGCATACTTATTTATTACTGTTGTCTTAACATTGGAACATGCCATGAATGTATTTGTTATCTTTGACATAACTACTATGTGGTAATTGTTAATTTCGGTTGGTGACCCTTTACAATATTGTGGAAATTGGGCTTTGCCCTCAGATGATACCCAAACCCGTGCCACCGACGGATACACTAACGACAGAGACGCTGTTAGTTTTCCTTGATCTTCACGTACGGAGTATTTGTGGACAGCGCAGAGGGACGGACAACTGGAGTGGAGACGATACTTGTAGAGGATGCGGTGGAAACCGTGCTATTGTAGTTTTAGTGCATGATCAAATCAGACTAGACTTTTTGTATAGGGTCTAGTGTTAATGGCTGTACTTATTTATTTTGGGATAATTGTACATCTTTTCCGCACTCTGGTAATGTTTTGTGGATTCAGGATACAATTTTGATGTATTTTATTTTGGTATATTTTGAAGATCAATTTCCCAAAATTAAACTACTGGGCTATAATTATGATGTAATTATTTAACTACTTTTTTCGTTTTGGATTACGACGCCATATTATTTTGAAATGGTTTAATTTCAATTTATTTAAGTGATTAAATTTTAATTTCTTTTAATTCCTTTGAATTAATTTTAAAAATTTCTTTTATTTATTTTTAAAAAAAAAACATCGGGGTGTTACATAGAACTTAGTGGATGTTGTGTTAGACATAACATTGTTGAGTTTATGTTTAATTATGTTTTGTTTCATCTGAACTTATCTATGAAGTTAGATGTGAGGCAACTTGTGTTGTCATCATGGAGACTTGATTATCTAGTACATTAACAGATCATTATATATTATTTTCTATATTACTAGTATATGGTATGATATAAGTATGTATAAATGTTCTCTAATAAATTTGATATATATATATATATATATATATATATATATATATATATTTGTTGGTTAAATTTTGACTTATGTTACGAGCTCTCATCTATCTAACTTTGGATTCGTCTGTGAACACAACCTATACCGATAGTTACTTCCATGTTTTATGGTATTAATGACAAAATTAGTAAAGTTTCCACATTTTTTGGGTACAACATTTATTCTTCTTTTATATCTCCTTTGTCCAAATATAATGAGTGTCAAAACACAAAACAAAGTCTACAATTGTCCCTCATCGATTCATATAAATAAGGTTCACATTTCTCGTCATTCCTCAATTTCAGTCCACTAGACTTTTCGTTCCATAGAAAAAGTTGTTGTGTAGCAAATGTAAGTTAAAAGTCTATCATTGCTTAAAAAATTTGGAAGTTGAACAAATATAAGTGAGATATAAACCTGATGTCTTAAAGGTTTGAGTTAAGAAGTGATGTCCTACTCATTTGTATGGTTGTTCTTGGCACAATGTGAATGATCCTCAAATTTCTCTCATGACCTAACAAAAGTGTCTTAAGATGAAAGATACAAATTTTTACTATCACTTGTCTCTGCTGATAAAACTACTGCAAGCTTTATTCACTTTATCACTCACTACATGAAAAAAAAGGAACTTCGCGACAATTAAAAGTGGCATCTACGGCAGTTACAATAATTTTGTCTTTGTGACTATTAGGCAACTGTCGTAAATTTAAGTATCGCTAGCCACTATTGCGACATGCCTGTAAACCATCGTAATAACCGTGTATTTATGAGGGTTAGTGAAGGAACTAAAGATTTGGGAATTTAGAGCGCGGGGTAAATGAAAAGAGGAATGCGGGACTAGTGAAATAGTTGAGCGTCTTTTTTCATTCTACAAAAGGATGGTGGTAGTTGGAAAAAGTTGTTGCATGAACTGCTGTTGATTATCATCGAGGGCCGTTTTGTAGGAACTGTTGCAAACTGTGTTTCGAAAAATTGAAAAATTCTTGTGGTGACTATGGTGTTTAGGTTTAGGCAACATCACAGTTTTGAACATTTTTTTTTTATTTTTTTAACATTTAAAAAAAAATAATGACAATGATATAGTTAGTGTATTATAAATGTTCTTATGTTTATGCCGAATATATTATAAAAACACTAATTTTAACATTTTTACTAACAAATATTTGTCCATTGTATGATTTTTATAATCAATTATAATTAATATATTTTAGTTATTCTCATTCTTATTTAGAAAACATGAAAAGTACTAAATTTAACTAATGATGAATGAAAAACATTTATCATGTGTAGAAATTATATATGTCAACTGCTTCTTTAATAATTCATTTTCAATAATATAAAACATTTAATTAAATTTATCAACAATAATTGAAATGATAATAAATAAATTTACATTATGTATTTTGATATAAAATATTTACATATGTAACAAACAATCAATAATTAAATTTATCAAAAAAATAATATAAATAAATTATCAATAAGTTATTAACAATATTATAAAGTAGAACACTTCTTACATTAATCTTTTAGTTTGGATTAGTTAATGAGCCCATTTGAATGTTTTAGTTTGGTTGAGGTTAATATAAAATCTTTGAGGAAAAATAAAAAACTTAAGTCACATTTTTTTTAATATAAAAAACAGTTTTTTTTAAATTTGGTTTGACGGACCAACACATTCCGTCCTGTGACTGTCCTGTTTTTTTAACGAGATAAATAGGACTGACAAATTTAAATAGACAAACTCAAACTTTTAATCGGACTAGCTAAAATGGCAGAAAAAACAGATCACACAATAAATTGAACCTATTTTGCCGCCCTTAATTTAAATTGATAATCCAATACAACATCTATAACATTTACTCTTAACAACTAGTTTTTTCAAATTTAAATTTAAAATCATAATTATATGGAACTCTTTAACAACGCAATATTTTCAAAATTCAAATTGAAAAATGTTTAAAATGGATATTGGTTGACATTTTTTTTCCAATTTTAGCCTTCATTTAAACTACTTTATGTATATTATATTTTTATTTTTTTATTTATTAAATAATTAAAATTTAAAAATATTCATATCTATATATAAAGGACACCAAATTTTGGTATAACATTTCTTCATTTCAATTTTAACGTCATTTCAACTATTTTAATTATAAAATGAATATTGACTGAAATTTAGATAAGTTTAAATAAATAAATATTATAAAATGTTTTTTAAATAGATTATACAACTGAAATAAATAAATCAAAATAAAATATATTAATACAATAAATATATATGCCATGAAACACAATAAAAAAATTGGATTGACGCCCACGTTAGCGTCCATCTTTTTGCTGGTGTTAATAATAGTACAATGAAAAAATGTATAATTTTTTTAATATATTTAAATAAACTAAAATATAATACATGTTCAATTCACAAAGATTTCGTGTGGACTTTACATAATAGAAGAATGAGAATAGTTTGAACTTCTATAATACATATTTGCTTCCTGATTAATATTTGAATATTCCTTTTTGTGTAGAGTAATAATTTCACCTCTAACCACTACATGCTAATTTTATACTTGAAAAAAAGCGCACTTATTTTACATTGATAAATTATATAATTTTTTTATCTTGAGAAAAATTAATTTTGATGTCAATCAATGATAAATCACAATTTTATAAATTACTTTTAAGGTCATTTAATCGTGGAATAAGAAAGAAACGGATAAAATAAAAGTGTTGAATAAAGATAGATAGGATAAGTTTTCTCCTCTATTGTGTTTATGTGTATCTAGTAACAAGCTAAATAACATAAATGATTCTATTATATTTTAATAAATTAAATAATGATACGATATATATTATATGTAAAATTGGTATATATAAATAAATTATATGTAAAGGACAAATATACCCTCATAAAAAAATATATTTAATTTTTAAATAAATTTAATAAATTTTATATTTTAATAATTTTATTTTTATTTTAATAGATTTTAATGTTTTAGATTATATAAAATGACAAAGTTATCTTTGTGATAAAGTCAGACACCTTTTTTTAAAATATTTTTTTAATATTTTTAATTTGATGCCAATTTTTTGTTTTGTTGTATAATATATATTTATATTTTATTAGATTTCAATTACTTATCTATAACAATATATTAAAAAAAATAGCTTTTTTATTGTGAGTTTAATCATTCAATTTCAATTTTACCTTCCTCATGAAACAGTGGTTATTACAACTTAAAAGTTACAACCTACTAAATAATTTTGAAAAAAAATTATCTTAAAACATAACAAATTAAAAACACATTTTAGCACAATAAAAATGGATAGACGTGTGCACATCCATATGCTAGTTTTACATATTAGAGTTATTACTTTGATTTAACTAAATGTGGTTTCACGTTTACTTTGAAGAATTTTTCATATTAAAACTTAAGGTGTCTGATTTATAATTTTCTCTTTTATTGCTACAATTATTGATTTTGGCTACAAATTTTTTGTTCATGTTACACAAAAAATTAATCATTTAAACGAGTTCCAAATATTTTTCTGCGCATTCTAGTCCTAACATTACCCATGGACCCACTTCAGTAACATAATAAAAAAGAGGCCATGACCTCTCGATTCAGGCCATGACTTAGGCCTACCTTGCCCCATTTCACTTTTACAGCCCATTCCCCTTTTTTAACTCCTTTGCTTTTTGTTGATTTAAAAACAAAAGAAAAGAAAAGCGAGATTTCTACCGAACATCTCCACGACTGTACCTGCCACTCCCTCAAGACACATGATAGTTTCGGAAATTTTAAATTTTTAAAACTTTTGGAAGTTTCAAATTTTCGAAATAAGGATTACATTTCGAAAGTTTCAAAAGTTTCTAAATCTGGAGAATTTCGAAAGTTTCCAAATCTGAAAAATTTGGAACTTTTCAAATTTGGAAAGTTTCGAAATAGAAAAATTTCAGAATTTCAAAACTTTCAAACAATTTGAGCACCATAATATCCCACCCCCTATTCAACGTAAAGATACATTTTTTTCATTTTTAATATCTATAAAACTCAAAAAATTATCATATGTTTTTTCACCCCCTCTTTCAAAATTTTACAGAATTTTGCATTACATTTTAGAGTATCTAAATCTTCTAAATTCAAAAGTAAGTATCATTCAAAGTTTTGAAATTTCCGAAATGAAAATTTTCCAGTTTTCTAAACTTTCGAACATTTTGAAAGTTTCGAAATACAAATTTTTCAGATTTTCGAAAGTTTTGAAATGAAATTTTTTTGAATTTTTCAAACTTTCGAAATTTTCGAAATAGAAATTAAAAAAATTCAAAACTTTTAAAATTTATATAATTTTTCAAATTTAGAAACTTTTCAAAATTCTTGAAATTTTTTATTTCGAAAGTTTCAAATTGTTTGAAAGTTTCGAAATTCTAGAATTTTTCTATTTCGAAACTTTTCAAATTTCTGAAACTATCCATTTTGAAATTTATTATAAATTGTTAAAAGGGTAAAATTGTCTTTTTATGTATCTTAAGGGGGTGGCAGGTACAGCTGTGGGGGTGCTCAGTAAAAATCTAAAGAAAAAGAAAGCAAATAATTGGGCCAAAAAAATCTAGCCTGTGAGTAAAAATGGACATATAGGGCAAAAATGGTAAACATGTCTCATTCATTTTTTGGTATCATTTTGTGTTGAATTTGAAAGAAAATATAAAATAAATTAATAAAATTAAAATTAAAAATGACAAATTCACAAATACTTTCTATCAAAAAATACGTGTATTTTAATTTCCTTATTACACTAACATAAGAGTAAATTTATATTGAACAATTATTTTTATATTCTATTATATTGATTTCAATCCAAGCTATGCCTATGTTTAGATTTAATTAGAGATGAAGGATAAGATACTATGCCAAAATTAACATATCGTATGAGCCCATAAGTTAAAGCAAATTTAAATATATATATATATATATATATATATATATATATATATATATATATATATATATATATATATATATGATTAAAGTCAAATATTTTTATTAATCCATCCACTATAATTGATTGAAAATTAATTATAAAAAAATATTTACATTGCTTGTACACATGAGTTAAATCCTTTTAATAAATAGAACTTGTTTAATAGATTAAAGACTAGTCATTAATTGTTTAATTGTTATAATTAAAAAATTAAAAAATATTACATCATTAATTACTAGTGTAAATTAATATACAAATTTTAGTACGACACTACAAGGAGATATAGTTGGTAACCGTTTTTAAGGTTACTTTTGAGAGCTTTGAGGTAACGTTATTGACCTTCACTATTCGTCTTGGTTTAGTGGGTCGTTGTTTCATAGGTACCGTTTCAGACCTCTTCTTTACTTTTGTATTTATACTTTTTGCTCGTGTAATGCTTCATTTGCTTTGCTCTCTTTAATTCATTTTATGCAAGAACAAAGAAATACAAAGAGGTTTTATAAAAAATTAATTTCATGTAAGTAAACTTCTTATATTGTGAGCTCTAATACTTCTTTTGCCGGAGATCACTCCAATAGTGCCTTTATTCATAATTTTAACCCTAAATTTTTTTTTGTTGGGATTCATGCTCCTTAAATTAAGGAGGTTATTTGATACACTCCTATCATTTCTTAGATCAAATGCAATATAGGTGAAAGAACAAAAGGTTGTCCTAGACCAGCTACTTGTGGGGGGAAATTTAGAGATAACAGTTGTATTGTTGTGGGTTGTTTTGCTCAAAACTTAAACATCACCACTACTTTTCATGTTGAACTCATAGAGGCTATGCATGCAATTGAAATAACTTATTCCTTCTTGCCAAATCCTCCGACACAACCATGACTGAAAGGAAATGTTTCTAGGGCCTAAGGAAGCTTCCTTCTTTAGACATCATAGAGCGTCACCAAGGATCCAAAAGTACAACCTCTTGCATCATAGCCACTAACATCGTTGCTAACTCTTCGGTGTTATGTTCGTTGTTGCGGTGGAATTTGTAGTACTCCTACTTGTCCACGCCTGACTTATCTTTGACTTGATGAAGGAACTAGATTCTTTCATCCTTAAACTCCGCATTTGCATGCTTTCTCAGAATACGCTCATTTGTAGTGAGTAAGGGTGTGTAATCGACAAAATTCCCCTATCGTCCTTGACTTTTTTCTCTAGATATCTCATTTTGGCATTTGTCGTCGTCATTTAGTCGGAACCTCGATCTTGACGCATTTCCACAACATTTATCTTCTCTAGGATGAATCCGTTGGCTTTCATTAACATTTCATTCATTTCTTTTTGCTTTTTTTGGGCAATTTTATTATCAAATTTAGTGTCCTTTCTCAATCCTTGTTCTAGATGGTACATCTTCTTAGTGGCTTTGTCGCCCTTGATATGTACAACCTCTTTGGTAAACCTGTCAATGTAATTGCACGGACTCTTCCTTGACGTGATAGATTGCACCCAAACTAGAAACTCTCTTCGGTTTCCTCCTTGATGTTGTTTAGTGCATTGTGAATTGGTGACATAAATCTACCCATTAGTCAATGAAATTCAACCTGAGGTTTTTGAACCTGGCTATGGCTCCCTTTTTTAGAGTGAGGACAAACAACTTACATTTCAATGGGCCTTTAACTCTTTGGTAAGTGAACATAATGTCGATATTCTAGATACGGTCATCTAGATCTGTAGTGTTGTCATATGACTCTAGATGTGGTGGTTTGGATAAGTAATCTAGTATCCAAAAGAAGTGGATATTTGTTGAGAACAGTCCCCTAACTCGAACTTTCTAAGATGGATCACGAGAGGTGCTTTTCTAGTCATGGGAGAGATGTGGCATGACATATACTTATGATGGCGGTGGGGGGAACGATTATGATTCCTCCCACAACGAAAATTAGGAGGACAACCAGCTTAAGAGTTACAGTAGGATTTATATTGCAAGTGGTGAGACTTTTCTCCAAGTGAAGAATCGTGCCTGTTGTGGCGGTGTGACATAAGATATGTAAATTCAGATCAACGACGAACATATCTGACCATTTCTTTTATCGGAGTTTCTTTCTTGCGAAAATGTGCATCCAAGTGTGTCGTGATAATGGAAGAAATGTTGCATTGTTGTTGTTCTACTCTGGTGAGGTAGAGGTTTTGTTCTTGAGTCATCTGATTTTTTTAGCACCAAAAAGAGGTTAGCGACCAGTTCATTATTGTAGGAGTTGCAAGTGGTGGTAACGAGAATCTCCTGTTAAGACAAAATCTCAATTAAAGTGTTTTGATGAAAACAAACAAAGATTAATTAAAGACTAATTATAATTCTAAGTTAATTGTTATTTAACATGTGTATTTGAGTGTATTAATCCAAGATAGGTACTAAGTAGAATCAGTTTAAAGAAAAAAGCTAAAAATGGATAGTCAAGAACCAAGAACGTTATTGACGTTTTCTGGAAAAACCAAGAACGTTTTCCATGATTTTTTACTTCATCAAGACTGTTTGAACTAAACTTTTATGCAAGGAAAAATTATGTTTATTTTAAATGGATTTCCAGTACATCTTCATGGGATATGAAGCCTTAAAGATAACAAAAGAAACACTCTAAAAGATCTAAGGAGAAAAGTTTTAGAGCAAGACAAAATAGAAGAAACAGCTGAAAACGATCATTCTCAAAACTCCATAACATTCTCCAGTTTCTGTCATTCTGCACCAGAACATTCTCTAGTTTCTGAACCAAACCAATAATGTTTTTTATTTGCTGTACAGCACCACATTCTGACACATATTCTTATGATCAAATTAAACGTATAGTGTGCACATATCAGATGGTAGACAATAAACAATAAACAAATATGAGAAAGTCAAGACGTCAAAAAGCAGAAAAGTTCAGTCAAAAGATCAAAATAAGGGTTGATTATTTTATTCTTCCCCTTGACCAAGGGAACCTCCTCAAACGGTAATATTGAGCCTACAAGGACTTACTAAAAATCTATAAAAGGAACCTCACTGATCAAGAGAAAAACCAGACATTCAAGTGCAAAGAAAAATCATCAATCATTCACATTAACACTTGAAAGCTTTTCAAAGAAATCAGTAACCCTCTGTTTCGAATTCATTATCTTTAGTTTACTGAAACCTCTTGTAAAGAATCTAAACTCAAACAAGAGTTGATTCAAAACAGATTCTGTTAATAATCCTATCATTATCATATATAACTCAAGACTATAAGAATTGTTTATAGCTTGAGTAAGTTGTTTAAGAAAAAATTGTTTTAAGATTAAAAGGTGAGTTGTAAAATCCTATCAGGGGTTGATAGATGATCTAATCGAATCTCTTTCTGGGTGGAAAGGATTGACAAACTGTAACAGATCAAGGTTGATATGAGCTAGGCGCTGTAAAACCAAGAGGGTACTTTGTTTTAAACACTTAGTGGAAAAACTCACTGGTGTGAGGACTGGACGTAGCCCAAGTTGGGTGAACCAGGATATTGTTGGAACCAAGTTGGTTCTAAATACTTAGGATTTTGATGTTTACAAAAGCACTCCATGTAATCTTATTTTGTACCTTGAATTATTACATTAAATACCACCAGAAAATGAAGTTTGCAGAGGCAGAAAAAGCATCCAGAATGCATCCTGGAATTACCAGAGGATACACCAAGATGTCAAAACACTACCAGATGATATCTTTGCTGGCCCAGATCAGAAGGAAGCAAAGTCAGAAGGAGACCTGAACCAGACCAGAAGGAAGCCTGCCAGAGGGAGACTTGATCCAGACCAATAGAAGTCAAAAGTCAGACTTAATCCAAAAGGTATTCTGACCAGAAGATGGCTTGGCAGTGAAATGATAAACAGCCCAGACTTGATCCAGACTTAATCAGAGGATAAGTCAAAGGGTCCAGAACAAGAGATTGAACCGAGAATTGACCCAGACCAGAAGATAGCATGGTTCAGGGTATGAAACTAAGTCCAGACTAGAAGAAATGATCTCCAGAATTGATCCAGAACTGATCCAAAACAGAAGGTAAAATGTCCAGACTGAAATATTATTTGTCCATATTTAATTTCAGCTGAATCCAAACCAAGTCCAGAATTGGTCCAGATCAGAGGGAAGATATTCAGATCAATGGTTCACATTGAAGTATTTGGCCCATTGTTGGCCGAGATCAGAAGATCAGACCATGGTCCAGTTTTGGCCGAAATCAGAAGGTCAGGATGTGTGGTCCAGCAGTGGCCGAGATAAGAGGATCACACAGCATGTCAGTTTGCAAGTCCAGGATGGCCGAGATTAGAAGGTCAGGATGTGTGGTCCAGGGTTGGCCGAAATCAGAGGATCACAACATATCACTTAGTATGGTCCAGATGTGGACTAGCGCAGAAGATCAAATGGTCCAGATTTAATCATGAGGATTAACGGTGGAGATTTTAATTTATTTTGATCAAAGTATTAAAAAGATTTGTTACAAAAATAAAGTGAAGTATTGTGGAACTCAGGAGTTGTTGGCGGGAAGAAACTAAAGACATGATTGGCCAGTTATTTTTGAAAGAAAATCTGAAGCTTAAAAAAGATATGTTTTTTATTTAAATGAAGCCCAATTGGTCAAGATATTTTTGCAAGAGAACCCAACAAGATTCAGCTCGAAATTAAGCTTGGAAGAGGCCTTAATCTGCATCTATAAAAGGAGGCTCAAGGCAGAATACTTAGCATCGAAAATCATAAAAGAGTCATACACTTCCAAAAGCAAACACTCAAGTTTTCAGTGAGGTTAATTGTGAGTTTCAGCTTTCTAGAAGCAAGCGCTCGTGTTATTTTCTTTCCCTTGTGTTAGATCTAAGTTGTTGAAGTAGAGTCTACAATCTGAGGGAGTCAGAAGGGGTAGCAGATTACTTGGCAATTAGATTCAAGGCGTTGTAATTCCTTCTACAATCTGGGGTTGTCAGATTGGCAGGAAAAGACTTGACTTAGGAAGTCAAGGTGCTGTATTCCTCAAGAGTCTAGGATTGTTAGATTGTTTGAGAAGACTGACTTGGAGGGTCAGTGGTATTGTTGTAATTCAAGGTTTGAATTAGTGAAATCCTTCAAGGTGAAGGGACTGGACGTAGCATGGTTAACGGTGAACCAGTATAAAAATTATGTGTTTTATTTTTACTTTATATCCGCTGCTAACTCTGTTTTTATTCATACATCAAGTTTGGTTTTAAAAGTGTAAAAACAAGAAAAGTATTCAAGTTTGGCAAACACAAGTCAACCCCCCTTCTCGTGTTTGCACCTTCAGATAAATCTCTGTGTGTTATCTCTTCCCTATCTCTATTTAAATTCAGCTCTTTATTTACTTAAGTTGAAAAACAATTTTCTGTTTTAAAACAAACCAGAACGTTCTCCGTTTCCCATAACGTTCTCCGTTTTCTGCATTTACTATCAGGATCATTATGCTCTTTAAAAACTAACCAAGAACGTTCTCAATTTTCTGTTTCCAGAATCAAGAACGTTCTTCATCTTTTGCCTTATTAACCAAGACTATTCTTGAGTTATATTTAAAGTGTTAACAGGAAAATTTTAAAAGACAGCTTTACAATTCAAACCTCCTTCCTTGTAAAGCAACATTTCTACTTCATCTCCTACTTGTCCTTTGATTGACACACCGAAGAAAGCATTGAAGACAAGGTTGCAACATTTTCAAGCTATTGAATCTAAAACTTTAGAGTTGGACCACCACACTTGGATTTAGATCCAACCATAGAGATTTCAAATTTGAAAAGAAAGGAAAGCAAGAAAGGTGTGGAAGTTGGATTCCCACAAATGGCGCAAATGATTCAGTTAGGACCCTTGGAATTCGCCGGAGAATGTTTTTGGTGGTGACGTATGGTTGTTGGCGACTGCTCTGCCTCGTTGGGGTACTTGTAAGCATTCTAATGCCTAAGTCAATAGGAGTTGGAGGAAATGAGAGGTAAGAATGAGTATCTATCATGGATTTGAAGGTGCAGTCCCTTATATAGTGATTCCTATGAAGATGAGTGATAGTAGAGACACTTTGGGCAGTTACGGGTTATCCAGCGCAAAGTGCGGATCACCGTCTGATGGCCATTTTACAAGTGCAGGTTATCTTATATTTTCACTTTTAATTGAAGGTGTAGTCCCTTAAAATTTGAAATTAATTTTCACTTATATATATATCTAACACCTAGAATTTAACTAGAAAGACACTACAAGAAAAAACTTCTATACCTACGGAAAATTACCTACGGACCTTAGTCCATGGGTAAATTATTAATTATCCACGGAAAAACTGTAAGTAAATTCACTATTTTTTAAAAAAAAATTTAACACATTATCCACGGTTAGTCCGTGGGTAATGTTAAAAAAAATGCAACTGAACTTAATTTTTCAAAATGTTTTCGTATTTTATGTTTCCACGGAATGTCCGTGGGTAAATTTAATATATAATTTTTTTTAAAATTGTTTAATTTTTTAAAACTGATAAAATGTAAAAAGTAAACATAATCCTAACCTAACCTCAACCTTCAGTTTCCCCCAATTTGCGTTTTCCCTCTTTGCGTTTTCCCCAAACTAGCGACACCTCCATCCTCCATTTCGTTTTCCCTCTTTGCGTTTTCCCCAAAATAGCGACACCTCCAGCCTCCATTTTGTTTTCCCTCTTTGCGTTTTCCCCAAAATAGCGACACCTCCATCCTCCATTTCGTTTTCCCATTCACAATTACCATCCATCTTCCTTATTCATTACGGTCTCCCTTCGTCTCTGAGCTTGCTGTGCTACATAAGGTAAAGCTCTCATCTTCTTTGTTGTTGACGCTTCCTTTAACTATTTCTCCCTTCTTTGTTGTTGAGTTCGAACCCTAGCTTTACTTACTGTAACAATGTTCAGTTTCGTATCTTATTCTTGTATCAGAATCCTTCGGCTACAATCAGGCCATAGATAGGGATGGCTGGCTGAATACTGGTGACATAGGTTGGATTGTTCCCTACCATTCAGCTGGACGGAGTCGTAATTCTGGTGGTGTGATTGTTGTTGAAGATTGTGCTAAAGACACCATTGTGCTTTCATCAGGTAGAATAGAAGTTTATGTATGTTGCTCTTTCAATCCTAAAAGTAGTGTCCCTCTCAAACTTTCAATCTTTTCACTGCAATCTGCATGAATAAATGGATCATAATACACAGAACTGCAAGTAGTCATCTTGAAAATTTCTCACAAAATGGTTCTAAAGTTTTGCTACTGTGTTGTCCATTAGAACATTTTAAATAGGTTAATTTTACAGGAATCAGATAAAATGTTTTGGTCAGAGGTTTTTGCAGCATAAGATCCATAAACATTTGATGAAGTGTTTAAACAATCACATTGTAAAGTCAAATCACAACGTACAAGTCAAGATTATCTATTAAGGAACATAATCATGCTTTTTCACGTTTATAAGGTTCAAGCAGTAAAATTCCTAACTCAATAACAGAAATAAGAAATAGGAATGGAACATTAAAAATAATAATGTTTATTACGAAGGAAGCTTTAACTTCTAAGTTTACAAATAAATCAGTGTACGAGATATTTTGTACTAGCATAAAATGGTTGATGCAACATAAAAAAATAAGCCAGTGAAGATGCCATGTGTAAGAGATCATTGGAATAAGTTCCCCCCTCATAGCCTTTCTGATTATTTTTAGTGTTTATATGATAAAATCATCATAACTGCGTATCATTTAAGATTGAGAAAGCTAAATGAAAATTTATGTTAGATGTTTCATCAGTCTGCCAAATCAGACCCAGGGATGCCACTAAGATATCAAATGGTCATAATATTTGAGACACACTAATGTGATAAAAAAGTGAGTAAATTAACCATTACAAAAACCTCTTCAGTAGTAATCAAAACTAGAATGACCAAGAACAATCATAAACCAAAGCTGATTTGTGACAAAACGAAAACAAAGGTAAAGTCCTACTTGTGATCCATCCCAAAGCTGGCCCCAGTACACACTTCCAAATCCACCTTCGCCAAGTTTGTTATCATAGTTGAAATTATTTGTAGCAGAGTGTAATTCCTTCAAAGAAAACACTCGCCATGGAGGTTGTTTCTTCCCACGTCCTTTGCTGCATTGGTAGAGACTCTAATATCAGTTGAGCTAAATTTTGATACACTGTTAGTGTAAATTTTGATACACTGTTAGTGTAAAGTTTTTTACATTGGTTTGTGAAGTAGGTAATAACACTTTTTCTTGTAGTGGTATCTAGTATCTGTGTTAGTGCTACATAGGTGATAATGGATATTGTATTTTCTATGTTATCATGCAATGAAAATAAGTAAAGTTTATTTTGTGGTTTTAATCTTTGCAGCCATCAGCAGCAACTACTGATGCAAGTTGTGATTCGGTGGTTACTACTCCTCAGAATTCAAAGAGAGATGCTAATAATCATGTTGGGTAGTTTAGAGGCTCATGAAATGAACTTTTTGTGTTTTCTATTTTATTTTTTAAACTAAGGTATTCCGGTGCAACTGCAGATACTAATCCCCTTATTGTGTAATCCTTTGCAGACTCCTATCAATTGCGGAGGAGACCTTGACAGAGTTCCTTTCAAAGGCTACAGGAACTATTGTTGATTAGGTCCATATGCCTGGGATGAAGGTCTCTTATTAGTATTCTTTGCTATAAATTTAGTAATGAAATTAAGGGTCATGGCTTTTAGGAGATGATTATTGTGAATTTCATTATGATACTATGCTGATTTGATTATGAAAGTTAAGTTTCTACTACACTAGATATAATTTTTTGTGGTTGAGTTGAATATGGAATCTAATACATCCACTTGTTTAATAACTACTTTCAAGAAGGTGTCAATCCCACACAATGGATCACTGAACACCACAAATCCAAATATCGGTATACTGAACTTGGTTTTAATTGGTTAATAGCAAGAACAGAGGGAGTCGGGATGTGCTTCAAAGCAGAATACAAATCTGGTATGTTGGTGCAACTATACATATTTGTTGGTTAAATGGCTTCAATTGGTTGATTACAAGATTCTGAGAGTCAGTGAAATGTTGGCAATGGCATGCCTGTCACAACTTCATTGCATGCTTTCAGGAAAAGGAGTGCCTCCAGTTAAAGAAAGAAAGAGACAAGGATAAGAATCAGCCCAAATTTGTGTCTTCTGAGAACGAAGAAGATAATGCCCGTACTAAACGTTCAAAAACCATAGACAAGTAAGCCATTTTTTTCTTTCTTTTACCCGTCATTTATAGATATTCTGTGTCATTATTGTCCCCTTTGATGCATCTCCAAATTATCTTACTAGAAAACTTATATTTTAGGTCTTCTATATATTGCAGCTTTAAATCATAGTCGCTTATGTATGTTGAATGATGTGATATATAGGCAGAAGCCATTGAAAATGAACTGCTAAAATGAAAAGGAGGCCTTTGAGTTTCCATTTATAAGTTTATGAACCGAACAAATTAAATGTGTAGCTTTTTCAGTATTTCTATTGGTAAACATATACCTTCCCGTCTGTTTCTATAACTGTATATCATGTATAATTGGTCAGCGGTGAGAGTAACTAGATTTTATTGTAACAGCCTTGTTACCAACTAGGTATTGACAAATAGTCTCTACTATAATCTAAAAGTTCACCTGAATTAAAGTTGTTAACTTAGTATATCCCATGAGCAGAAGGGTCTTTTTCCATTATGGCCATGATGAATAACTAATCACTGTCTAATATGACAGATGTGAGATTGTATTTTATATTCATTCTCATATTTTTTTTATTCTCGAGCTATTGTGTTGCACTACGTCTACATGTGGCATAAAGTTAATATTAATGAGTGACCATTGACCATAGTGGAAGGGATTTTTGAATTCGTGCTCCCGAACATCGTAAAGCCTCTTTAAAATTTCAAATTGGTGTATCTTTAAACGACCCGACTGGTGAGGCATGAGAATATTCCCTCTTCCACATTTAAGAGAATTTCCTGTTTTTCAATATATATACTTATCTTTCTTTGTTGTTGTCGACTATACATTTAATATAACTTGGTAAACTACCACTGCTTATGAAAAGTTCTCACTTTGCACACTGGGAGAAAAATGAAAATTATTGTCTGGGTACTGTATGTGTGCATCAATTAAGCATTTCATCAACTACTTTCCCTAGCCTCAATCATGTTTCCATCTAATGCTTATAGTTTCACTCATAAGTCTAAATTATTTTATTCTCTTTGATATGATTCTAGAGGCAAAATATGATTAGTTCACTCTAAAATTCTAATGATACCTTAAATTTCTTTTGTTGACAGCTGTTATATGTTTATGTGCCAAAGTTCGAGACTGGAGGAGAGTTTTGGCCTACAGTTCACAACTACACAATTTTTTCATTGGTACTAATGCACATCATAGTAATTGGTATATTTGGGCTGAAGAAGCTTCCGATAGCATCTGGCTTGACTCTTCCTCTTCCTATTCTCACACTTCTTTTCAATGAGTACTGCTAGAAGAGGTTCTGTCCTATTTTCAAGGCTTTTTCTGCTGAAGTACGTTGGTTGAGAACTAAAGCTAATTTCTTATTATTGTTTTGATAATGATGCTTGTATGGTTTTCATCTCTCCTTATTTGAAACATATTTATGTTTTTCATCTTATTCTTCTCATTGGTGTTCTTGATGTTCATTTTGTTGCTGGATTAGCTTCCACTAACTAGTGTTCACACTTTAGAGAAACTGTTGCAATATACTGATGAAACGCATGATGATAATATCTTCAGCATTTTATTCTTCTTTGAAATGGCATATACAGATGATTTAATTTTTTTTTATTCTTCTTTGAAGTGGCATTACCCACGAACATTCTATGAGTAAATGATAATTTACCTATAGAAAATCTGTGGGTAATTTTATCTACAGAAAATCAGTTACTCATATTACCCACGGAAAATCTGTGGGTAAATTACCCACGAACATTCCTTAGGTACCCATGTCCTACTGATTGTCCGTGGGTAAATATTTACCTACGAGCGAAATAGCTACGGACCCGTGTCCGTGGATAATCTGTGGGTAATTTTAGGTTACCTAAGGACTTGCCGTGGGTAAAGATAAAATCTGCCGTAAGTAATAACACTTTTTCTTGTAGTGGATATTGTGGACAAAAATAATGTGATAGACTTTCAAAAGATTACAACATACTCCTTGCAAACATTGACAAAAAACTTTATCGTAAAAAAGAATGGACTGCACCAACTGAACCTAGTAACAACCACATGCACCAATTTACATCTATTCACTAAAGAAATGATAGCCCTAATAAGGACACCTTCAACAATATAGAAGAGCAAAGGGAGATAGGAGAAATCAAGGAAAACCTATCTGCCAACACTTTGGCGATTATTTAGAATTGAAAATTGGAAAGGGGAATTGGTATGTAATCCTAAATCCTATATGCTTCAAGAAACACAGGGATGAAGTAAACCAAGATATATGGAATTAATATTAGGCATGATCGAGTTATCCTTGAATAAAATTAGAGTGGTAGAAAGCACCACCAAAGGTAACCCTTGCACCTATTGGGTTGGGGGAATTTTTTCGAAATTAATTTAAGTTAATGTTCATCTTAGATTGCATCCTCGTGGGATGGAATATTTGATCTAATAAAAAATCCTACAAAGGTGGCTTCAAACACTTTGTAGAGACCTCAATACCTAAGCATGAAGTCAATTTCAAATCTATAGTCTAGTAAGAGAAATCTAAATAATTAAGACGTAAACTACAATAATTTTTTAATATATATTTTTGAATTTTCTTGTTGATTCTTTTAGTATAATAAAATACATTATTGTTAGAATTTACCCAATTCACTCTTTTTTGTTTTATATAATCTTATTGGATAAAGAACTTTTATGCAATCATTAATTAACCATTGATATTTTACCATTTCATTAGTATCCATTAGAGAAGCACTTGGCTAATAGTTACCTAGTTAGTGGGGTCTCTAACCTTCGCTCTAATTATATATACTAAAATATATGAATAAAAGAACCAATTAAATTATATCGACGTAATATTACATGATAAATTATTAATACTCGCGAAGATTAATAACGTTAGTTAAAAATATATAAGACATTAATTTTAATGTATTTCAATAAAATAATTTTATATTTTTTTATAAAATTTTATATAAATAATTTATATAATATAAACTTTTAATTTAAGAGTAAATTTATTGAACAACGAAATATTATATTATATTATATATATATATATATATATATATATATATATATATATATGTTTGTGTTTGTTAGAGCAACAAAAGCTACAATATATAAGTTTGACTGATTTGCTCACATGGTGGCGCGTGAATTGTGTAAGGATAAATATTTCCATGCAAAAGAAAAAAAGAAGAGAGAGGAAGGGAACAGACCAGACCAAAAAAAGGTTCACTTGGTCGGGACACACTTAAAGCACAAATTGACACCTTTATTTATTTCATTCCAATTCAAATAATATTAATTAAAATATATTAATCACATTCTTTACCTTAATTTATCATTCATTCACCAACTAACGTTACACTATACTAGTATTTATATAATTTATAGTATAGAATCATAATTAAAGTTTGTGCTGGCCATTCTACACCAAATTGCTATAGCATATATGTATAGGTTGGTCAGCATACACACCCTATCTTTTCTTTTCTCTCTATTAATAAAACATGACATATCAAACTCAAAACTTAGCTTTTTTCATGCAAAAGGAGGGAGAGAGAGGGAGAGAGAGAGAGGCACTATAACAAGTATCTCTTTTTTTTCCAAGCACTGTACTTACAAGGCATCAAAAAGAAGCTTATGGGTTAAGAAACATCACCTTCTCAAAATCCTGAAAAGCAATAAAACAAAAAGAGAGCTATCGAGGAATGGGAGGGAAAATGAAAATAAATAAATAAATAAAAAACATAAATATTATATATAAATACTCAAAAGCATCCTCCTTTATTTTTTAGCTTCTCATCACCACCTTCTTTGCCCTTTGATTCCTCTCTTCTTTTTTATTCTTGCTTTCTCTCTTTTTTTTCCCTTTCTCTTCTTCATCTCAAACCACAAAGAAAACACACTAGTACTCTCTATCTCTCTTTAACATCTTGATGTGATTCTCTCCACTATTCTCTCCCTAAAAATCAACCTTTAGAAAAGAGAAAGCTCCAAGAGGAATAACCATGGTTTATACTTCTCTCCCACCATATATGGATCCAGCCAACTGGCATCAACAGGTAAATTAACAAGGGTTCTTCAATGAGGTTCTTTACATATTGTTTCAAAAAGAAAAAAAAAATAAAATCAAAAGATAAATATTCTTGCTTTTTCTTTTGTTTATACCCTTCTCTTGAATATACCAAATATTTGATTTTTCATCTTTACCATAAAATTTTTTCCTTTTGTTATCTTATACTCTTTTTATTTTATTGTAGCAACCGAATCATCAAGTGGTAAACACTAGTGTCAACACTCCTCTTCTTATTTCATCACCACAACCTCAACCATCGAACCTGACACCATCACAGCCTCATGGAGGCTCGATCAGACCAGGTTCGATGGCAGATAGGGCAAGGATGGCTAACATACCTATGCAAGAGCCAGCACAAAAATGTCCAAGGTGTGATTCCACCAACACAAAGTTTTGCTACTTCAACAACTACAGTCTCTCGCAGCCACGCCACTTCTGCAAGACTTGTAGAAGGTATTGGACAAGAGGCGGAGCCCTAAGAAGCGTTCCAGTCGGTGGAGGTTGCCGAAGAAACAAGAGGACTAAATCGAGCAACAACAACACCTCAAAATCTCCGGTTAGCTCCGATCGCCAAACTAGCTCCGCAAACAATAACTCTCCGGCGGTCCTCAGTTCCCAGGCGCCACCACCGATGAGATTCATGGCTCCATTACATCAACTCGGCGATCACATCGGTGGTGAAATAGGGCTAAACTATGGTTTCTCTAGTCCAATGGGAGGAGTAGGTGATTTGAACTTTCATATAGGAAACTCTTTAGGTGGAGCAAGCGGAGGCGTTGGTAGCGGCGGTGTCACCAGTGCTGGTGTTGGTTCTGCTTTGATTTTACCCGTCGGTGGTTTCGAGCAATGGAGGATGCCACAACCTCACCAATTTCCCTTTTTATCTGGTCTAGAAGCTTCATCTTCACATGGATTATTGTATCCATTTGAAGGTGGTGGAAATGATCAAGCACATGTATATGGTGGTGTGCCTAAGTTATTATCAACTTCTTCAGGGAAAATGGAAGAGAATCAATCTAGACAATTCTTGGGAATGATCAATAGTAATAATAACAACAACCCTAATAGTGAACAATATTGGAATGCTTCTGCTAGTGGTGCTACTTCAGCTTGGACAGATCTTTCAGCTTTTAACTCTTCTAATTCAACTACCACCAATTCCAACTATAGGTCTTAAATATTTATGCTATTTTTTGAAATCTTTGCTTTTTTCGTTTTGTTTTTTTTCCCTTTTATTAACCTCTCCAAGACAAAGTTCTATCTTCATATATGATTGAGTACTTTTATTTCTCTTAGATAGAATGAAAACCCTAGGGATATAAGCTATTTTTTTTTTCTTTCATTTTTGAAGTTTTTTAATCTTTATATGTTCATCTTAATTTCTTTTTCTTCCTTTTTTTTTCTTTAATTTTCCTTTAGCTTTTCTTCTAATAGATTTAGGATATGCTTTGTTATAAGGAATTAATATTGTGAGTTCAAAAGAAGGAATATTATTATTTTAACTTAAAAGAATGAATATTATTGGTCTACCACTTATAGAAATTCTTTTTAAGTTATAATGGTGAAAAATGCTGCAATTAACTTGGTCGAAGGAGTTTCATTTTCAAGAAGATTTGGAGGATATAATGTGGTGCACTGAAAACCGCAAACACCAAAATCATAGATATTCTGAATGTTGATTTCAGCGCTTGATTTCTTTTTTTCTCAATCGAATTTTGACCAGTCTTAATCAAAATTGTGAATCATTAACTTATTGGTTTATTTTTCATTAGTCAAATTCAACTCATTTACACTCTTCTTTTTAAGATTCAGGAATGTCCTTGTGAACAAATAGTAAAGCAACAATGGTTGTTAAACAAAGTTTTTATATTAAATATTAAACGCATGTTATCTTTTTTATTTTTTGTGTACATTCCTCATGTATATATATGTAGTGGAAAAGTGTTATTTTATGCCGTTAAAAATTATATTGTTCTTTTTTTCTTTTCTTCCTTTTAGAAAGTCTTTTTAACGACTAAAAGAACTTTTCCTTTATGTTAATAAATATCATCATGCTATTTAATATAATTATCTCAAAAAGATTTATTTGGAGTATATATGTTGTTTTATCCATATATAACTTAGTTATTGTAAAACTACTTTATTTTTTCTCTTTTTTTAAGGTGTGTTTTTTGTTTCTTTAAAATTACTTTTCTAACCATACAAGATTATGCTAGATAGTTGATAGTCTCATATGCAAGAAAACTTTTATCCATTTCTATAATCATGGACAAATGTTATATTTCTTGTTACAAGATGTTAGATATAACTAACTTAAACCAAATTAGTGTGAAGTACCATAAGTATATAATCACGGATTTCATGCATATAGATTTCATCATTTTTTAAAATAATCAATATTAATTATCAGTCGTTAGTTTTTGTTAGACGGAGAAGTTGAATTTATGACTTTCTTATAATTTCAATTCTTATGTTCCTTCTCGAAATCACCATACAACTCCTTATGAAAACTCACCATTGAAACAAGCTAAATATTAAATCAGCTCAAAATTCTCAAAAGGGTTTGTCTTCAAACAAAGAATTTTAAGAATGTAAGTTTAATTAATAACTTTATCCAAATAAAAAATTTTAAAATGAAATAAATTTAATTAAAATAATTGCATTTTTTTAGAATTTTTAATTTTCTCTTCCAAATACACCTTATCATATTTGGGAGGAGAATGAAGGATTTAGATAGAAATTTAGAATTTGATTAGTAAATTAATTAATTATTCTATTATTTACTCAACAATCACCAAAACACAGTTTCAATTAACGTTGCTTGGTTTTAATGATTACTTCATAGTCAATTAATTTCAGCAATTATTTAACCAATCAGTGGTAGAACTGTTGATAGACCCCAGTTTGGGACAAACTCTAACAACCTTCTCATCAAAAGGTTGTGCTTGTCATATTGCTGTAAATGTTCAATCAAATTTGGAATATTTTTATTTTCATGAACAAGGTAAATATTCTAGGGCTTTTCCTATTCTCCAAAACACAGATGCTGTTTTTATATACATAAAGAAAAATGATTGTGATGTTTCATCTTGTGCAGCCAAACCTAGCTAGAGATAACCTTTGAAAATAAAATTTAGTACTTCAAGAAATTGTAGCTGTTATATAATTCGTGAATGATTAAATGTATACTCCCAATGGAGATTCAAATCTCAGTTTCCAATTTAACATAAAATATTTGAATACTGTTACTCAACAAACACTCCTTGAGTTTAGTGACTTCCAACTATACAGAATATTTATATCATTAAAAAATTAACATACAGATTTTTGCATGAGAGCACGTATTACCTGTAATGTACAAAATTTTGCATGTATATATATCATAATGAACGTTTTTTAAAACTATGGTACACATGTAATAATTAGAAGAAAGAGATAGTTTACTTTATCAAACTATTTATCCTATTTATTAATGAATTTTTTATTATAATCAATATACAGTATAATAATTCTTTATAAGTTATGCACATAGGAATTATTAAAGGTTAATTAATATAAGAAAAAAAAATTAAAGTTACGTTAAAAATGGATAATAACATTCACTTTGAGACAAATTTATCTTGCTAAAATAACACTTATTGTAAGACAAAGGAAGTAACATTTTATCATTTAAATATATGGTTAAATAAGTTTTTAGTTCTTATAAATATAACATATTTCGTTTTTAATTTCTCTAAAAATTCTTCAACAATAATCCCTCAGATATTTTCTTTTAGCAAATTTAATCTCTGCTATTAAGTCAACTCATATGTACCTTTAAATTTTTTAATGCCTTTTTTTTTCAAAAATATTTATAACATCTTAAGAATTTTATTCACAATAATTTAGAATTTTTTAATAAAAGATTAATTAAATATGAATTTTTAAGCATTAAAAATTTAAAAATTCATATTTAATTAATCTTTTAATTGTTTTATAAAAATGATGAAGAGCATCTGGTCAAATGTGATTTCTAGACAGGATATATATTATCAAATGGTTAGACAAACATCTATAACTTTTCTGACATATTATGTATGAATAGATGACTAAATTAAATTTTTGTTAAGTCCTTTTTTGGATAAAATTTTGAAGCCTAAAAATCCTAGTTTAAACTGTTTGACAATTGGCTCGACTCTGATAATTTACAAATAGTTGGATAGCATATATTTGCAGAATATTTGGATTGAATATTTGTTAATATTAACCATTTGAGTGAACAATAAAATTGAGGGTGTAAAATCTTAGAAACTTCCTAACCTTACTTTTTGTTTTTTACAGGAGTTCTTATCGTTGTTAACGACAAAAATATGTTTAATTATATATATACAACTATTATAATAGCTATGCATCTAGTGCAAAAGTAGAATGCCCATTTTTGTGCATGAAATTTGAGTGAGAGCGCAAATTTCTAATTGATATGGAATTAGCCATGTGAAAGAAAGCAATCATATATAGTACATATATGTTAAAGAAAACAATCACATATAATACATATAAGGATTCTCTCATGTGAGATTTAGATTGTCTTTTAAAAATAATAGATAATTTATTTTTCACTTAATAAAAAATTGTTATATAAATAAATATTTAAGTGGTATCCACAAACTCATATGTATTTTATTTACAAATTTATTTATTTTTCATATTTGTATTGGATATCGGGTAATTACTTCCAATTTTAAAAGATAATTTAAAAAAAAAAAACTATTCTCTTTTGTTAGAATCAATGAGGTCTTATAGTACTAACTAAGAAGGAATAAAGCGCAGTCAAAACATGGAAAGTAGGAAACTCACTCTCGTTGGAATAAAGGTTTGGTTGGACTTTAAAAAAAATACTTTTTATATATATTAAAACAACAGATTTAAATTTGATTACTTTGATATCTTTAACTATTTATTATTTTATTTTATTGATTTCTCTTTTTGCAGTAAATTGTTAGAGGTATTTTTTATAAAAATAATAAATATTTTATATTGAACTAATTTGGAAACGACAAGTAAAAGGACAAAAAGTAACAAATAAAAGGGTTAACAATGAAAATAAGAAGTATATTCTAAATAAATAAATATAAATTAGTTTGTTAATTAATTATGTATAATAGACTATTTTGTTGAGCATTATCATTGGGATAACAAGTTGATTGAACAAGGTGATCCCGAACCCTTAACACTTAGAGATAACAAGAAGAACCCTTAAGATATTCATTTGAGTTAATCTTAATAGATCCATAGAAATTTGAATCAATGTTGTATCGGAAATTCTGTTTTCAATTTTTTAAATGTTTAAAATTTGTTATTTTAAATTCTGCCTTAAGGATGCTTGTTAACATAGACTCATCCAACATTCGAGAATGTCATAGAGCCTTTAGTCACAAAGCATTAATTGATATTGAAATGGAGCTTGTTACAACTAGGGGTGGGAATAGACCAGGTTTTGAAAGGCCTGAGCTTGGCCTACGATTAATTTTTTAGGCATACGGTTTATCATAGGCTTTTTTTTCGGCCTGACCTTTTTAAAAATCTGATCTGGCCTGAAAGCCTATTTAAAAGTCTTATTCACATTAAAATATTTAAACGTTATATTTTACATTTTTTTTAAATATGCTACATTAGAAAGTTTTATATAAGGAAAACTAATAAAATTATAATCAAATCTATTATAAAAAAATAATATTAAAATAGCCTAATTGCCAGGCTTTAAATTAGGAAACAATAATATTAATAAATAACATTAATAAATAACAAGATATATATATATATACTTTAAAATAGGAAACTATAATATTAATAAATAATAATAATAAATAACATTAATAAATAATATATATAGGCCGGCCTGTCAGGCCTAATAGGCTTTTATATAAACCTGAACCTGACCTATTTAAAAAAATAGGCTTTAAAAATAGCCTGAACCTGACTTTCTTATTAAACAGGCCAGGCCATAAGTAAGTCAGGTCATAGGCCCCTGTCGGACGGCTTAGCCTATTCCCATTCCTAGTTAAAACATAACCAAATAACCAATATGATATTAATGATAATAGCAACGTAACATTCTTTGTTTGGCAACTCAAACTTTTATTAGAAATTGAAAAAATAGAAAGCAAGACGTCAATACAACTTTTATATAGTTCCTTGGTAAAAATTTAATGCACTTCAATTAAGTTTAAGTTGTATTATTAGTACTCGAGTTTGATTTCATTGTTTGAAATAATTAATGATCCAAATTTACTTACATTTAAATTTAACTTTGAATTAATCAAAGTCCCTTTTCCATAGAAATTGTGAGCTAGATTAAGGGGAAAAAATATAAAAGGGAATTATAAGAAAAAGAGGAATAAAAAAGTTTATATATTTTCCTATGATATGCATTTTAAAAAATATATTTGATGAAAATTTCCAAATAAAATTTTATTTTTTTTATTATATTTATATGTAAAGATCATATTTAATAGTTAAGAAATTAAAAAATGGGTTTCTTAAAAATTATTTTAAAAAGGAATAGGTTACCAAATTTAAGAATTTTAAAATCAAAATAGTATTCAGTAAAAAAAAATTCAAAATAATATATATATATATATATATATATATATATATATATATATTAATAAGCAAAATTTATTAATTTAAACCAATATAACGGCTCTTATAGAGCACTTGAACAACTCATAGGATGAACAGTTCATTCTAAAAATTAGAAATCTAGTTTTTTACTTTCTGTCATGATATACCAACCCCACAATACTAATTTTATTTGTGAAACGATCCTTCAAAATATGTATCTCCATATTTGTTTGTCTCCGTGAGATATTTCACTCAAGAGTTATGATACCCACATCAACAAGTTTAATTGGTATGAAAATATATTATTTAGAGTTAAATATATGATTGATTTTTATAGTTATACATTTTTTTAGTTTATGTAGTTATGCATTTTTTTATTTTAGTTTTTGTAAATGTTTTTGGTTTTATTTTAGTCTTTTTAATTTTATTTATTTTTTATTTTTATTTTTTATTTTAGTCTTTAGAAAATTAATTTTTATTGAAATGATTGGTACATACAATATATATAATATTTGATTTTAGTCCATCAATTGTTAAAAGTATAAGAAATTATAAATATTAATTTTAATAAAAATCAATTTTGCAGGAAATAAAACAAAAGAATTAACAAGGACCAAAAATAAAATTTAGATGTCTGTAATAAAGATAAAAATAAATAAAAAATTATTTAAGCCTAAAAAATTATTAAAAAAATATTTGCTAAAACTATCATATATTTAAGCCTATTAAATAAGATAAATACGTCAAAAAATAATAAAAAATATATAAGATGGGTTATATTTCATTTTCTCAACATATATGTTTTGTGCTTTCACTTTTATAAAGTCCTTGTTATTATAGCCTCTTTTCTCACACAATGTAACGAAATTGTGCCGGATGTTTCCATAAAAAACATTGTGTTAGATGAGTTGTCGAATACCAAATATAACGTCTCTCTCTCTATGGCATATTATACAACTTTTTAATTATATAATTCTTCAGCATTATGCATCATAAGTAGATCTAACAAAAAAAAAAAAGTGGATACACCGTTTAAATAAATAAAAATTAGCAATGTGACTAAATTGAATTAAGAAATGAACACTTTGGAGAATAATTAAAGGAGTAACTTCAGTCCGTTTAATGAAATATAGAGATAATCTTTTTGAGAAGGATAAGATAGTAAACTGAGTATAGCATTTCTTGATCATGGAGATGAGAGTCAGATATTCAGTTTCAAAAATAGCATTACGAATACTTTTATTGCGAGCCAATTTAACACCATTGCGAATTACTTGTCATTAGAAATAAAGAGCTATAGTATGCCACTTTGCAATAGAAATTGTAACACCCCAATTTCTTACTATTTATTTATTTATTTATATTTTATTATTTTTAAATTAAAATTTAAAGAAAAAAATTTAAAATAAATTTGGGATTTAGGGTGTCACAGAAATCACATATGAATTACTTGTTATTATGGTCACGAATGATTCCCCAACAAGCCGAGGAGCCATCAATATGGATGTAAGCACCATCAACGTTCATTTTCATAACTCCGCAATTTAATCCATGTTTTTTTATTATAGTCAATCAAGTTCTACTTTAGAACCTTACTCTTTATCAAAGAGTTATGAGTAAAGTCAACTTGGTTACAAATGTAATTACCACAAGTCACTCCCCTCTTTGTACTTTCAAAGAGTTTCGATCTTTCCAAAGTTCATTAACCGCCACATCAAAGAACATTTTCCACATCCAAGGGATTTTTTCGATGTCGTTGTGAGTAAGATTCCATTCAAGTCAAGCATAAGTACCCAGGCTAAGACTTTACTTCAAAATTCATGCTTAATAACTCTATTGTAAAGTAGTTAAACATCCTCACAATCTCTCACAACATGCATAAGGGTCTCAGGTGCAAAGAGGCAACGCTAACAGAGGTCGTCAGAGGCCATTACTCTATGAAATCTCTCAGCATTTGTGAGGAGTTTCCCGTGTGCCATCTTCCAAAACGTCATCCTAACTTTGGCCAGGCCCTACCAATTCGAAACCTCTTTGAACAATATTATCAAGTCAACATTGGTCTCATGGTTTGTGAGGTTATTATAGGCTAACTTAAGAGTAAAGTTGTAAGTGTATATAAATATAGAAATTCTTTTGTGAACTCTTTAAACAACCTTCAAATGAGATTTAATTAAATTATAAACTCTAATCTAGACTCAAAATGTGATCCGGCTATAACTAATGACATGGGAGGACTGGTGAGTTATCCGGATACTCCTTAGACTTCCAACGTTTACTTGTTACACGTAAAACATCACCCACAATATTGTGAGCATAAAACTCAGTAACATAGATTTAAATAACAACAATTACATATGCTTCTCAGCCATGTTGATGTGCTAAGCATGGAAAACTCTCTCGATAAACTATATCTCAGTTTAATAAAATATTATTTCTTTGTAAGCTACACTCAATACCTCCTCTACCTTTAGATTGAATTCTTTCAAACTATTTAAGCCACTAGACGTGAGTGATCTAATGGCTTAAACTCTACCTAACAAGTAAGCCATAAAAGACTACATTGGTTTTACCCAATGTCCTCTACTTGATTAACCTCTTTTGGTAAGATTGGACATAATTAGGTCCGTAAGTAGTGCCTCATTTATCCTCGTCTATAGATGGAGAATTTATCTAGCTAGAATGAATCTCACAATCACCCCCACATACACCCACACGTGCACAAACACACACATTAAAAAATATGTTCAACCTCAAATTATGAATGAATACATTAAGTGTAGCATACACTCAATCATGTAACTATATATATTCTTGAGTACACCACACCATAATAACCATATAGTATGAAAAGGAAAACCAAAAACATGATTAGAAAGAATTTACCTGAAACAACTTAAAAATCACATATTTTACAATCGTACATCAACTTTAATAATTTAATTAAAATCTCAAACGATGTCCGATTTGAGTAAACAACCATTTATTGGAAAACTTGAGATCTCTAGTTTATAAGTATAATTTTATTTTTTCAAGATATGTATCCAATTGGTTCAGTTTATTAAAAGAAGACACAAAGGTACAAAAACAGGACAACAAATATAACATAACTTGTACCTGAATTTTCCTACTCTAACTAGTGAACATTAAAAATTTTATTGCCTAATTTGAAGAGAATTGTATCTAGTTTCTAATGGTTTAAGAAACATTTCTATAGGATCTTTTTGGTGAAAGATATGGGCATTATACTGACAAGGTGTCATACGAGTTTAAAGGATTACACTTACTCATATCAGAATTCTTACTCAACTTTTCATTCCTAAAACTAGATCAAAACTAATAATATTTTTCTTCTTCTTTTTAGGTATTTTAGGCTAAATCTAAGTGGAGATGAAATAGGTGGTGGCTGTTATGAGTAAAGGGGAGGAAAAACATTAAGCGGTGATTGTATGTGTGTGAGTAGTGTGAGAATTGAGAATGATATGAGGGTGGTTTTTCTCTGATTATGACCATGCGAGACAATATAAAATGTGCGTGAGTGAATTTTTTGTTTTTTTGTTTTTGTTTTTAGTTAAGGTGAATATATGAGTAATATAGAGTAGGAATAATTAATAGGGAAAAGCTTAGCTCTACTCATCTAAATTTCTACCTTCACACTTTAACTCATCTTATATAAATTCTAAATTTTTGTTCCCTAAACCAAATACTCAACCTAATTTATTAAATTCAAATCAAATCTAAATTCACTTATTTTAATTATTTTACATAATCAATCCAAGATGATATAATAACTAGAAATATCAATAATAACTTATTATTATTATTTGGTCGTAGAAAATTTGGGTCTACCTAAAAATGAAAGAGAGTTTGCTTTCTAATTTGTGAGTTTAGATCTTAGTCTATCTAAGATAAAGGAGAATGAATCTTTTGAGATTCGTTGATGGATCAGAGGAACATTAAGGTATTCTAAAAGGTTTATAGTTAGGCCAATCTCCAGACTTTGACTTAAAGAAGCTGCTCCCATTGTTGACATATTTTTAGAGAAAAAAACCTTGGATTTCTGCAAGTTAATCTTTTGCCCAAAAATGCGGCAGAAGTCTACAAAAATGGATTTAATGGGCTAAATTTGTTATAGTCGGCAACCAAAACAATATCATCAACAAAGAATATGTGTGAGAGGTAGGGTCCGCCACCCTTACCAAAATGAAGAGGATGCCAATGGTCGTTTGTAACAGAATCTTGTGGTTCAATCTCTCCAGAGCCAGCCCAAAGAGATAAGGGGAGATAGAGTCCCCTTATCTAAAGCCTCAAGAAGTACCAAATGGATTAGTTTGTGCACTATTCCATTTGATAGTCATAGATTCAGGGCAAGACAATGCCAAATAATATTCGTTATCATCAAAGGAAATCTTAACATGTCAAGGGATTCAATGATAAATTTCTATTTAAGTATATCATAGGCTTTTTCGGGATCAAGTTTGAGAATCATGAAGCCTTGTAAGAGAAGGTATGGATGGTTTCTTGGAGTACCAGAATGTTATTAGAAGTAGATTGTCTTGGAATAAAATTACTTTGATTTTGGGATACTACATTAGGCTTGATACTTCTGAATCTTTGAGTAATTATTTTAGAATTAATTTTATAGCTCCCATTACAAAGTATTATAGTCTAAGTTGATTAACCCATATAGGTTCATTCACCTTAGGAATGAGAGTAATTGCAGTCTGGTTGATCTCTCTAATTTTAGTAGGATCTTGGAAGTAATTCAAAACTAATTTAAAAATGGATTGGCCAAACACACTCCATTGATTCTTGAAAAATATAAGACAAAACCCATCAAGGCCAAGCCACTTATAATTTTCCATGTTAAACAAGGATTATTTAGTTTCCTCCAAATACATCTCGACCTAGTCTTTCCATATTGTTATCTTCAACAGACGGAAATGTAGATGTGGTATCAAAAGGAACGAAAAGGCCTCTAACTGAAAAATAAAGGTTGGGATAGAATTGTATCCCAAGATTCTTAACATCATTATTTTCAAAAATTCATGAGTTATCATCAGTTTGAAGTGCATCTACTCTATTAAATCTCCTCTTCTTTACACTATAAGAAAACACTCAGTTTGTGGCCAACTTAAAAATGATTTTGTGGCCGAAAAAAACCCTCACAAATTACTGACTGAAAAAGCCCTCACAAATACTTAAATTCAAATTGGTTGTTATTATTGGCTGAAAAAGCCCTCACAAATACTAAAATTCAAATTAGTTGTTATTAGTGGCTTAAAAAGCTCTCACAAATCAAAAATATTTTTTTTGGCTGATTGTAACATTTTGTGGCGCAAAATTTATTTGAATTTGTGGCGACTAATAGCCTCACAATGGGGTTGATTGATTGAAAATATCATAATTTTTTGGTGGTATATACTCTCACAAAATCAGAATGTTGGAGCATTGTGAAATTTTATGGCCGTTTTGGCCACATATGTGTGTCGATCAAAACGGTCAGAAATGGGACAGTTTGTGGCGGCCTAAACCCTCAGAAACTGTGTTATTTTTCATCAGCTTCATCCTTTGTGGCGGTCTAAGCCCTCACAAATGGAACAGTTTATGGCAACCTTAGCCATCACAATATATGGTTTTTTTTCCAGCTTTATCTTTTGTGGTAGCTTAAGCCCTCACAAATTTGTGACTTCTTAAGCCCTTACAAATGGTAACCAAAAACCCATCATTTGTGGCCGTTTTGACCGCCACAAAATTTTGTGATTGAGTTATCTGTGACTGTCTTAGGTCACCATAAATTTGGTTGTTTTCCCTCTTTTGTGAGGGCTTTTGGCCACCACAAATGAAGGGTTTTCTTGTATTGTTAGAGTTGACAAGTGGAAGAATTTAGTATTAAAAGAAATGACAATGTTGATCACAAGAAAATGGGGGTTTGAATTGTGATATCTTTAAAAAATTCTCCAATGTATTTTAAAACTCAAGATTGATCTTGGTTCGATAAGTAACAGAGGCAGATTGTTCTTAGTTAAAAATAAATAGAAACGTTAATATGTGATTAGCCATGTGCACGTGATAATTAAAATGAAGATGAAAGAAAGGAAAATCACACAACGATGTATCTTGGTTCACCATACATGGGCTACGTCCATTCCTCACATTCTTGTCAGCTTTTTCACTAATATGGTCAAAACAAGATTGATCATGTTTTTCCCACAACTGATCAACCTTGATTTATTACAATAGTTTGTCTTTCACCTTGAAAGATATATCACAGATTACTTCCCAACAATTGGAAGTGTCTTTACACTTATCCTTTTTACACACTAGGATTTTACAATATTCCTCACGCTATCTCTAACTCTATAGTGTTTGGGTTTCATAAGTGATTTTAGAAGAGTTTGATTTGATCAGCAGTTTCTCAACACTTGTTTGAGTTTCTATTTTGAGCAATCAGATTTTGAAGCTTGATTCTTTAATTCTGATAACAGAAAGTTGAAGCCTTGCTGTTTTTTAGAACTATTGATACTCAAGAATGATGTATTTTATGAAGATTGATTGCACTTGAATTTGATGATGTTTCCCTTGCCTTAGAGTTCCTTTTATAGGCTTTTTGGGGTATTTGCCAGCTCATATAGCCGTTTGAAAACAGGCTGTAAAGGATATGAGTTTATAGGCATGTGATAAAATTAAACGAAGACTGTTCCTGCTGATATTTAGAACATTCTTCATTTCCTGTTTTGGAATTTTTCTAATATCTGTCAGTTCTTCTATTTCTGATTTTTGCTCCAGACTTTCATCATATCTTTTAGTGATGCTATTCCTCCTCTTGTTCAGTCTTGTGCTTGTTTACTTCAGTGACTTTTAATCTTTTGAAATATAAGATTTTCTCATGAAGCTTTGATGATTGAAGTATGATCGCTGATTTTGTTTTGCTTTTAACAGATTTTGATTATGGTTTATGCTTTTGTTCAGATTTTGTTTGTTCAAATATGATCTATATACAAGTCTCCTTCTAGTGAGGTCTGATCATAAGTCATTTATTTGAAGGATTTTATTTTTGAAGGGTTCAAGATTGTTCTTGACATATATACAACAATCTTGGTTTGAGCTATTTCTTGATTTACAGCAGTGGATCCTTTTTTTTTTATTCTTCCCTTTAATTTGTTGTATTTGAAACCTATCTTAGATTTACAAAACACTCAAGAAAATACGTTAAAATACTTTATGATTAGAATCATTATTAACTGATTAATTAACTTGATTTTGTTCATCATTAAAACACTTAAAAAGGGATTTTTGTCTCAACATTAAGATCTCCTTATTGGATCCACTTGCATCTAGATTGTTAGAACCAATACATTTCTTCATCACTAACTAAGGAGTTATACTCCTTCCATCGCTTTTGTCTTAACTCAACTGGGTGATGATTTGTACCACTTGCAAGGGTTTCGATAATACCTCCTAATCTTTTAAGAACACACTTTTTACGTACAAAGATATTACCAAATGTATGATGATTCAAAAAGTGCAAATTAGAAGTTAGATTTGTGATATTAGAGGATCAATCGTTAGAGTTAATCTAGTGATGTCTAACCAGATTATCAAAGTTAGGATGTTCAAGCCTTGCACCAAAAAATTTAAGTAGTTCCGTTAGGGATGAAGTTAACGGTTACACAACTGAAGCCAAAGGTCATGGTTATCCGAGGAGAGGATAAGAATATGAATAACCGAACAATTTAGGAAGAGTTCCCTATCAAGTCTCTATTGCATTTGGCCACACATCCAAGTGAAAAGATGGCTAATGAATTCAAGATCAATTAGATTACATTTCTCAATACAATTAGCATAGGCAGTTGCAGAGATTTGATTCATGTTAACACCACCTAATTTTTCGTGAGTTGCAAGGACAAAGAAGAAATGCTATAATAAGTGAGTTCCTACATTAACCTAAATATGTAGACATTAGTTAGATGAGCTGATAATTTAGATGTTTGAGCAAGAAGATCGCCACACACACCAAATCCCACCAGAGAAGAATTAGCGTCAACTTTAAAGTTATTGGGAAACCCAATTTTACGAATAATATCATCAATTGTGGTTCCACTAATACGAGGTTCAGACCATGGCCCAGTGTTGGCCGAAATCAGAAGGTCAGGATGTGTGGTCCAGTAGTGGCCGAGATTAGAGGATCACAACAGATCAGTTTGCTAGACCAGGATGGCCGAGATCAGAAAATCAGAAGGGTTAGGAAGTGTGGTCTAGGGATGGCCGAAATAAGAGGATCACAGCATATCACTTAGTATGGTCCAGATGTGGACTAGCGCAGAAGATCAAATGGTCCAGATTTAATCAGGAGGATTAACGGTGGAGATTTTAATTTATTTTGATCAAAGTATTGAAAAGATTTGTTACAAAAATAAAGTGAAGTATTGTGGAACTCAAGAGCTTTTGGTGGGAAGAAACTAAAGACATGATTGGCCAGTTATTTTTGAAAGAAAATCTAAAGCTTAAAAAAGATATGTTTTTTATTTAAATGAAGCCCAATTAGTCAAAATATTTTTGCAAGAGAATCCAGCAAGATTCAGCTCGAAATTAAGCTTGGAAGAGGCCCTAATTCGCATCTATAAAAGGAGGCTCAAGGCAGAATACTTAGTATCAAAAATCACAAAAAAGTCATGCATTTCCAAAGCAAACACTCAAGTTTTCAGTGAGGTTAATTGTGAGTTCCGGCTTTCAAGAAGCAAGCACTCGTGTTATTTTCTTTCCCTTGTGTTAGATCTAAGTTGTTGAAGTAGAGTCTACAATCTGAGGGAGTCAGAAGGGGTAGCAGATTACTTGGCAATTAGATTCAAGGCGTTGTAATTCTTTCTACAATCTGGGGTTGTCAGATTGGCAGGAGAAGACTTGACTTAGGAAGTCAAGGTGTTGTATTCCTCAAGAGTCTAGGATTGTTAGACTGTTTGAGAAGACTGACTTGGAGGGTCAGTGGAAGTGTTGTAATTCAAGGTTTGAATTAGTGAAATCCTTCAAGGTGAAGGGACTGGACGTAGCCTCGTTAACGGTGAATCAGTATAAAAATTTTGTGTTTTATTTTTACTTTATATCCGTTGCTAACTCTGTTTTTATTCATACATCAAGTTTTGTTTTAAAAGTGTAAAAACAGGAATAGTATTCAACTTAGTCAAACACAATTCAACCCCCCTTCTCGTGTTTGCACCTTCAATTGGCATCAGAGCTCGATCTCAAGGCTGAGCACTTAACAGTGTTTGAGGAAAGGTCCAAGGGGTTCAACATGGCAGAATCCAGAGATGAATTGGGAGGCAAAATCAACAGACCACCACTGTTTGATGGAGAAAGGTTTGAGTATTGGAAGGACAGAATGAGAAGTTTCTTCGTATCCCAAGATCCTGAATTATGGAAGATTGTAGTCAAAGGATACACTGCACCTACTGATCTAAAAGATCCAACCAAAGAACTAGACATGGATGATATGAAACCAGATCAGAGCAGATTACACAAATTTCATCACAAGTCTTGAAACATCATGATCAGTGCCATCACATTCAAGGAATTTGACAGATGCACAGATAAAGAAACAACAAAGAGCATATTCGACAGTCTGGTTCTGACCTATGAAGGAAGCCAGCAGGTTCAAGAAGCAAGGGCTAACATACTGGTCAAACAGTATGAGATGTTCAAGATGGAAGATGATGAAGACATCGATGGAATGTTTGGTAGATTCCAGACTTTGATATCTGGACTAAAAGTATTAAAGAAAAGCTACACCACTGCAGATCATGTAAAGAAGATCCTCAGAAGCTTACCAGCCAAATGGAGACCAAAAGTTACTACAGTACAGGAAGCTAGGGATCTGAATACCTTGAAGCTTGAAGATCTGATCAGCTCCCTCAGGTCTCATGAAATAGAGCTGAATGCAGATGAACCTAGGAAGAAGAAGAATCTGGCTCTGAAGTCGAAACAGAAGAAAGCTGTAAGGGCAGCATCAGAATCAGAGGATAGTGACAGTGACTGTGATGATATGGCTTACTTAACCAAAAAGATGGTTAAGATCTGGGAAAACAGGAAGAGAAGAAGCTTCAAGAAGAAACATAACAACAAAGGAAAGGAAGAATCTGACAAGAAGAGTATTGTTTGTTATGGATGCAATAAACCTGGACATATCAAGTCAGAATGTCCAAATCTGGAAAAAGGCAAACAGCACAAGAAGAGTTCCAGATACAGAAAGAAGGGTTTGATGGCTGCCTGGGATGTATCAGAATCAGAAGAAGAATCGTCTAATGAAGAAGAGGCAGAAACAGCAATGATGGCACACATCAGGTCTGCTTCTGGACCTCAAAAGGCATGATTTCAGGAAGGAAAGCAGGCAGAAGGAAGAATGAACGAAGTAGTCATTCAAGCAAGTCTGGAAGCACATCAAAGGAAGCAATTCTGTCTCTGATGGCTCATACCAACTCAAGTTCTGGATACAGTTCAGGCTCTGGAACAGATTCAGAAGATGAAGACGATAAGGTATTTTCTGATCTCTCTAAATCTGAGTTAATTGATACTTTAAAAGATTTTTTAAATGCAAATAATAAGATGGCTTTAAAATTGAAAACTCTTAGGGAAGATAAGAAAAATCTGATCAAAGAGGTCCAAGTTTTAAAGAATCAAAATTCTGAGTATGCAACTAAAAACAAGGATTTCAAAACTGAAGTTGCAAGACTCAAATCTAAAAACCAAACTCTCAAAAGCAATGTTTGTTCCACTTCCAAAACTGTTTCTGAATCTGATATGCATGAGCAATTTTTTCAAAACTTTATTTCCAATGGAATGGAAAGAAGTAAATATGCATCTATGATTTATGGAAACAGTAACACTGGAAAGAGAGGTCTTGGTTTTACAGAAACGATTACTGAAAGTAAAGCTGTTCATTCTGATGTTTTATGCATTATTTGTGCTAAGAAAGGTCACTCTGAATTATCTTTTCCAATGGTAATATCTGAACAAGATCAGAGAGTTGTTAAGACTAACAAACCTGGACCCAATCAGTTCTGGGTACCAAAAGATCAAATTGTCTATGTTGCAGATATTCTGAGCAACCAGAAGGAGACACCAACAATGGTGCCTGGACAATGGATGTTGGCAATGCACAAGCAGAAGAAGATTTATGTTCCAACATCTACCAAACAGAAGCCAAGTGACTCTGGTAGAAGAAGAACTGGTCAACACAATACCTATCATAACCAGAACCAGAATCATAGGAGGAACAGGAAATATCAAAGATATCACACGCATCAGAACAGGAACTGGAATCAGTATCATAGGAACAGGAACCAGAACCAGAACCAGAACTGGAGCCAATATCATAGGAACAGGAACTGGAACCAGAACCAGAACTGGAACCAGTATTAGAGGCACAGGAACTGGAACCAGAACCAACACTGGAACCACAATCTGAATCAGTACCAAAACCCGAACCAGAATCAGCATAATTACCAGAATCAGTATAATCACCAGAATCACCATAAGTTCCAGAATCAGGAGAGTTCTTCAAACACTCCAGTGAGATTCATCAAGACTCAAATCTGGAAGGGAATTCAAATCCCTTAATCCAAACCATGTAATCACATAACATACAGATTCGAAATCTGAAAATCAGAAGCAAGAGGATTTTCAGAGTAAAACTGAAACTGTTGACATAGAGGTTACATCTTGCTGTAAATACTATTATTATTTGATATTTATGTTTACTGTGATAACAAGATGCTTGATCTTAACAAATCAAAGCTAGATAAGTATTCTGCAGGTTTTCAAACTGTCAGAGGAGTCAAGTGATTCACACGAATTGAACACTTCAGCAGAAACATCATTCCAGTGGTTTCAAAAACAAGCAGAAACCACCAGAAGCAGAATTAATGGTTTGGGTGTATTGAGTTCATTGTTAAATTAATTGATTTATATTATATTATATGACAAACTGCTTGATCTTGACAAATCAAAGCAAGATAAAGATAGTGCAGGTTCACCAGAACCAAATGGAGCAAAAGCAAAAGAAACAGAAGTACTTGGAAAGGTAAAGGATACAAGCAAGTCAGCAACACATGACAAATCTTCAAATCTGAAGTAGAAGGGTGGATACTTGCAATGCAAGAAGAGCTGAATGAGTTTCAAAGGAATGATGTTTGGGATCTGGTATCCAGACCAAACAAAAACATTATTGGAACCAAGTGGGTATTCAAGAATAAACTTAATGAAAAAGGTGAAGTGGTAAGGAACAAAGCCAGATTAGTAGCTCAAAGATACATTCAACAGGAAGGTATCGATTACACTGAGACTTTTGCTCCAGTGGCCAGGTTAGAAGCAATTAGAATTCTTTTATCATTTGCTGCTAATCATGATATAATGCTGTATCAAATGGATGTTAAAAGTGCATTCTTAAATGGCTATATAAGTGAGGAAGTCTATGTCAAACAGCCCCCTGGATTTGAAAATTCTGATTTTCCAGATCATGTTTTTAAACTTAAGAAATCTTTATATGGTTTAAAAAAAGCACCAAGGGCATGGTATGACAGACTTAGTAACTTTCTGCTTAAGAATGAATTTAATAGAGGCCAGATTGATAATACTCTATTTAGGAAATCTATTAAAAATGATATTTTGATTATTCAAGTTTATGTTGATGATATCATATTTGGATCGACTAATGGCATTTTGCGCAAAGAGTTTTCTGACCTAATGCAGAAAGAGTTCCAAACGAGCATGATGGGAGAACTTAAGTTCTTCCTGGGAATTCAGATTCACCAAGGTAAATCAGGTATACTCATTCACCAATCTAAATATACTAAAGAACTTCTTAAAAAGTTCAAGATGAGTGACTGTAAGCCTATGGCCACCCCCATGCACCCAACCTGCTCACTTGAGAAAGATGAAACCAGCCAAAAGGTAGACCAAAAAACATACATAGGTATGATTGGATCCCTTCTTTATTTAACTGCTTCTAGACCTGACATTTTGTTTAGTGTTTGTGTTTGTGCCCATTTTCAAGTTAACCCTAGGGAATCCCATTTAACTACTGTCAAACGAATTCTGAGATACCTTAAATGAACCACCAACCTTACCCTGTTATACAAGAAAAACCCCACCTAATAACTAAAAGGTTTTTGTGATTCCGACTATGCTGGAAAGGAAAAGTACAAGTGGCAACTGCACTTTCTTAGGTGATAATTTGATCTCTTGGTCAAGCAAAAGACAAAGCACAATTGTCATGTCAACAGCTGAAGCTGAGTATATATCAGCAGCAGGATGCAGTTCACAGTTACTCTGGATGAAACATCAACTTGAAGATTACAACATCTTTGAAATCAATATCCCTTTGTTCTGTGATAACACTTCAGCCATAAACCTAACCAAGAACCCTATCCTACACTCTAGAGCCAAACACATTGAAATAAAACACCATTTCATTAGGGATCGTGTTCAAAAAGGGACTTTATGCATCCAGTTTGTGGACACTGATCATCAATGGGCTGACATCTTCACCAAAGCATTACCAGAAGATAGGTTCGAGTTCATCAAGAAGCATCTCAGCATTACCTCCATATCTTACTAGCTCAAGTAGTCATCTTAGGAGTTTTTAAATTTCTTGTAATTTTATTTTCTGTCTTTTTATTTTCTATTTTACTTTCTGTAATTTGTAAAGAGAAAAACAAAAAATACAAAAATAGTAGGACCTCTTTTTGGCTGATGACAAAAAGGGGATAGAGAGAGAAAAAGGAGAAATAAGTAGAAAAGGAGAGATAAAAAGAAAGGTGGAGTGAAAAAGAAAGAGATGAAAAGAGAAGGAGTTGAAAAGGAGAAGAATAAGGGAGAGAGAAAAAGAAAGAGTGAAAAAGAAGAAGTTGAAAATGAGGGGAAATAGGGAGAGAGAAACAGAAAGAGTGAAAAGAGAAGGAGTTGAAAAGGAAAAGCAATGTGAAGAGAGAAAAGAAAGAGCGAATAAAGAAGGAGTTGAAAAGGAAAAGAAAAAGTCAGTATCAGACTTAGAGGGAGAGATTGATCTGAGGGGGAGTAATTCAAGCCTTCGAGTTATAAACTAGCACAATAAGTTAAGGTTTTGTCATCATCAAAAAGGGGGAGATTGTTGGAACCAAGTTGGTTCTAAATATTTAGGATTTTGATGTTTACAAAAGCACTCCATGTACTCTTCTTTTGTACCTTGAATTATTACATTAAATACCACCAAAAAATGAAGTTTGCAGAGGCAGAAAAAGCATCCAGAATGCATCCTGGAATTACCAGAGGATACACCAGGATGTCAAAACACTACCAGAGGATATCTTTGTTGGCCCAGATCAGAAGGAAGCAAAGTCAGAAGGAGACCTGGACCAGACCAGAAGGAAGCCTGCCATAGGGAGAGTTGTTCCAGACCAGAATATGTCAAATGTCATATTTATTCCAGAAGTTATTCTGACCAGAAGATGGCCTGGCAGTGAAATGATAAACAACCCAAACTTGATCCAGACTTAATCAAAGGGTAAATAAGTGGGTCCAAAACAAAGGAATTAGTCCAGATATGACCCAGACCAGAAGATAGCATGGTTTAGGGTATGAAACTAAGTCCAGACCAGAAGAAATGATCTCCAGAATTGATCCAGAACTGATCCAAAACAGAAGGTAAAATGTCCATACTGAAATATTATTTGTCCAGATTTAATTTCAGTTTAATCCAGACCAAGTCCAGAATTGGTCCAGATCAGAGGGAAGATTTTCAGATCAATGGTTCAGATTTAAGTATTTGGCCCAGTGTTGGCCGAGATCAGAAGATCAGACCATGGCCCAGTGTTGGCCGAAATCAGAAGGTCAGGATGTGTGGTCCAGTAGTGGCCGAGATTAGAGGATCACAATAGATCAGTTTGCTAGACCAGGATGGCCGAGATCAGAAAATCAGAAGGGTTAGGAAGTGTGGTCTAGGGATGGCCGAAATAAGAGGATCACAGCATATCACTTAGTATGGTCCAGATGTGGACTAGCGCAGAAGATCAAATGGTCCAGATTTAATCAGGAGGATTAACGGTGGAGATTTTAATTTATTTTGATCAAAGTATTGAAAAGATTTGTTACAAAAATAAAGTGAAGTATTATGGAACTCAAGAGCTTTTGGTGGGAAGAAACTGAAGACATGATTGGCCAGTTATTTTTGAAAGAAAATCTAAAGCTTAAAAAAGATATGTTTTTTATTTAAATGAAGCCCAATTGGTCAAGATATTTTTGCAAGAGAATCCAGCAAGATTTAGCTCGAAATTAAGCTTGGAAGAGGCCCTAATTCACATCTATAAAAGGAGGCTCAAGGTAGAATACTTAGTATCAAAAATCACAAAAGAGTCATACACTTCCAAAGCAAACACTCAAGTTTTCAGTGAGGTTAATTATGAGTTCCGGCTTTCAAGAAGCAAGCACTCGTGTTATTTTCTTTCCCTTGTGTTAGATCTAAGTTGTTGAAGTAGAGTCTACAATCTGAGGGAGTCAGAAGGGGTAGCAGATTACTTGGCAATTAGATTCAAGGCGTTGTAATTCTTTCTACAATCTGGGGTTGTCAGATTGGCAGGAGAAGACTTGACTTAGGAAGTCAAGGTGTTGTATTCCTCAAGAGTCTAGGATTGTTAGACTGTTTGAGAAGACTGACTTGGAGGGTCAGTGGAAGTGTTGTAATTCAAGGTTTGAATTAGTGAAATCCTTCAAGGTGAAGGCACTAGATGTAGCCTCGTTAACGGTGAACCAGTAAAAAAATTCTGTGTTTTATTTTTACTTTATATCCGCTGCTAACTCTGTTTTTATTCATACATCAAGTTTTGTTTTAAAAGTGTAAAAAAAGGAAAAGTATTCAAGTTAGTCAAACACAATTCAACTCCCCCTTCTCGTGTTTGCACCTTCACTTTCAACATCCATGGTTTCAATTGGAATATGTTGGAGATTAGCATCAATTCCATCTCGCTTTACTCGATATTTCTCCGCTAATGTAATGAAATATGCATCATACATAACCCTTTTGGTGATGTGGGATCACTTCAAAATTTACTTAAACACACACCCTCGACCTATTGATCTTAAAGGTATCTCATTTGTTCCAATGTAAGGTACTATTTCTCCTTTTGATTTTCTTGAGGATTTTGTTGTTGACTGGTAATTATGGTGCCAACTTGTTTGACAAGTCCCTTCATGACATTTTTTTTAGTTATGACTCCTTGGTTGATGAATTTAGTGTCGTTACCACATTGGATTTTTTTTTAGAGTTTTTACCTCTGGTTGAGTTACAAACTTTTTGTTGAGTTGACTTTAGCGAGAGTTATCCTTTTTTAGAAAGTCAAACCTATTATGGTTTTTATCTCTTAGATTTTTGGAAATTATTTGCTCTTTTTTAGTAAATGTTTTCTTTCCTTGAATTGTGTGACAACATTGACTTTTGACCAAAACAAGCTTCCTCATTGCTATCTTTTGTAATTTTATTCGATATATCCTCCTTATTTTTCGCAGTGTCTTTTGGGGAAATAGAAACCACTTTAGGGTCAGGTAGGGTTTGGAGTGCGGGGTCTTCTCCGTGTGTTTGCCCTAGAGCATGCGGTTTTGGCGTCATCGTTGTTTTTGCACTCTCTGTACACCATTCAATCTTATGTCCATATTTACCACAATTGAAGTATATAACATGGAGTTCCTTATACTCCAATGAAAATCTGTATCCTCCTATCATGATAAATAAAACCATGTTTTTCAAATCAATCTCCATACATATATGTTCTATTTTTCCTCTCGAATGTATAGATATCGTTTTGTCAATTTTTAGCATAGTGTCTAGCATTGCTCAAATGCAACCGAGAAACTTTACATTGTATAAGTCTAGAGGAAGCCTTGATACACGAATTCAAACCGCCACTCTTTTGGAAACATCAACTTTTTGGAGGAACTTTGGACAATAAGGTAGTGATCTGCCACTAACCATAGTCCTTCCTGATAAGCATGGGTACGGTCTTCCTCATCCTTGAAGTATACAAGAAAATGTCCATCGATCATGTGATCAATATGGATGACACCATTCTTTGTCCATTTTTATTTAAGGTTGTTTTTCAACACTTTAAAATTAATTTTCTTCCCCATAAGTTTGACCGCCAACGTTTTCTAGACCATCTATCCCATTATTCATCAGCAAGAATAATATTTGTGTCTGCTCCGCAAGTTGAAGAAAAGTGTTTTGGATCAATGAAAACATTCAGCATAACTTTATGTTGAACTTCATCTCCAAAAATATTTAGTAGTTTTTCTTTATAAGAGGCGATACACATAATATCATTCTTTGGATATTCCACTTTTTTATTACTACGATGGAAGAGTTTATCTTCCTCTGAAAAATGTACACTTTAAGAGTTTGTCATGGAACAAACTTTAGCTAAACTCACCATATTTTATATTACTTGTTTTTCGTAAAAGTTCTTTGGGTGTTTATTATTATATTATACCCTTTTTGATAAACGAAGAAATAAATAATGGAAATACAAAAGGTTATAATTTGTTACATATTTAACAATTGACTCAATATATCTGTAAACAATTCAACAGATTAATTAGAAGTTTAGAACACCAGCACACAAAAAAGTAACCTCTCTTCCCTCCCTAAACATAAACTACTTCTAAAATTAAAATAATTTTAATTTGAATGGTGTAATTGAAGAAAAAGATTGTATGTGGAAGCACACACTTCTTTTACTCCAAATAGATGTATTTATCTTGTGTTTACTAAAGAAAAAACCATTCATTGTAACAGGTCTAACTTCTTTTATTTAATCTAGTTAAAAAATAGATATGGAGATAGTATTTTAATTTTATATAATTCCAAAGTGACGTTTATGAGTGGAAATCAACTTAATTTCTTTTTTAGAAATTTTTGTTAGAGTTATTCTACTTAACAACTTTTTAATATAGACATTAAATTTTATCGATCCAATTATTTAATATTTTTATATTATTTTAATTATTATGTCTACTAAAAAATTATGAAAATTTATATATTTATTATTAAATAAAAATTATCAATATGTCAGTTGAATCGATGAAATTTAATGGTTATAATTAAAGTAACCTTTACAAAGTTACTCTTAGAGTAATTTGATGTACATGTTTATCAGTGATCTTCCTGAATAAATGAGAAACAAGGATAGTGAGTTATATTCAAAGCTGTTTTTCTTCACGTTCTCCCACATGAATTTCAATCATATACACATGAGGAAGGAATTTTGATTTATTGGTCCTTATTATCATTAATTAAATGAATACACCCATTTCTCATTTTCTCGAAGGAAATAATTGTGAAGATGCCAATACGTCGTTATAGCTGCTTTCCTTAATTGATCAGTGCATGAGGTCCCCCCCAATACAAGTTATATATGTCTTTTTCATAAGCCAAAATATATTAAAATAAAATTTCAAATCATAACATATGTCAAATATAACAAAAATAGAGAATTTACAACACCCAAAACAAAGTGAAAACACTAATGGGATCTAAAACATTGACCACAATGTGTGGCGACTGCCAAAACATAATCACACATCAAACAAATGTAGAATTAAAAGGATCACACGACCCAAAGACAAACCCTCGGATTTTGTCACCAATAATTAAAATCATAGAAAAAGTCATTTGATTTAAATTTAACTTAAATCATTTATGCCTCCATCATGATTGAATTTTAACTCGTTCCACCACTTGTACGGCGAATACACTTGACGGCCTTAACACACATTTATGAGTATTTTCTACTTTTACTATTAAAAATTTGCTTATTATCAATCGATTTTGACAAAAATATCCCCATGAAAAGTTTCATGAAAAAAATATGGGTGATCTTTTTTTAGATGATTTGTATTGAGAATCATGGTTGAGCCCAATTGAAGTATGATACACTTTTATATAGTGTTCTTAATGTAATTTATCTGAAAAATTCTACATAACTATAAATATCTTTTAATTACCTTTAACATTCCCTTGCAAGTTAGAAGAATAATACAAGAAAAAGAAAAAATACGAGAAAACTAATTAAAGAAAATTGCAAGAAAAAGACACATCAGTTAAACAATAAAATTCATGTTAAAATTAGTAGCGGTCGAGGTGCATAACTCTCATCGAAGTCTTCGGCCTACTTGGAATTACCTTGAAAATCTTCTAGTATCTGCAGAGCACTTACTCCAATATAGAATCAAAAATCCCAATCTTAGATATCCAAATGTCAAATTTGGTCAACAAAGTTTAACCATCATAAAATGAAAGTATATAGAGAATGAGAAATGTCTAATACCATAAGATAAAATAAAAAAGAAAATTATAATTGCTTTAATACCATATGGTAGAAGTAAAAAAAGAAAGCCAACAATGACTAAAAAGAATAAAATTATAGTGAAATATATTACTAAAGAAAATAATGGCTAATCAACAATGAAATTTTTTCAAAGAATCGTATCATGAATCACAAAGAATCTTGAATCATCAAATATTATACAACCAAGTTGAAAAAGAATGAAGAATCACAAATTTGGATTCAAAATGAGGATGAAAGGATAAGAAATTTGAAAAAAAGAATGTAGTGGAATAATTATTATTGTTCTGATACTATGTTGAGAATAATGGTTGAACCTAGGGATGGCAATTAGACCCAGACCCAGTGGGTACCTGCAAAAAAAACCCATAATGGGTAGGGTAAAAACCCGCATAATGGGTATGGGTATGAAGACGGGTAATTACCCGCAAAATTGAACGGGTATGGGTGCGGGTACGGGTACTATATTACCCACCCCGCCCCGCCCCGCACATATATTATTATTATTATTATTATTATTATTATTATTATTATTATTATTAGTATATAAGTTTGTTTTAGGTTAAATAAAAATGATTTTTGTTTTAAATAATTTAGAGATTATTTTTTAGAGATTTTTTAAAATATGATTTTTTAACTCCCGTTTGTTTACTATTATAAAAATGATTTTTTTGTACAATAATTTTTAACATGTTTGTATACAATTTTATAAAAATAATTTTTTTAAACTAAAAAATTACCATAAAACACATAAAAATGATTTTCAAGAAAACATGTTTGTTTGAAAAAAAAATTTGTTAAATACATGATTTTTCTAAATACACATATGTCTATCTACTATCTTATGCATCTTTATCTCCCCTTCCAATCTCTAACTACTATTTCTCTCACTCTCTACTATGTCATGTCTCTCTACCTCTCCTTTTTATTACAAACAAATCAACGGATTTAGGTAATTCATTTCATAATTTTCGGATCCTCATGAAAAATAAACATATAAGTAAATTATCACGAAAATATGTTAGTAAATAGTAATACATTTTGGAGGTCTTGTTCTAATCTTAAAAATTGAGCCCTTAATAAAAAAAAGTACAATTTTAATAATTAAAAAAATTTGAAAAATAAATTGTAGTCCCTATACACATATTTGATTCTGATGAAGAAGTAAATAATTGTGATTTTATATTTAAGAGTTTTTTCATATTATTAATCGTGACTTTATAATTATAAATAACTAATATAATACACATCAATTTTTTTTACATATCTCGGATAGGACTTGCAACTTCATAAAATATGTTTTGATATTTATTGTAGTAATGTACTAATGTTGGATCATGATATATTTTGGAAGTTTTGAGTTAGACAATATTTTAGTTTGTAATATTTATTATTTGAATTTAAAATATTTGGAAATTTTTTTAAATTTAATCACAAATTATTTATCGATATATTTTTGTTAAAGTGCGGGTAACGGGTATGGGTACGAGCACTTAAGTACCCAGAGGGCAAGGGTACGGGTATTAAAGTTGATACCCACGAGGGTACGGGCACGGGTACGGTATTTTTTTAAATTGCGGGTACGGAGACGGGTACTATACTACCCTACCCATACCCTACCCATTGCCATTCCTAGTTGAACCTAAAAAAGAGAAAAATAATTAAAGAGAAAAATAAAATTTGAAATGATTAAGGGAAATTATTATACAATTCGATTATGATGCACTTTTATACAGTATTCTTGATGTAACTAACCTAACAAATTATATCTAACCATAAGTATCTTTTAACTACCTCCGACAATTTGAGAGACAGCATAAAACTTCCTGCCTAATTTTTTTGCAGCAAATGCCAAAAAATTTGCATCAAAGATTATGCCAAAAAAAGTAGCAATTTTCAGGAAATTTCTATAGCATTTCCTGCAAATATATCAACAACTAACTTCCGTAGAAATTTAGCATGTAAATATCTACCTGAACTATGTTGCAGGAAATCCGTAGAAAAATTTCTCAAATAAATAACCTCCATAATAAGTTATAGTTTTAATTTCAATACTTAAACCAATTAATGCACGTATTTATAATAAAAAATATGGTCTCTAAAGACAAAAAGTACAACATAGATGACTTTTATTGACCAAGAAACTATATTTTTCATGGTCGTACACATAAATTGCTCCATCATGAGCGGAAAAAACAGAACAATTGATATTAACCTGCTGCACATAATTTAATAAGAGAATTGGTCACAGTTTACGCTGTATGTTTATAATTTGCGATTCAAATTATAAATTATGAATAAAATTAATAATGTAAAATACTACTATCTCATCTCAATCCTTAATTAAATCCTTTTTTTAATTGTTTTTTAAAATTAATAGTACTAGATATTAATTTATTCTCATCAAAAAGATACATTAGTTATTTCTTTTTATAAAAGGTCATTTGTATTTAAAAACTTAAGACAAACTATAATTAAGTGTATATTTATATCGACAATAAGATATTTTTAAAATATGATTGAAGTCTTTGTAATTATAGCGTCTTTTTGATTTTAATCATGCTAATTTTTTTGTTTGAATTGAGTACTATTAAATTCAAGCACCGTCAATTTTAATCCATGAAAGTCTAATAAAATTAAGTTATGTGGCTTAATAAACTAACATTACTCACTAAAAAATAATAGTTTTTGAATTTGTATATATTAATAAACTAACATTACTCATTAAAAAATAATAGTTTTTGAATTTGTATATATTAATTTATGAAAAAAAAAACTTACAAGGACTAAAACAATTTTAAGTAATTGTTATTAACTAAAATCTTATTTAAACATTTTTTACGAGGATAATAAAATTAACGAAATCACACCGAACCACCACAATTTTAACAAAAATTACTTTATTTTGTCGAATTATTTTTATTTTCTAAAATTTTAATTTTACTTATTATTAAAGAGATACCTAAACCATTTTTAAATTAACTTTTGCAAAAAAAAAAAAGACTTTTTGAATTGAATTATTATCTACATTTTGAGTTTGTTTGACAAGACAAATAAGCTACTTTATAGCTTATAAGCTATAAAACTTGTCTCGTAACACTCATTTCACCGCAAACATATAGCTTATAACATATTTTTATAAATTACTTCAAGTAGCTTTTGAAATTATGGTTTTGTTTGACAAAATTAACGGATTTAGGATAATCTAACTGATAGCATATTTAATTTGAAAAGTATTAAATGACATAAAAGATATATTTATTAATTAATATTTAATTTTTTAATTTAGACAATATAGATAAGAATAAAAGAAAAAAATGAAATACTATAAATTCAAATGTTATTTCAATTAGCTTATAAAAAAGGATAAAAAATTAAAAAAAAAACGCTCTATATATATATATAAACTGATTGAGTATTTTCTAGCATGTAGATTTTTCTAGTTTCTAATAAATTTTTATTTATTAAAAATTATACTTGACATAATGGTCACAAATATATATAAAAAAGTCAAAATATATTTAACTTAAATTTTGAGTCAAAGTTGACCTTTGTTTATATATATGTAGATGGAGGAAGTATTTTAGTTTCTAAAAATTTGTTCCAAAATTGTTCACGGCGGCTTGCAAACTCCGTAAAACTTATGGCCTTAAATTGTGTCCAGTAGCCCTTAGTCAAACTCATCCATTGGACGTTTTTAACAAATATCAACGCTATATATTAATCGACCATGATGGAGAAGTTAATGTATAGGACCATGCTATCCGTCACCAATGTTTAAAGAAACTAAAAGATAGGATAAGAGAAAAAGAAATCCACTTGTCTCGTAACTAAAAGATAAATATAAACATTTTTTATAATCAAAAGTGGTAATAGTATTACACATTTATAAAGTTGTCTCAATTCAAGGAATAATTTATAGACTTACGATTAAATTAAATGTTGGAACGTTAGAATTTTTTTATAAATAAATATTAATATTGTTAATTAAATTAATAAATTTCTTATTCGTTAAAGTTTAAATTTTGATTTTTTCACTCTAACATCTTTGACTTTTATGTCAAATCAATTGAGCTATCAACTTCCTGCTAAAATTACATTCATGTATTATATATATATATTACCCTTACAACTCACCAAGACATAATTTTCACCCTTCATTTTTTTTAGTAGATAAGAAGGTGTAGAGCTGAAAAAAATTTCTTTAATCAGAGGCGAAACTTCTCAAAATAATGAGATAGTTTTGGCAACCCAAAAAACGAGTGTTTTTTATAGTTAGCTATCCTAATCATATATATTTAGTTACTACAAGTAAGTTTATTCGCCATATATTAACAGAAATAGGAAAATCAAAAAATTATCACTCGATTAATATATTTATTCATTTGTTTCGACGCAACCGATCTTTTCAACAACAAAAATTATTAAAACATTACTCCGAATTTTTTATAAATAGTTTAATTGTATACATTGAAAAGACACCGCTAATCAATTTATCGTAATTATCTATGAATTTGATTTCTTAAAATCTCATTGAACTCAACTTTCTCAAATATTCATCGGCTAACTTTATTTCTTTGATATATTGTTGCTTTAATTAACATGTACAAATTATTGTGAAGTTTTTCACTTTTTGGTTATATTTACTATATCAATTTTTAAAATATATTTTATTTTTTATATTTAACTCTCATAAAAATTTTGTTAATTTTGCCACTATAGTCTTAATGTTCAAGACCTCAAATTTAATATAAAAAGTAAATACTCAAATTAGTCTCTTATCATTTGGCACAAGTCATATTAGTTTTTGATAAAAAATAATACTCAAATGAATCTCTGACAATTGCATAAAGGGGACATATTAATCCTATGTTAAGTTTGATCTAAATTGGACTGTTTTTTGTGTGTGTTGAACGGTGATGGGGTGTTAGTTATCTATGTTACAATAGACGTGTAAATATTTAGTCTATAAAATACATGTAATATTTAGTTTCAAAATTAAAAAACAATATTCAGACTAATTTGGTCCAAATATATTTATACATCAATAATTTTTAACAATGTGACATATATAATTAACATGTCATTACCGCTACTTAACACTTTAACAAAAAAAATTTGTCAAAATTGGTTCAAACTTAATGGAAAGACTAATATATCTCCTTTATGTAATTCTTAGAGACTAATTTAATATTATTTTATTCGATGATTAAAATGCTCTGCTTCCAAAATATCTGGAGACCAATTTGGGTCTATTATACAAATTAGAAGATATCTAATTACATTACATGATCGAAACGGTATGCATGGATTAAATGATAATGAAGTTAGTATTAGTGAAATAGTCTTTGAGCATATATGGCAATGGCATCCTATGAAGCATCTTACGGACTTATTCCAATATTCCGTCTTTAAACCGAAAAAGTACACATTCAAAGCTGTATATGAAATATTCTTCAATTGATCAATGTATATAAAGTTCATTATTCTATGTATAATCATGAATAATTGCTTTTATATTATAATACATACAGTTATTTTGAAACAAATATGAAACACACAAGCACGTGTAAATATGAGGAAAAAGCAACAAGGTCACGTATTTAAAATTAATTTGGAATAAAGTCGTTATTCCCTGCAAAAAAGCTTATGATTGAGATCGAATTTCAAATTAAATTTCAAAATTTTTAAGTCTAAAAACTGATTTAGACTAAAGGGAAACAACTAATAAACAAAATGTATTAATGATTGTTTAAAAATAATTTTATATTATCTTGCACTAAAATTCACTTAAAGTGTCAAATTATTCGTGCATGGATGTTATTCGTCACAACAATATTGAGAAGAGCACAAAAAGAGCAAGAGGGGTGCATATATATAATGGCTAAATAAACCCTTACATCAACGACGAGAATTGGATATAAGGAAAGAGTCTAATCTGCCATGATATAACTAATTGCGGTTCTAATCTCATATGGAAGAGATACTTATATTTATATTGATTTAAGAGTGAAGGGACATTTTGGTTCCTCACAAAAACCATGTAGGATATGATATATTAGTACCTGACAAAAAAAAAACAATTATTTTTAATTTTTGACAAAAATAAATTGAAACATATTAATCCTTCTATCAATTTTGTATTTATTTATTAACTATAGTTGGATTATGTGATAATCCACATGTCATATAATGGTCAAAATAAAAGGAAACGAAATCATTGTAGAAAAGAAATAAACTGCAATTGAAAATGAAAATACGAAAAGAAAAAAAAAACAAAAAAATAGTAGTAGAAATACCTCATTGAAATTACTGAAAAATCGTCACTGTGTCGAATGTCAGTCATTCCTTGTCGTAGTAAGAAATTGTCGAGAATTATCTTCTTATGTAAAAACACGAACAAAGTTTATGCATGCTGTTAATGTCTTAATGGTATACATAATTAGCTTTCATACAATTCAACGACAGATTGTGATTCAAATACTAAATTGTTTCAGTTTATTTTTATCAAAAACTAAAAATAATCTTTTTTTAGTCATAAATTATTTTGTCCTGCGTGCTTTTTGTGAGTGACCAAATGTTCCTTTAATTGTGTTTAATGTTGACAGTACATTGAACATTATTGTCTAAAATAGAGAACATATGAGGAAAAAAATAACTATAAAGTCATGGTAAAGATCAGAAAAAGATATATTGAATGCATCTAATCAAATCAAAATGTTCCGTAATGGACTCAAATTAATGAATGTATTGACCAACTTTAGTCCTAGAAAAAAATATATGGTTCACAAGATATAGCAATTTTTAAGCATATGTGACACACCACCTTTTGCAAAGTGCGCTGTCGTGTTCCTCATAAAAAATAAAAAAAAACAAATATAGCTTCAATTATTTGCGTCCCTTTCAATTAAATAATAAACTAGTAATTTTTGTTTTGATGCTGTCAGTCTTTCAATTATATATGCGATATAAGACTTGTAATGGAAAATAGTTGAATGTTTTATGTGGATTTTGGATTTTGGAGGCCGTAAATTTTGTATAATTTTATATTCTTTTGCATGGAATCAATATGCATGTCAATGGATTATTGGGGTGAGCGAGCACTAAATCTGAATATCTTGGGAAGGAATGTTTATCCATTTTCCCGTACATTAGGAAATATGCAATAAATTGAGGATGGCTAGGAGACTAATTTATAGTTTGACAAATCGATTTATTTATTGAGTATGACTTTTAGATAATATTAAGTGTGTGGTTTCACTCAATTGATTGTTGTGGGGGCAAGAGTTCTTTGCATTATGGTTTAAGAGTATTATTATAATTAGAACATTATTATTACTATTTAAGCACAAATTGTACTATGTAATTCTAATTCATTTATCTAATAAAAGGGAACTATAGTTGTTATGTAGTCGGAGACATAGGTATCATTGACCAAACTTGGTTACCAAACGCCTTAAGCCCTATTTACAATTTCTCTCTTTATTCTTTTAAGATCGTGTTGTTGTTCTAACAATTGGAAATAGATGACTAGTAATTCGAGGTGGCAAGGTTCGACGGAACGAACAACTTCGCATTATGGCAAAGAAGGGTTAAGGATTTGTCGGCACATCAAGGTTTTCAAAAGGCGTTGCGTGAAGAGAAACCGACGAACACGACAGAAGTAGATTGGACTAGGATGAAGGATAAGGTTGCAGGAATAATTCTTCTGTGTGTGTCAGATGAGGTGATGTACCATATCTTAGACCTAACATCTCTAAATGAGGTATGAGAGAAATTGTAAAGTCAGTATCTGTGCAAAATGCTCACGAACAAATTGTTAGTGAAACAACTGTTGTATAGGTTGAATATGCATGAAGGGTCGGATTTGTTACAACATGTCAATACCTTCAAAGAAATAATCATCGATTTGGTGAGGCTTGGGGTGATAGTCAATGACGAAGACATGACTATTATTTTGTTGTGCTCGTTACAAGTTTTCGTTCGATCACCTAGTGATAACTCTTGCATAAGGGAAAAACTCTATCAAGTTGGATGATATTATTGCTGCACTTCAGCCTCACTCTCAAATGATACATAATGTAGACAAAGAATCTTTAGGTGAAGGTCTGCATGTAAAAGAAGGTCAAGATCGTAGGAGGAACAAAAGTAAAGTAGGTTCTGGGAAGAAGAGATCTAAGTCCAAGAATAAAAAAAATAGCAAAGTGCTTCGGTTGCAAATAGATCATACATTGAGGAGGGACTGTCAAAACAAATAGCAGGGTTCATCCATTTCTACGAACGTGGTTCAAACTGATGACTTTGACAGTGAAGGAGATATTCTTTGTGTTTCATCTAACAGGGAGTAGTTTACCAAATTCAGGTCAAACATTTTTGGTTTTGTTTATTTGGATGATGATAAAACATGTGCTGTCATTAGAATGTGACAAACTAAAATTGTCATGGATGAGGGTGGTATGCGAGTGTTGAATGATGTTAGATATATTCCAGAATTGAGAAAGAATATTATCTCTCTAGGTACTCTACATGCAAATGGTTTCTCATATAGGTCTAGTGGAGATAGGGACATTCTAAAGGTTAGTGAAGGTGCATTTACAGTGATGAAAGCAAAGAGGACAACAGGTAACACCTATAAATTGTTGGATTGTACCATTGTAGGTGATGTTGTGTCAGTTGAGTCTAATGATGATGCAACAAAATTGTGGCACATGCATCTGGTTCATCTCAGTGAGAGTTGGGTGACAGAACTTCATAAGAGACATTTGTCGAAGGGGTGTCCGCAGTTGTATGATGGATTTATGCAAGTATTGTATACTTCTGAAACATTGTCATGTTCATTTTAAATCCAAGAAACATAAAAAAGAGGAAATCCTATACTATGTGCATTCCAATGTGTATGGGCCTAATGAAGAGTCGTCTATCAGTTTTCTAGATATTTTGTAACTTTTACATATGATTTTTCACGCAAGATTTGAGTGTATTTTCTATAACACAAATATAAAGTTTTTGTCAAGTTCAAGGTGTGGAAATAAGAAGTAGAAAATCAGATGGGTTGAAAAATCAAGTATTTGCGGACAGATAATGGGAAAGAGTACACTGACTCAAATAATTATAAATTTTGTGTGAAACACAATATTCATATGCATTTTTCAGTTTGAATGTTACCACCTTAGAATAGTATGGTAGAAAGAATTAATATGTCTCTAATTGAAAGGGCAAGATGTCCCCAGTTAAATGCTTGATTCTCTTAGGGTTTCTGGGCATAGGCTAATTAACATGACGTGTTATCTTATCAACATGTCACCACGAGCTTCGTTGGAAAGGAAAATTGCAAATAAAGTATGGACAGCTAACCCCGTTAATCTTGACAATTTAAAAAAATTTGGGTGTCCAACTTATGTGCATATACCCAATGAAGATAGATCTAAACTTTATCCAAAGTCAAAAAAATGTGTCTTCGTTGGTTACGCAAAAGGTGTGAAGGGGTTCAAATTATAAGATTCAGTTTAAAAGAAGATGGTGATCAGTAGAGATGTTGTGTTTGATGAATAGTTCATGTTGAAACAAATGTATCTACATCAAAGAAAGAAACTTCCAGAAGTAAGGTGATTCAGGTCAATGTTGAGCCACTACCAGTAAGCAATACTCAGGTAGTACCTGAACCACAAGCCAAACCAGAATTTGATACAACTGAAAATTTAGGTGGAGTACAAGATTACTCCCTTGAACGTGACTGAGAGCACCGTCAGATCATGCCACCAAAAAGATATGGGTTTGAAGTCTTGGTAGCTTATGCATTTCTTACTAGTTCTAGAGATCCATCCACCTTTAGAGATGTTATAGCTAGCCATAAGAAAGATAAGTGGATGGGTGCTATGGTGGACGAGATGGAGCTGATAAATAAAAATCAGACTTTGGAGCTTATTCATATTCCTAAGAGGAAAAGGGCTATTGATTGCAAGTGGGTGTACAAGAGAAAACCAGCAGTAACAAAAAAAGAAGGGTAAAAGTTCAAGGTCCATCTTGTAGAAAAGGGATATTCACAACATAAAAGGATCGACTATGATAAGATTTTTTCTCCGTTCGTCAGACATACTTCTATTACGGCAGTGTAAGCCCTGGTAACCATTTGGGGCATGCATTTAGAGCAGATGGATGTGAAGAAAAAATTTATTCATGATAATCTAGATGAACAAATTTATATGGAGTAGCCAGATGGTTTCAGTGATACTGGAAAAGGTAGACTAGTTTATAAAATGAAGAGGTCTTTGCATGGTCTAAAGAAATCTCCAAGGCAATGGTACAGGTGTTTTGATTTATTCAAATTGGCTATAGAAGGTGTGAGTATGATTCTTGTGTGTATGTTAAGAACCTTGATTATGCTTCTTTTATTTTCCTATTATTGTATATTCATTGCTACTAATCATTTACATGATGTAAATGATCTGAAAATCATGTTGGGAAAAGGAGTTTGACATGAAAGACTTGGGTGTTTCTAAGAAGATTCTTGGTATGGAAATTCACAGGGATAAGAGTGCTAGAAAAGCTATGCTGAAAAGATGTTAAAAAGATTTTATATGGGCAATTCAAAGGTTATGAGTATTCCATTGGCAGATTACTTTAAGTTGTCTTTGGATCAATGTCCAAAGACAAATGCAGAAGCTGAGTATATGTCAAAGGTTTCGTATGACAATGTTGTTGGTTGTTTAATATATGGTATGGTTTCCACTAGACCAAATTTGGCACAAATTGTTAGTCAAGTTTGCAAGTTTATTCCAACATTGGGATTTTCCGGTAATTGTAGGGTAGAACAGGTGATGGTATCATGTTTAGCAACGGACATGGTGATCCTTCAGTTGTAGGATATGTTAATTCTGATTATGCAGGTGATATGGATGATAGAAGGTCTATAACCCGGTATGTCTTTACCTTACAAGAAGACCTATTTGTTGGAAGTCATCGGTTCAATTCATAGTGGCTATGTCTACAACTAAAGCAGAGTACATGGAAGTAGCTGATGTTTCCAAAGAGGCTTTATGGCTTCCAAGATTAGTGAAGGAATTGGGTGTTGAGCAAGGTCGGTTGCATTGTGATAGTCAGAGTGCCATTTATTTGGCAAAGAATTAGGTGTATTACGGTAAGACCAAGTATATTGATGTGAGGTTTCAGGGAGTTAGTTACATTCAGAGAGTTAGCTACATTCAGAGAGTTACTTGCATCTTGATCAATATTAGTTGAAAAGGTTCATACTTCAGATAATGCAACTGACATGTTAACCAAGCCAGTCACCATTGACAAGTTTCACCATTGCTTGGACTTGTTACATGTTTCTTAGTTTTAAGTAGGAGTTGTACCCCCAGTTGTCAAGATGTGAGTGTCATGCAGTAAATCTTCATTAAGGTTTGATATTCTCCTAGATGGAGATTATTGAGTATGGCTCATAGGTAGTATCAAGTCGGCGGTTTGGTCCAACTGACTATTGTGAGGGCAATTGGGGGTGCAAGGGGCAATAGCTCCTCGTGATATGGTTCAGAGATATTGTTGTAATCTGAACTTTATTATTACTATTTAAGCACAACTTGTACTCTATAAACTCTAATTCGTTCATTTAATAAAGGGAACTACAACTGCTCTGTAGTCGAAGATGTAGACATCAATGGCCAAACTTCGTTACCAAACGTTTTGAATTCCTCTTTGCAATTTCTCTCTTTAATCTTTTAAGACCGTTTTGTTGTTCTAACAGTTATCTATTGCATTTTATTATTTTATTGACAATACTACAATTGTGTGAGATGCCTTGACCATTAATGGTGATTGGGACCTGAATTTCTTTATCGAGAACCTCATTAAAGATTTTGTGAGCCAAGTGGTTACCCTCCTGACTCCTACCAATCGAGATGGCCCTCATATCTTAAGGTGAGGGAGGACCAGTACGCATCTGTTCACTTTACACAGTGCATATCAGTTGCAACAGGGAATAATCAGGTTACCACAAATATCTAGAAGAATTTATGGAGCAAGAGGTGGACCTCTTCGAATTCAAACCTTTATGTGGCTGGCTGCCCACAAGTGCATCGTTACTAAGTATTGTAGAAGCAAATGAGGTGTGGGGATCTCATATGTTTGTTCTTTGTGTAGAAGACATGTTGAGACAAACCTTCAAGTTATGGATGACAACACAACCTACACCCACGGGTACCCACCCAAACTCATCTCGATTTGGGAGGAGAAAACTAGTGTTGATTGGGTGGGGTGTGAGTTTTCTCAATTATTACAAACTTAGGGGCGGGGACGTGTTTGGGGTGTTGATATCCACCACGCACCTGAACCTGTCCCGTTAGCAATATTATTGTCAGTTTTAAATTTTATATACATGCACATATTCAATATATTTAATATTTTTAAATATTAAAAATTATAATCTTCTCTTTGTAGAAAATATGATTTTCATTTTTTTTTTAATTTTATTATTGTATCATAATTATTATTTTATTATATTAATTATAATAAATATGACTTTTAATTTATTATTTTATATATATGAATAGGTGTGAATCCAAGTGGGGAAACCCGAACCCTGTCGTAGACAGAGATGAAGACTTAAATTTCACATCCGATAAAAAACAGGAAAAAGTGTGGGTTTTTCCCGATTAGTCGGGTGCGGGGGTGGGGGAGGCAAAACTCGCCCCCTCCTTGCCCTGTTGCCATGCCTACTTCAAGTTATATGTGAATGTGTGCATGCAACTCTGGTGTATTTCCACAGAGTTTCATCTAATTTGTCTCTTTAAATTGTAGGGACTAGATCGCTAGCAACCTCAGCAACAACGACGGTCAAACAACAACGAAAGGATGGTAGTTTACCTTCATGACTACATGTTGGTTTATGTGGATGTAGAGAAATAAAGTCATCTTTAAGGTGGACTTCCAGCAATTGCACAACTTGGTTTTGGCTATTTAGAATGTTGATAGAGAGATCAAGGATTTCTCCAATCATTGACTCCATCGAAACCCTTATCATCGAGAGATTACCTATATCAGTTGAAAAAAACCTCTAAAGGGATTGGTCAATTATAATAGTGATTGGCGCTTGCAAGAATAATGGAAAACTTTCAGTTGCAGAGCTTTTTTCGTGAATCAGCAGAGAGGTGGATCATAGGGTACGTAAAGAGGAATCGGCGCGTGTGTCGCCCTATATGTGAAAGTTGGGGTGTGTTTCTTTTTTGGTTATGGCTCAGAGGGAGGGCTTCTCATTTTATTGTAGAGAGTGACTTCAAACTTCTAATTGAAATTATCGCTGGAAATTGCAACTTAGGTGGGATGATTCTCATTTGATTCGACGTATTAGCCATCTTTTGACTCTCAACTGGAACATTCGATCAAGCCTATCATGCGAGAGAAATGGAAGTGTGCGTTGGTTCAAATGTACCTCTTTATATTCTTTTAATTGTAATGTAGTGGAGTCTCCTCCAAGTGAACTCCATAGGTAACTCTTTGATAATATTTATGGAGTTTGTATGCTTAAGAATGTCAATCTAATCGATTAGTTTTTCTCTTAGATTTCAACCATCTTTTGCACTAAAAATAAAATAAAATAAAATAAAATAAAATAAGCAATAATCAAGTAACAATCCCTCTGAGTTAAAGACACTTATTTAAGTTGCTTGAGATACTTTTTGTGGATCTATATTGTTGCATAGCATTTACACGATCTATAAACAAATTCAACTAATTTTATTTAAATGGCAATTAAAATAAGCAACATATACTTAAACCCCACCAATTTATATATTTTTTATTTGCAGTTAATTTTTATGCAAATTTAAATATTAATTCAATTATTTTAATTAATATTTAAAAACATAGTAAATATTAAAAATAAAATAAAATAAAAAATAAAAACTCTTGGGACGCGAGAAAAAGTCACTGAGTGAGTATCCAAACATTTGCTTTGTAGGTTAAGAGCATGCATTACATATTGGTGGTTGTAATAAAGTTTGAAAATGAAATTACTTTGAGATAGCATTCACAAATATGGTAACCTAATCATCTATAATTGCAACGTCATCAAATTATTATCTTCCTGATTCGCGGTCGTTGTAGTGGAAAAATCTCTTTCAACAATATAAGATGCTGGTCCAACTTTGTAGCACTATTCACCTTTTATAACATGAGCTAAACCCTTTTGGTTGATCATCTTGATCTTGACTTATTCATGCATTATGATCCTAACAATTTTTAATTAGATAATTCTAGTCTATATCCATCCGAAGTTAAAACTACAAAAATTCTACTTCCTCATTGACCGGTATTTAAAAGTTATCTAAAATTTTAATGATATTTTTAGAAAATATAAATTAACGATTTTTTTTTGTCTTTACAATTGAAAAGGTGGCATAATTAATGTTGGTTCGACAAATTGAGAGTTTTGAATGACACATTTGTTTTCTTTTATTTTTTTCAAATTCACGTTGATATTGTCTCAATCGTAAAATCCAAGATATTTGCTAACTTACACTTTCGACAAATCTCGTCAATTGTCGAGTGACTTTTAAGCAATGGTCTATGGTAGACCACTTCCGTAGCATCCACCCAAAACTAATATTTTGATGTAATAAAATAAATTTAAAAGACTAATTTCTATCCACATGTTTAAGTGAACTTTATTAAAATTTGAGTTGGGTCTTAATCTTATTTAGCAACTGTTGACTAATAACACACTTTGTCACACTTAGGATTGGACATAGATTGTGATACTATTTTAGAATTTAATTAGACCTAACTCAACTCTTATAAACCCAATTTCTAAGATGAGGACTACCGATCACTTAGACTATGTTTGGTAAAGCCAAAAAACGAGTTTATAACTTATAGTTTATTTTATAGCTTATAGTTTGTAACGTATAAAATCTATCTAGTGACAATCATTTATGAGTTTATAGCGTTTTTTTAATAATTTAATTCAAGTAGTGTATAGCTTATCATTTTTTTCTTTTAGTTTTACCCTTATTGTTGTAACTAAATTTGTTTTTACCCTTTGTAATTTATTTATTATAACTTAAAATAAATACTTTTAAAATAATTGAAATAAATAATTTATATATTTTAAAATATAAAATAATTTTAATAAATATTCATTTCAAGTAAATAATTTAAAATAATTTATTTATTATAATTAAAAATAAATAAATTAGCTAAATAAATAAAAATATCTAATTAATAAATAATTTATTTATTATAATTTTAGATTATTTATAAAAAAAATTAAAATAATTAATATTTTAGAGTAAATAACTTATTTATTTATTTAATTTAAAATAAATAAAATAGATAAATAAATAAAAATATATATCAATTTGATAAATGTTAATAAAATAAATAAATTTTAAATTAATAATTCTAAAATATTTTAAACATTAATGGATAAAATTTATTTTTAATTAAAAACATATTTTATGTCATTTTATACTTTTAAGCTAATTCTGATAATTTTGTCAAACATTCAATTACCTTGGCAGCTATTCGTTATAAGCTATAACGCTATCAACTAATTTTACCAAACAAATACTTAATATAAATATATTTTTAGGTATCAATCAACCTTTCCACATGCACCATGTTATTTATATATCATCCCAACAATTGCACATAATTTCATAGACATATTGACTTTAGCTCCCAACTATATATTCTTTCATGTAAGATTTACAATGTAATGAGCCACTTTAAAATTGGTATAAAATTTGGACACCACGTCCCCCTCAAACGGACTTAACTTAACTATCTTAGCTAATTTACCATGACCTTGGTACTTGGAATGTTCAACTTGTGAACTTTACTTTTCTTCCTTTGGAGGCAACTCAGATTCCTTAGATCCCATTCCCTACTTCAACTCAAAGCGACAATAAGAAGTAAGGACCCAACAAATGAGGTTTTTTAGTTCCCGTAGTGCTTCTCATTGTATGAAATCTTGGGAGAAAGCGACTTCTTCCCATGTCTCCTTTAATTTCGTGGAAACACGGATTTGGAACAAATCGTGGCACTATAGAAATGTTCCTAAACATGTTAGTCTGAGTTGGAAGATCATCCACAATGGTATCGCTGTGAAAAAGAACCTTATTAAGAGGGGTATCCTCATTGACCCCATATGCCTTAGATGCAATTTGGAAGTGGAATACATTAACCATGTGATTTGCAAATGTCCTTCGGCGCAACATGTTTGGTTACATTCCCCTTTCATTGATTGGCTCAAGTCTTCTATTAATTATTCTCCATTTGATATTACTGAACTAATCATTTCTATCATTTATGGTATTTGGATTGCACGTAACAAATTTTGTTTTGATGGAGGAAACGGTGCGCAAAGCTTAGAAGATTGTTGATGATTATAAAGTCATGTTGCATACCCAACCTAATAGAAATAATGGTGCTCATGAGGAGCTTCCCACTCGACAGTCCCCTCCAATGAAAAATGTGTACAAAATCAATGTAGATGTTGCAGGCCCTAATTATGATAAATAGGGAATCAGCACCATCATTAGAGATTCATATGGGGCTCTCCTTGCTGCTGCCACTTGGAAGGTTTCGACATTACCAGATGTGACCATCGTGGAGGGTTTAGGTGCTCAGATATCCCTCCAATTCGCGTTGGACCTCAATTTTCGAAAGATTCACTTTGAATGGGATTATCTTAATGTTATAAAAGCGATCTGTGACTCGAACCAAGATCAATCCTATTCCAGCTTAATTATAATTAACTGCTACAATCTCTTAGCCCTTTTCTCTAGTTACACGTTAATCATGTAAAAAGAAGTTCAAATGTTTCACCACACATTTTAGCTAAATTTGCTTTAAACTCTCACAACTCTATATGGATTGAAGAATATCCTCCTTTTATTTCTCACTCTATTTCAGCTAATTTGGCTGCTTATTGAAGTATCTTTCTTGTTAAAAAAAATGTTCATGAGCTGAAATCAAACAGCTATTCAGGCATCCTATCCTGAAAAGATTAATCACATAACCAGCCCCTCCACAAGCAACAATGATTCCATAATATATTTGTGGAAATTGACATTGAAACTTATCTAATTATGATACTTGCATCAATTAATAAACTTCCACTCACAAAAGAAAAGGAAAAAATAATATCATATTGCAGCATATTGATCCCAAATTTGTGAATGAGACATACCACCAAAAGACAAGAATCTTGATCAATAAATTGAGAAAATAAATTAATTAAATGTAATTAATGAAGGTGCAAACACGAGAAGGGGGGTTGAATTGTGTTTGACTAACTTGATTACTTTTTCTGTTTTTGCAGTTTTATAACAAAACCTGATGTATGAATAAAACAGAGTTAGCAGCGGATATAAAGTAAATATAAAACACAAAATTTTATAATTGTTCACCATTAACTAGGCTACGTCCAGTCCCTTCACTTTGAAGGATTTCACTAATTCAAAAATCTTGAATTACAACAATTCCAATGTCCCTCCAAGTCAGTTTTTTCAAACAGTCTAACAATCCTAGACTTTTGAGGAAAAGAATCTTGAATCTAATTGCTAAGTAATCTGCTACTTCTTCTGACTCCTTCAGATTGTAGACTCTACTTCAACAACTTAGATCTAACACAAGGGAAAGAAAACTTAGAGTACTTGCTTCTGGAAAGCGAATACTCACAATTGATCTCACTGAAAACTCAAGTATTTTGCTTTTGGAAGTGTATGACTCTCAAGTATTTTCGATGCTGAGTCTTCTGCCTTGAGCCTCCTTTTATAGATGAAGATTAGGGTTTCTTCCATGCTTAAGTTCGAGCTATATCTTGCCAGATACTCTTGCAAAAATAACTTGGCCAATCCTGTTCTTGATTAATTCTGAACCAAATCTTTCTTCCCGCCAATAGCTTCTGAATTCCCACAAGACTTCAATTTATTTTTGTATCAAATCCTCTTAATACTTTGATCAAATTTAATCAAGTCTTTACTGATTATCATCATGCTTAAATCTGGACTGTATGATCTTCTAATCTCGTCCACATCTGGACCATACAATCTGATCTACTGTAATCCTCTGATCTCGGCCAACACTGGACTACACGTTCTGATATTCTGATCTCGGCCAATCACTGGACCATATGATCTGATCTTCTGATCTCGGTCAACACTGGGCCATATGTTATGATCTTCTTATTTCGGCCAACACTGGGCCATGATGCTTAAATTTGGACCATTGATTTGAACATTTTCCCTCTGATCTAGACCAATTATGGACTGAGTCTGTATTGAATTAAATCTGGACATGATATTTTAATTTGGACATTTACCTTATGATCTGGATCAGTTATCTTCTGCTCTGATGAAGTCTGGATTAAGTCTGGACTGAATTTTATAATCACTGTCAAGCTATCTTCTGGTCAGAATAAATTTTAGACTAAGTCTGACTTATGATTCCTTCTGGTCTGGACCAAGTCTCCTTCTAGACTCTGCTTCCTTCTGATCTCGTCCAGGAAAGATATCCTTTGATGATGTTTTGACATCCTCTGATATCCTTTGGTGCCTTTTGGAGGTGTATCCTCTGGTGCCTTTTGAATTCATCCTCTGGTATCTTCTGTAGGTGTATCCTCTGGTATGATTTTATCCTCTAGTAACCCATCTTCTGCCTCTAGTGACTTCATCTTCTGGTGGCATTTAATATATTAATTCTAAGTACAAAATAAGATTACACGGAGTGTTTTTGTAAACATCAAAATCCTAAGTACTTAGAATCAACTTGGTTCCAACAATCTCCCCCTTTTTTATGATGACAAAACCTTAACTTATTTTGTTAGCTTATAACTCGAAGTACTTGAAATACTCCCCTTCAGACCAATCTCTCCCCCTAAGTCTAATAATGACTTTTTCTTCTCCTTTTCAACTCCTTCTTTATTCTCTCTTTCTTTTCTCTCTTCACGTTGCCTCTCCTTTTCAACTCCTTCTCTTTTCACTCTTTCTTTTTCTCTTTTTGTTTTTCTCTCTTTATTTTTCTCTCTCCCTGTTTTGTCTCCTTTTCTTTTCATCTCTTTCTTTTTTTTTCTCCCTGTTTCCTCTCCTTTTCAACTCCTTCTCTTTTCATCTCTTTCTTTTTCACTCCTCCTTTCTTTTTATCTCTTCTTTTCTACTTATTTTCCATTTTTCTCTCTCTCCCCCTTTTTGTCATCAGCCAAAAAGAGGTCCTACTATTTTTTTTCTCTTTACAAAGTACAGAAAGTAAAAACAAGAAAATAAAAGACATAAAGTAAAATTACAAGAAAATTAAAAACTCCTAAGATGACTACTTGAGCTAGTCAGATATGGAGATAATGTTGAGATGCTTCTTGATGAACTCGAACCTATCTTCAGGTAATGCTTTGGTGAAGATATCAGCCCATTGATGATTAGTGTCCACAAATTGGATGCTTAAAGTCCCTTTTTGAACATGGTCCCTAATGAAATGGTGTTTTATTTCAATGTGTTTGGCTCTAGAGTGTAAGATAGGGTTGTTGGTTAGGTTTATGGCTGAAGCATTATCACAAAACAAAGGGATATTGGTTTCAAAGATGTTGTAATCTTCAAGTTGATGTTTCATCCAGATTAACTGTGAGTTGCATCCTGCTGCTGATTTATACTCAACGTCAACTGTTGACATGGCAATGGTGCTTTGTCTTTTGCTTGACCAAGAGATCAAATAATCACCTAAGAATGTGCAATTTCCACTTGTACTTTTCCTTTCCAACTTGTCTCCAGCATAGTCAGAATCACAAAAACCTCTTAGTTTGTATGTGGGGGTTTTCTTGTATAACAGGGTAAGGTTGGTGGTTCCTTTAAGGTATCTCAAGATTCTTTTGACAGCAGTTTAAATGGGATTCCCTAGGGTCAGCTTAAAAACGGGCACAAACACAAACACTAAACAAAATTTCAGGTCTAGAAGCAGTTAGGTAAAGAAGGGATCCAATCATACCTCTGTATGTTTTCTGGTCTACCTTTTGGCTGGTTTCATCTTTCTCAAGTGAGCAGGTTGGGTGCATGGGGGTGTCCATAGGCTTACAGTCACTCATCTTGAACTTTTTGAGAAGTTCTTTAGTGTATTTAGATTGGTGAATGAGTATACCTGGTTTACCTTGGTGAATCTGAATTCCCAGGAAGAACATAAGTTCTTCCATCATGCTCATTTGGAACTCTTTCTGCATTAGGTCAGAAAACTCCTTGCACAAAGTGCTATTAGTGGATCCAAAGATTATATCATCAATATAAACTTGAATAATCAAAATATCATTTTTAATGGATTTCCTAAATAGAGTGTTATCAATCTGGCCTCTATCAAATTCATTCTTAAGCAGAAAGTTATTATGTCTGTCATACCATGCCCTTGGTGCTTGTTTTAAACCATATATAGATTTTTTAAGTTTAAAAACATGGTTTGGAAAATCAGAATTTTCAAATCCAGGGGGCTGTTTGACATAGACTTCCTCACTTATATAGCCATTTATTTAAGAATGCACTTTTAACATCCATTTGATATAGAATTATATCATGATTAGCATCAAATGATAAAAGAATTCTAATTGCTTCTAACCTGGCCACTGGAGTAAAAGTCTCAGTGTAATCAATACCTTCCTGTTGATTGTATCCTTGAGCTACAAGTCTGGCTTTGTTCCTTACCACTTCACATTTTTCATTGAGTTTATTCCTGAACACCCACTTGGTTCCAATAATGTTTTTGTTTGGTCTGGATACCAGATCCCAAACATCATTCCTTTGAAATTCATTCAGCTATTCTTGCATTGCAAGTATCCAACCTTCCTCTGCCAGAGTTTCATCAACATTGGTTGGTCTGCATCAACTTCTGGTTCTGGAAGATCTGTAACAGCTTCTGATTCTGATAAATCAACTTCTGGTTCTGGTAAATCTGTAACAGCTTCTGATTCTGGTAAATCTGCAACAGCTTCTGATTTTGGTAAATCTGGATCAGCTTCTGGTTTTAGTGAACCTGCCTCTGTTTCTGGTTCTAGTAACCAATATTGGTTTCCTCTAGTTCTGATAAACCAGCATTGGTTTCCTCCAGCATCAATTTCCTTTTGTTTTGGTCAACCTGCATCAGTTTCATCTTGCTTTGACTTTTCCGGTCAAGCTGTTTGTCATAATACAAATTTTAATAATTAATAATTGAACTAAAAAACAACCAAACCATTAATTCTGCTTCTGGTGGTTTCTGCGTGTTTTTGAAACCACTGAACTGCTTTTACTGTTTCAACTGAACTTGTTCAGATTATTTGGATCACCTAGTTCCTGCAAGTACTTATCTAGCTTTGATTTTCAAGATCAAGCTTCTGGTTATCACAATAAACATAAAATTAACACAAAACATATCACCTGTATGTCACAGTTTCATTTTCCCTCCGGAAACCCTTTTGTTTCTTCTTTTCTGGTTTTCAGATTCTGACTTTTGAATGTTCTTTGATTAATGGGTCTAGATGAAGAAATTTGACTTCCCATCCAAGTTTGTAGTTTTGATCAATCTGATTTGGAATGTTCTCCTGATTCTGTTTCTTCTCTTTCTGCTTATCAGACTTTGCTGCTTCACTGTCAGAATCAGAGTAAGAGTCAGAGTCAGTTCGAGCCATTAGAGCCAGTTCAGCTTCTGGCCTGTTTGAGCAGTTTCCTTGATTCTGCTTTGGTTGATACACCATGTTCCTCTGATGATTCTGGAACATGTTTTGGTTCTGGTAACTATGGTGAATTTGGTGATTCTGATGATTCTGATAATTTCTGTAGTTATACTAATTCTGATAATTAGAGTAATTCTGATGATCATACCTGAACCTTTGATACTGATACCTGGTCTGGTTCTGGTTCTGGTACTGATTTTGGTTCTGGTTCCAGTGTTGGTTCTAGTTTCAGTTCCTGTGCCTCTGATACTAGTTCCAATTCTGGTTCCAGTTCCTGTTCTAATTCTGGTTCCAGTTTTGATTCTGGTTCTAGTTTTGATTCTGGTTCTAGTTTTGATTCTGGTTCTAGTTCTGATTCTGGTTCTGGTTGAGTTGACCAAACCTTCTTCCATCAGACTCAGATTGCCTCTGTCTGGTTGTAGCAGGAACATAAACCTTCTTCTGGTTGTGCATTGCCAACATCCATTGTCCAGGCACCATTGTTGGTGTCTCCTTCTGGTTGCTCAGAATATCTGCAACATAAACAATTTGATCTTTTGGTACCCAGAACTGATTTGGTCCAGGTTTGTTAGTTTTAACAGCTCTCTGATCTTGTTCAGATTTTACCATTGGACAAGATAATTCATAATGACCTTTCTTAGCACAAACAATGCATAAAACATCAGAATGAACAGTTTTAGTTTTAGCAATAGTTTCTGTAAAACCAAGACCTCTCTTTCCAATGTTATTGTTTCCATAAATCATAGATGCATATTTACTTTTTTCCATTCCATTAGAAATAAAGTTTTGAAAAAATTGCTCATGCATATCAGATTCACAAACAGTTTTGGAAGTGGAACAAATATTACTTTTGAGAGTTTGGTTTTCAGATTTGAGTCTTGCAACTTAAGTTTTAAAATCCTTGTTTTCAGTTGCATACTCATAATTTTGATTCTTTAAAACTTGGTCTTCTTTGGTCAGATTTTTCTTATCTTCCCTAAGAGTTTTCAGTTTTAAAGACATCTTATTGTTTGCATTCAAAAAATCTTTTAAAGCATCAATTAATTCAGATTTAGTGAGGTCAGAAAATACCTCATTGTCTTCATCTTCTGAATCTGTTCCAAAGCCTGAGCTGTATCCAGAACTTGTGTTGGTATGAGCCATCAGAGCCAGAATTGCTTCCTCTGATGTGCTTCCAGACTTGCCTGAATGACAGCTTTGATCATTCTTCCTTTTGCCTACTTTCCTTACTGAAACTGTGCCTTTACGAAGTCCAAAGGCAGACTTGATGTGTGCCATCATTGCCTCTTCTTCATCAGACGATTCTTCTTCTGATTCTGATGCATCCCAGGCTGCCATCAGACCTTTCTTTTTGAATCTGGAACTCTTCTTGTGTTGTTTGCCTTTTTCCAGATCTGGACATTCTAACTTGATATGTCCATGTTCATTGCATCCATAACAGATGATGCTCTTCTTGTCAGATTCTTCCTTTCCTTTGCTGTTATGTTTCTTCTTGGAGCCTCTCCACTTCCTATTTTCCCAGATCTTAACCATCTGTCTGGTTAAGTAAGCCATATCATCACAGTCACTGTCACTATCCTCTAATTCTAGTGCTGCCTTTGCAGTTTTCGTCTGTTTTGACTTCAGGGCCAGATTCTTTTTCTTCTTTGGTTCATCTGCTTCCAGTTATATTTCATGAGACTTGAGTGAGCTGATCAGATCTTCAAGTCTTAAGTTATTTAGATCTTTGGCTTGCTGAACTGCAGTAACCATTGGTCTCCACTTGGTTGGTAAGCTTCTTAGAATCTTCTTGACATGATCTGCTGTTGTGTAGCTTTTCTTCAAGACCTTTAGTCCAGATATCAGAGACTGGAATCTACAGAACATTCCATCAATGTCTTCATCATCTTCCATCTTGAACATCTCATACTGTTTGACCAGTATGTTAGCCCTTGCTTCTTGAACCTCCTGGCTTCCTTCATAGGTCAAAACCAGACTGTCAAATATGCTCTTTACTGTTTCTTTATCTATGCATATGTCAAATTCCTTGAATGTGATGGCATTGATCATGATGGTTGTGGACTTGTGATGCAGTTTGTATAATTTGCTCTGATCTGGTTTCATATCTTCCATGTCCAATTCTTTAGTTGGATCTCCTGGAATAGTAGGTGCAGTGTATCCTTTGACTACCAGCTTCCATAATTCAGGATCTTGAGATATGAAGAAACTTCTCATTCTGTCCTTCCAATACTCAAACCTGTCTCCATCAAACAATGGTGGTCTGTTGATGTTGCCTCAAAAATCATCTTTGGATTTTGCCATGTTGTTGACCCCTTGGACCTTTCCTCAGACACTAGTTAAGTGCTCAGCCTTGAGACCGAGCTCTGATGCCAATTGAAGGTGTAAACACGAGAAGGGGGGTTGAATTGTGTTTGACTAACTTGATTACTTTTTCTGTTTTTGCAGTTTTATAACAAAACCTGATGTATGAATAAAACAAAGTTAGCAGGGGATATAAAGTAAATATAAAACACAAAATTTTATATTGGTTCACCGTTAACTAGGCTACGTCCATTCCCTTCACTTTGAAGGATTTCACTAATTCAAAATGAATTACAACAATACCACTTACCCTCCAAGTCAGTCATCTCAAACAGTCTAACAATCCTAGACTTTTGAGGAAAAGAACCTTGAATCTAATTGCTAAGTAATCTGCTACTCCTTCTGATTGTAGACTCTACTTCAACAACTTAGATCTAACAAAAGGGAAAGAAAACTTAGAGTACTTGCTTTTGGAAAGCGGGCACTCACAATTGACCTCATTGAAAACTCAAGTATTTTGCTTTTGGAAGTGTATGACTCTCAAGTATTTTCAATGTTGAGTCTTCTGCCTTGAGCCTCCTTTGATAGATGAAGATTAGGGTTTCTTCCATGCTTAAGTTCGAGCTGTATCTTGCCAGATACTCTTGCAAAAATAACTTGGACAATCGGGTTTCACTTAAATAAAAAACATCTCTTTTTAGCTCCAGATTTGCATTCAAAAATAACTTTGGCCAATCCTATTCTTGATTAATTCTGAACTAAATCTTTCTTCCCGCCAATACCTTTTGAATTCCCACAAGACTTCAATTTATTTTTGTATCAAATCCTCTTAATACTTTGATCAAATTTAATCAAGTCTTTATTGATTATCATCATGATTAAATATGGACTGTATGATCTTCTGATCTCGTCCACATCTAGACCATACAATCTGATCTGTTGTGATCCACTGATCTCGGCCAACACTGGACCACACGTTCTGATCTTCTGATCTCGGCCAACACTGGGCCATGATGCTTAAATCTGGACCATTGATGTGAATATTTTCCCTCTAATCTGGACTGAGTCTGGATTGAATTAAATTTGGACTGGATATGATATTTTAATCTGGACATTTACCTTCTGATCTGGATCAGTTATCTTCTGCTCTGATGAAGTCTGGATTAAGTCTGGACTGAATTTTATAATCACTGTCAAGCTATCTTCTAGTCAGAATAAATTCTGGACTAAGTCTGAATTAGGATTCCTTCTGGTCTGGAACAAGTCTCCCTCTGGCAGGCTTCCTTCTGGTCTGGACCAGGTCTTCTTCTGGACTCTGCTTCCTTCTGATCTGAGCCAGAAAAGATATCCTCTGATGATGTTTTGACATCCTCTGATATCCTCTGGAGGTGTATCCTCTGGTGCCATCTGGAGGTGTATGCTGGAACCAAGTTGGTTCTAAGTACTTAGGATTTTGATGTTTACAAAAGCACTCCATGTAATCTTATTTTGTACCTTGAATTATTACATTAAATGCTACCAGAAGATGAAGTTTCTAGAGGCAGAAGATGAAGACATCAGATAATGCATCCAGAAGGTACCAGAGGATGCATCCTGAAATTACCAGAGGATATCTTTGCTGGCCCAGATCCGAAGGAAGCAAAGTCAGAAGGAGACCTGGACCATACCAGAAGGAAGCCTGCCAGAGGGAGACTTGATCCATACCAGAAGGAAGCATTAGTCAGACTTAGTCCAGAAGTTATTCTGACCAGAAGATGGCCTAGCAGTGAAATGATAAACAGCCCAGACTTGATCCAGACTTAATCAGAGGATAAATTAATGGGTCAAGAACAAGAGATTCAATCTAGATTTGACCCAGACTAGAAGATAGCATGGTTCAAGATATGAAACTAAGTCCATACCAGAAGAAATGATGTCCAGATTTGATCTAGACCTGATCCAAATCAAAAGGTAAAATGTCCAGACTGAAATATTATTTGTCCAGAGTTAATTTTACTTCAATCCAAACCCAGTTCAGAATTGGTCCAGATCAGAGGGAAGATATCAAGATCAATGGTTCAGATTTAAGTATATGGCCCAGTGTTGGCCGAGCTCAGAAGATCAGACCATGGCCCAGTGTTGGCCGAAATCAGAAGGTCAGAATGTGTGGTCCAGCATTGGCCGAGATCAGAGGATCACAACAAATCAGTTTGCTAGACCAGGTTGGCCGAGATCAGAAGATCAGAAAGTGTGGTCTAGGGTTGGCCGAAATCAGAGGATCACAGCAGATCATTTAGTATGTTCCAGATGTGGACTAGCGTAGAAGATCAAACGGTCCATATTTAATCATGAGGATTAATGGTGGAGATTTAATTTAATTTGATCAAAGTATTAAAAGAATTTGTTACAAAAATAAAGTGAAGTCGTATGGGAGTTTAGAAGCTGTTGGCGGGAAGAAACTAAAGACATGATTGGCCAGTTATTTTTGAAAGCAAATCTGAAGCTTAAAAAGATATGTTTTTTATTTAAGTGAAGCCCGATTGGTCAATATATTTTTGCAAGAGAATCCAGCAAGATACAGCTCGAAATTAAGCTTGGAAGAGACCCTAATTCGCATCTATAAAAGGAGGCTTAAGGCAGAATACTTAGTATTGAAAATCACAAAAGAGTCATTCACTTCCAAAAGCAAACACTCATGTTTTCAGTGAGGTTAATTGTGAGTTCCAGCTTTCCAGAAGCAAGCACTCGTGTTATTTTCTTTCCCTTGTGTTAGATCTAAGTTGTTGAAGTAGAGTCTACAATCTGAGGGAGTCAGAAGGGGTAGCAGATTACTTGGCAATTAGATTCAAGGCGTTGTAATTCCTTCTACAATATGGGGTTGTCAGATTGGTAGGAGAAGACTTGACTTAAGAAGTCAAGGTGCTGCATTCCTCAAAAATCTAGGATTGTTAGACTATTTGAGAAGAGTGACTTGAAGGGTCAGTGAAACTGTTGTAATTCAAGGTTTGAATTAGTGAAATCCTTCAAGGTGAAGGGACTGGACGTAGCCTCGTTAACGGTGAACCAATATAAAATCCTGTGTTTTTATTTTTACTTTATATCCGCTGCTAACTCTGTTTTATTCATACATCAAGTTTTGTTTTAAAACTGCAAAAACAGAAAAAGTATTCAAGTTAGTCAAACACAATTCAACCCCCTTCTCGTGTTTGCACCTTCAGTGTATCCTCTGGTGCCTTCTGAATGCATCCTCTGGTATTTTCTGGAGGTGTATCCTTTGGTCTGATTTTATCCTCTGGTAACTCGTCTTCTGCCTCTGGTGACTTCATCTTCTGGTGGCATTTAATATATTAATTCTAAGTATAAAATAAGATTACATGAAGTGCTTTTGTAAACATCAAAATCATAAGTACTTAGAACCAACTTGGTTCCAACAATTAATGTGTCAGTACCGAACACCTAGACACATCTTCTATAACAAGTATCTACTATAGATGAAGCATAAGGCTAAAATATTGTTAAAAGGATATTCAATTGCAAAAAGGAATTCCAAAATGAATTTGAGAGGAAAAATTACTAAAATTTCTTTCATACAAAGGATTCTTTTACAGTTCACCAGATCTCAATTGGTGTACTATTTTTTTTGCAACAAAGAATGTGGAATGATAATCATTCTTATGAATATTATCGTTTTTTTTTTTTTATAAGGACAAACGTTTTCGTTCACATCTATCTCAATGTCGGGGATTTTGTAGATCTTTTAAGGTATGTTTACGAAAGGGTGTAAAATCCCCGAAAGAATCTCAATTACACTTGCAACCTCAACTATTCTTGGTAAAACACGATACAAACAGAAGAGATTTCACCGCAAATGATGGGTCTCTAAGAAAATAACCCAAACTTACACTAAAGTAATCATAAGCCCTCAGATGGTACTTTAAACAATAGAACAAATATCTGTACTTTAACTAATGTTAAATTGTTGCCTAAACACTTGTTACCAGCTTTCCAACGCAAGCGATTCAATTCAACAAAATAATTGGTTGACTGAAAATCACAAATTTCCTTTTAACTAAAAAATAAAAAGGAAGTATTGCTAACCCTTGTTAGTTTTTTCTAGTAATCAATCGTAAATCATATTCTTTACTATCTATACCAGCAGTTGAAACATACATTAACAACAGCAGCACCAAAAACCTAGCTGTCAGTTGCCATGTATATTCACTCACAATGGTCTCGAAATGCCTAACAACTCAAGAAGCTCTGCAGCTTTCCGCTTGGCCCTTTCTGAACCATTTTCCGCCAATTCCAAGAGAGGATTGATCACTCCAAGTGATGCAACAGTTGACAGGTGTAGTGGATCTCCACGACAGACATGCACAAGCACCGAAGTTGCATTCTCTTTGTTCCTAGAAGATCCATTAATGATAATTTCCACTAATGTGGGAATAGCATTCATAGATCCAATCGCTGCTTTTCCATCAGGGTGGCTAACTACCATCGCCATGATTGTCAATGCCTCGTCCCTCATCTGTCTATCTTGTTCCGTTAACATTTCTATCAACTTGGGCACAATACCGGCTTTAATAGCACGTCCTTTGTTCGCTTGATAAAAACACAGATTGAATAGCGCTGCGGCAGCATCGACCTTTCCTCTTTGACTTCCTTCGCAGAAGAGAGTAACTAGCGCCTGGATTGCTCCAGATGCACCAATTGCAACTTTGTTCTCATTTGATGCCGAGAGGCTGAAAAAGGTGGCTGCTGCATTTTCACGAGCTACCATACTACCATTTTCTAGCACGTGAAGGATTCCTACCACAGCCTCAGAAGCCATGATGCGCTCTTTGTTATCCTCGTAGATAGATAGGTTGAGAAGAGCAGTAACTGCATTCTCCTGGATGCCAACATCAGACACAAAGAGGAGATCAACAAGGAGGGGTATAGCACCAGCTTCAGCAATCAACTTTCGATTTAGACTATCATGTTTGGCAAGAAGGCGGAATTCCCCTGCAGTAAAACGAGAATAAAGACACTCAATTTTAGTAAAATATCATTAGGAGATGCAAGGATGAGGGTTGGAAGATCCCAACAAAAGTAGTACTCTCAAATTATAAAGATTTTAAAAGGACAACAACAAAATCCCTTTGCTTGCAAACCCCTCCTTCCTTTAACTAACCACAATACCCTTCAATATGCCTTTCTTAGCATTAATGAATTTACTAAAACTCTAAATTTATTCTAGGTTTAATTATTCTGTAAATCCCTGAATTATTTGGGGATATTTAAATAGTTCCATGAACTAAAAAAGTTTGTAATTTGATCACTAAATTTATTAGTAATTTGTAAATAGGTCCCTAGATTAAAAATATTTTAATTAGACCCTAAACTTTTAAATAATTTGTTATCAGATCCCTGAATTTAGGACCCAAATACAATTTTTTTTTTAAGTTTAGGGACCTAATTATGATTATTATAGTTTACGAGGGACTTAATTATAAGTTCAGAGATTCGATTAAAATAATTTTAGTCTAGGGATCTATTTTTTTTGACAAATACAGACACTCAATTACAAACTTTTAGTTCAGAGACCTTTTTAAAAAGTTTCAAATAGTTCAAGGACCTACGGAATAATTAAACATATATCTATTAAATCCAAATCATTCTATTGTCCTATAATGGATGGAAGAGAGATTCTGCTTCCAGATATTTGGAGAAAAGAAGTGATCATTGTGTGATCACAGACTGCATTAAAAATATAACTAGCAAACTATCTCGTGCAAAATTGAGTTTGTTTTCTTTCACACCCGGTGAATGTATGTATGTGCGTGCAAGAGAGAGAGAGAAGTTTGTTTGGATTTTGGAACAATGCTCACCAGCTGCACAACGCTGATCCTCAATGTCACAGGAAGCAAGTTTCCTCATTAAGGTATCAAGATCTATAAATTCAGAAGAGCCATCTGATGTTTCCTTACAGAGCCGCAAGTTTCTTAACCTTTTAGGTGGCTCCACTCCATTTGCCTCACACCAATTTGATATCAGGCTGTATAAAACATGGTTAGGTATGAGAATGGGGCTGGAAAGAATCTGCTGAGTGATGGGACATGTTCCATGCCCTGAATCAAGCCATTTCTTTATGCAAGCGCGTTCATATGTCTGCAGAAAGGGTGAAATATAATAGGATTAGAAAGTTTCTAAACATGAAGTTCTAAACAATATCATACAAGTCTCTTCAAGTATTACAAAAAATTGGTTTCTACAAAAGCAATGCTATCAACCACCTAAGACTAGGGGCAGCGCCGCCTCTCCCTCGATTTTTCCTATATCCTCCCTAAAACTCAAACCATACATATCTTCAAGAGACATGGTTATTTTTACTTAATTATATCGGGGAAAAGCTAACATGTGCCCCAAGGGCACATTTTAATGATTCAAATGTAGAAATTTTGTCTTGGAACTTGTGTTTTCAACTCTTTAAAAATTTCAATCATTGTTTTTTCTATAAAAAAAATCTACTTTTGGTATCTTAACATGTGCCCAGGGCACATGTTAGCGTGACCCATTGTATTAAAGTATTTTAGTTTGGAAAGTACCTATAATTAAAATAATTAATGATATGAGCCTTGATCACAGACACGTCGACAAGCTAATACTAAAATGTTATGTAGCAACTAGCAAGTAACAGTTGATACTATCAGTGATTCAATATTACACAATATTAACAAATTTTTATTGAATAATATAGCAATAAATAAAGCCAAGAATCAACTTACCAAATTTTCTACAAAAAACACTTTTCAACAACAATTACAAATACAAGATTAATAGTAGCAGATAACCCTCAAAACGTCTTTTTCTTTTCTGTCTTCGCAGTTCACTTTATTCAAGTTCTAACTCCTTGATCTAAGGTACTAGAATCTTCACATAATCTTTTTCAAGAGATACGTTTTTCTTGCAGATTTTTACAGAGCCTCATTTTTGGTTATTCATTGCAGTTTAACACTTATAATTTAAATCCAAGGGATCATGTTAGCTTAACAATGCAAAAGAAACAAAACCAAAAGGTGCTATTAAGCTATTGTTAGAATATTAGAAAATATCATATAATATATTTTATATTATACTAGAGTATCTTGAATTATTTCCTAGGATCAATTTATAATTATAGAGATATCTTATAATATCTCTCATTATTATAATGATTTGTTACTTAATTAAGATTGAGTCTAAGTATCTCTATAAATAGATAATACTATTGAGTCTTCTGTATCAAGATAGCATAAAGTTATTATAAACATTCAAGATCTGATTATTTTCTCTCCTCCTTTTAACTAAAATCCCACAACTTTAACAGCTACCATTTAGAAAAATCTCACAAGTCACATCATGCCACAATAATGGTTTTTTATTTTCACATACCAATTACCGAGGGAAATAAAAACTAATTATTGAGAAAATAAATAAGCAACTAATTCTCAGGTACAAACCTGCCCAGTGGAAATGATAACAGGATCTTTCATTAGCTCAAGAGATATTGGGCAGCGAAACTCCTCCGGCATAACAGGTAACTGACAATTTAACTTCACGCATGGCTCATCAATATGAGGAGGTAAATCCACACTCGACAAAACAGCAATGTTCTCAGATTCCTTCAACAAAAAATCTTCAATTTTTTTCAGCACCGTCGACAATCCCTGCATGCTTTTGTCAAAACAACCACCCCCATCAACAATCATCTTATGTGGAGCAAGTGACTCTTGTTTGATATCTTCCACACTCACAAATTGTAGCTTCTCACAGATTAAACGTAGCACAGAGTGTTCAGTATTCACATCAAAGTTCTGGTCATAGATAGAGAGCAGGTGCTCATAAAGTTCAAGACCAGGTGGATCAAAATGCTCTTTGGCCCTTCTAAACTGAGCAGTCACTAGTGCAACCTGATGACAATAGAAGCAGAAAAACAATACCTTCAAATTGAAGAAGTGATAGCAACAGACAAATTGGAAATCAAGGACTTGTTTATTTTTGAGAAAACTTTCCAGTATTCACTTTTTTAATTTCAAAACTGTCATCTTATTTTCATTTTTTATCAAACTCCACAGGACATGATGCGTTGATTGTTAAGGTTTGCGGTGCCATTGCTCTCCTTATAGTGATGCCTTTGCACGCTTTCTTGGCTTAAAAAAAGAATGACCTAATGTGCTATGAACCACACTTACACTTTATTACATTGTACATAAAATCATGAAATTTGTGTTTCAATTTTTAACAATATATGAAAATGAAATGCTGCTTAGTTGTACTTTTAGTCCGTCGGTATCATGATTGTCAATTTTGATACCCCAGGTTTCAATTCTGTGAATTGGGTTCCCCAACCATCAAAATTGCTACACTGAGGTCTCTCAACAGGTGTTTTTCATTCCATTCCATATAGTTGAAATAGACATATGTGCTCTAACCCCTCTTTAATTCACTATCTCTGCAGTTGAAGGAAGCACGGGTTGTGCATATAGCCCTAACCTAATTTTGATACCTTTATGATTTTCATGTGCATTCAAATTGCCGATGTGTGTGTAGTGTCCTTTTTTGGCCATGTCAACATGCCATGTTCAACCAAGTCAACGCACAATGGTCACATAGACTCTCCCAACATTAATTTAAAGAGTTCATCAACAGAGGGACATAATGGTGACAATGGAATCGATGACCCGATTTGCGCAATTGCCATCTCAGTGACCAAATTTGCACAATCTTGATACCTAGCAAACTACAAATGCAATTAAGCCTATAAGAAAACGGCAGATCTCACACATTTCAATGTAAAAGTGTACTATGCTGTGTGGCACCAACAGTTCATATTAAAGGGTGTCTAGTCTTCGACGTGTGTCAATGACCGTCATAAATACATCACTAACACATCTTAAACGATCATTGGCATATACATATTAGCATCAATATCATGTATGCATCAATGTTTCTAAGTACTAATAAGCAAATAAAATATTCACCTGCTCCTTGAGCTCCTCAGAAATATCTAGTTTGTCACAGGAAATCTCGCTTATAGCTTGTTCAAAATGAGAAGCTACATAATTGAATTTGCACTTAATTTTCTCTCTCTCCAATATCTACAATTGAAAATTGAAATCAACAACAAAACCAATCAGAAAAAACAAACTCCGAATATATACTACCTCTATTAATTATTTCTTTACACTAATTATGTTACATTTGCAATTTGTAATAAATACTACGATGAAAATTTTAACTATTTATCTCTCCTGAAAGATAAATTTAAAAAAATAATATCAACTGTCAAAAATTTAATCAGTGTTATATTCAATAATATAGTCTATCATGAAAACAATAGGATATTTATGTCCCATGCCATAAAATAGAAAGGAAAAAAAACGCCCAATTATTATTATTAATAAAAAATAAACTAATTAATTGAAATTTAAAATATAAAGTAACTTTCGAACGAATAAGAGTATAATAACAATTTAATAAAAAGTTGCATTGAATACCATGTAGAGCTGGCTTGGTTGGGAGCAAAAGAGGAGCAATTCTTTGGCGGAGAGAAAGGCTTGTTGGAGCGAAACGAGAGCGTGGTAGGGCACAGCAACGACGTCGTTAAGGAGGTGTTGAAAGAGAGGAATGAGGAAAGTGATCCTACGGCTGAGATCCAAGCATTGTGTTTTGATGAGAGAATTAAAGGTGGATATTTGAGAGATTTGGTTGGAAATGTTGATGAGGTCGTGAAGGAGAATATTGGTACCATTGGTTTCCGCCATTCGCATTCGCATGAGAATGAGAATGAAGAGTTGTGTGTTTGCTGTGCTGTGCTGTGTAGTTTCGCTTGAGAGAAGAAAGAATTAAAAGAAGGGAAAGCGACACAATTTTCCAGCTGTCAATTGGGTGGGTCCCACTATATATATATATCAGGTTCGGGTTGATCTCCCAATCAGATATCTGGCCCAAAACTACCTCTCTCGTATTTAAGACTCATTAATTATTTTCTGTGTTACATTTAAGACTATTAAATTTTGTTTTACGGAAAGCTCATTAATTATTCTGTCATACTATTATCTTTTATTTTTTCTTAAACTACCAGTCATCCGTGCCAAGTACGGAAAAAATTATAATTTTTGCATATTTTTAAAATATTTTAAATGAATATTTATATAAATAACAAATGTATAAAGTAATTGGTTGTTTTATTGTTTCTTTTTTACGAATGGTTTTTAAATCGTTGATTACACAATATGAGAATTGTTAAGTTATCGATCACAAACATTCAACTTAAATAATAATCGTTTATCAACATTATATTTTAGAATATATAATGTTAACGGTATATTAATTATAAATATCAAGAGAAAAATATTATATATTTAGTATATTAAAAATGTAGAATTGAAATAAACATATACTTAATTGTAATTTTATAGTATTATTCTATTCAACAACAAAAATTATTGATTAGCTACGGTTACAATAGTCGTGGTTAAATATCTAAATTTGCTACAGTTTAGTTGTGATTAACATCGTGCATTAGGAGTGTATAAGATTCGATTCGTCCCACGAACTTGAGCTGACCCATAAATAACAGATTGGATCTGACCCGGTCCAAAAAAAACAAGGACACAAAATAAAGACAAGACAAGGTAAAAGAAAGACCGGATTCAGATCACCCTCCAAGTTACCTGTCTCGTCCCAAAATATATTAAGAACAAAAGATTTTTTTTTTATAATTATTTTATCTTATTATTGACTTCAGTGCACTAACTTAACTTAGGATTTGAAAAACTTTCTTATTCCCATCATCATTTCTCCTCCATACAACTACGTATTCACTTTTCTACTCCTCTCTGCATCCTTTTCTTCCTGATGATGATGATGATGATGATGATTATTATTATTATTATTATTATTATTATTATTATTATTATTATTATTATTATTATTATTATTATAAGATAATATTATTTTGATACTACTCTTAATTAAAGAGTAAGACTATTAGGCGGTGAAAGATCAATGGTCCAGTAGGTTACTTGTTTTGATTAAATGATTTGCATTTTATATGACAATGTTATGAGTTACAACTTTTGAATGAATTGAAAAACTATAACCGTAGGTGGCTTACTACGAGTTATTTTAATTTTATTTTTTTTTCTAAATAAGATTTCAAAAATTTCTAGTTGGCGACTCGTCTTAGGACCAACTCGGTCTCGTCTTATTTCATTCCGTTTTTAGTGAACCCATAGCTAATCGGGTTTGGTCAGGTTAAAGGACATGTTAGGACTTAAAAATTGACACGATCAAATATTGGGACCAGGTAAAGGACACATCGAACCCGACCTAACTCATCCTTTATACACCTCTACTGCGCATCCTTTGTTAGTTATGGTTATTTTTCGACTTCCCTCTTCAATTTTTTCCTCTAATCATAGCTAAAATTATGTTACCACGATAAACTTAACAATAACTAATAGTAAAATTAAATGTGACTCAATCTCAACACTGAGTTTTTAACACTAAGTTTTTGCCACTGTTATAAATGTGGCTAAACACTGAGATTTTTGCTTACAAGATGATTTTATATGATTAAAAAATATAATTTTATTTTAGAGGAATTAAAAATGTATTTAATCCAACATTTTATAACTCTCTTTACGGTTTAAAAGAAATATACAATGATTATATTTGATATTAATATTAAGGCTAAATAGCACCCGTAATCCTTTAATTTAATTTCAGTTAACGTTTTAGTCCTTTATTTTTTTTTCCCGATTTTTTCATTTATTTTAATTTTAAGTGACAATTTGATATTTTATGTTTTAAAATGTCAACAATATTATCCTTTTTTTTTACAAAAGTTCAAAAAAATCATCAAAATTTTCAACCAAAACCATAAAATTAATTATATTCTTTAATATAATACAAATTTCATCAAATTCGTAACTCAAATCTTCAAATAAACTCATATTTTCAATCTTTATTTGATGTTGTTAAAGATGGAAATATGAGTTTATTTGAAGATTTGAGTGTCGAATTTGATTAAATTTGTATTATATTGAAAAATATAATTAATTTTATGGGTTTTGGTTGAAAATTTTGATGAATTTTTGTAAAAAAAAGGATAACATTGTTGACATTTTAAAACATAAATGATCAAATTGTCACTTAAAATTAAAATAAAGGACCAAATCGGAAAGAAAAAAAAAAGATAAAAGACTAAAACGTTAACTGAAATTAAGTTAAGGGACCAGAAGTACTATTTAACCTAATATTAATTATTAAATTTGACATATATCTATTTATCTATAAATTAAGGATATTTTTACATGGTAATTTTTATCAAAAATCTTAAAATTGAATGTCTATTATTATTTTATTAAATTAATTAAAAATAGGAATTGCAAACTTGGAATTGGAGGGAATTAGGATGTATACTGTGATGCCAGTTGTAAATTTCCTTAATTAGAATAACCTTTCTTTATTATTATTATTATTATTATTATTATTATTATTATTATTATTATTATTATTATTATTATTATTATTATTATTATTATAATAGATAATGAGATTTAAATGTTATACCTCATTGCTTCAAAAGACCAAATAGTTGACCTTTTAATAAAGCTCTACATATTGGCCCTTTGATTTTTTGTATTCCAAACTTGGAATGATTAACATATATTTCAATTTAGTCTTATATTTTATGATGGGGGTGTTAAATTGTGAGTCCTTCATATTTTATTTTTAACTTATTTAGTTTTATATAAAAGTGAGTTAGATTATTAGAATTTGTTACACTTAGCTAGATGAAAGCTTTCTTAATTAGTTAGTTATAAATTTGTGTATTTTGTCAAATAAGCAAAGGCTCACTTTTCAATTGTTCATCTCTCTCGATTTACCTTTTTACATATAGGTTCGGATTGGAAATCAACTAGATTGGTAAAAAGAAATTATATATTTACCGTGACAAAAAAAATCTATCAAAATATAAAAGCATTTGAAATAGAAACAAATTTTATTTATGAGTAAGAAATATAAAAGACAAAAATAAAGAAAAACTAACTTTCATATTACATGTCAATAACATCTTAGATAACCAAATGACTAAGAATAGATGAACCCACATTTAACTAGAAAAAAATCTTGTGAAACTCATTTTTTAACAAGTCAATATGCACACATATTGTATTCCCGCAAGATATAGAGGAAAGAGATGTTTCATTGGAAGTCTTTAAACTTCTTTATAATATCAACACGTGGATGAGACAAAGAAACTGCATTTGTTACCATGAATCGCCACAAGAGAATCTGTTTTACAAATAAATGTCTCCCATTTCAAATCAAATCCAATCTCCAAAGCATAGCCATTAACTCAACATTCATAATGGTGTCAATGTCATAAAAGCCGAAGTAGCTTGATATCCATTCACAAATAGAATTTTTTACGATTCTCCTAAAGCCGGAACATGCTGGATTTCCAAGTGAACATTCATCAACATTAAGTTTAATGTAGTTCTCATGAGGAGACTACCAGGAAAAATGAAGACTATTACAAGAAGTACTAGATATACCAAAAACCTGAGAAATTGTGGCATAAATAGTCTTAATTTGATTGATAGTCGGTCAATGTGCCCATTTTTCACCTGAAAAAATCTCACGACTCCTAGCTTTCCAAATAACCCAACAGACAATTGCAAAAAAAAAATCTCATTAATTGATTGAAAATTAGTTTTAATTCATTCCTCAAACTCTAAAATATAGAATTGGTAATGTCGAACAAAAGCACACAAGTTCCAAATAGCCTTAGTTGTTGGACAATCACGAATAGTTTATGAAGAGGGGCCACATCTAAGACAAGAATGATCAGTAGTCAAGTGTTGCCAAGGACTCGAATCCGAAACTATTCGGATGAAGTAGAAAACTCATTGTTTAATGAAATAATCCTGATGTAATTGGTGGGAAGACTATAACGAAAAATCATCCAAATAAAGAATTGAATATTTTTTTGGGATTTTCAATCTCTAAATTCAATACTATATACCATCATGGAGTCCAAGGTTGTGGTGTCTCTTCATCAACCACCTATAAGCAAAACTAGCAAAATAATTTCCAATAGGAGACCCTTCCTATATGATCACATCAACATCATCGACAAAACAAAAGTGATTCCTAATCTAAAGTTGAATGTCATTATGAAGAATAGTATCCAAAAGATTAAAGGGACATTGGTCTTCTTCAAAAATATATTTCACATGCAAGTTAGTGTCTGAAATGTGCACAAAAAGAATTAAATTGCACATATAATCTTCACCTAACCGTCTATCTGTTGAGACAAAACCCCAACTTAAATAATTTTGATGATAAACAAAGATTACTTAAGAATTATAATTATGATTCTAAAGCATATTTTTGTACCTAATAAGTGTGTTTGAGTGTATTAATCAAGATAGGTACCAAGAAACTTAAACAAAACCAGTTGAGAGAAGCAAGATCGAATATGAAGATCCAAGAACATTCTGGACAGTATTCTGATGTCACTAGAGGATGACGTCATCAGAGGAGACATCCAGAAGATGACGTCGTCAGAGGATGTCACTAGAGGATGACGTCACCAGAGGATACATCCAGAGGATACCTCCAAAAGTTGTCACCAGAGGATACCTCCAAAAGTCGTCACCAGAAGATACCTCCAGATGACGTCACCAGAGGATACCTCCATAAGTCATCACCAGAGGATACCTCCAGATGACGTCACCAGAGGATACCTCTAGATGACATCACCAGACAATACCAAAAATTGCCTCCAGAGGATATCACTAGAGGATCCCTCTAATTTAAAAGTCAAGAATACGCATCACTATGATCAAGACTCATTTGCAACACAAAGGAAGAACCAAGTCTGCTCTTGAACATTAGAAGCAAAATGAAGAATGTTCTTGCTTTTTGGCCTGCTATCACCTAATCACTGACAAAGTACAGCCAGTCTGTTTCCAACGGGCAAATGAACTGTCAAAAACACTTTTGAAGTCTATAAAAGAGAACTCAAGATATAGGCAACAACCAGAACTAAACAAAGCAATCATTCCATCATTCACAAATCAGATTCAAGAGTTTCTACATTTTTTCATACATTTCGCTAAGTTCTGTCCAACTCTTAGAAACTGCAACATCCAATCAAGATTGTGTTCTAAAACCACTCTCAGTTCCAAAGATCAGAATCAAATACTCAAACACGAGTTGAGGATATTTAGATTCTGTCAAAACACTTTATCATTCTATTGTAATCTCAAGACAAAGTGAGTAAAAACTAGTCTTGAGAAGTTGTGAAAATCCTTCTATGTTATAGAGAAGGTAGTGTGAGTAATCCTTTGTAAAGATTGAAGAATAGATCAGTGAAAAAAGCTCATTTCTGGATTGAAAGGTATTGGTTGTAACAGATCTTGCCTTGGAGCACTTAGTTGAAAATCTCACAGTTGTGAGGATTGGACGTAGCCCAAGTTAGGTGAACCAGGATATATCTGTGTGTTATATTTCTTCCCTTATCTATTTACTTTCAAGTCTTTAAATATCAAGTTTAAAAGATTAACTAAAACTTTCATTTTCAACTAACCAAGAACATTCTCTGTTTCTGGATCAGAACCAAGAACGTTCTCCGTTTTTCTTATTTACAACCAAGATCAATCTTGAGTTAATATTTTTTCAGGAATTTTTAAGAGGTTAATTTACAATTCAAACCCCCTTTCTTGTAAATTGTTACTTCACTATCATATCATTGGGAGACCTGAACCTTGTCCAATCTTACAACGAAGCCCTAATGAACGTTCTCTAAGGCTTTAAGTATGGATGATCAAATGTAACAATCACCAACTTTAGATTGAGCATTTAAGATATGAGAATGATGTAAGTACTTATCATAGAGAAGTCGAACCCAAAGCTTATCAAGATTGTGTAGTAAGACATTTCATTAATAATCAAATAGGCAATACAATGTGGAATGTGATAGGAGTAATAAAATACGAGACTAGAAATTGAGTTAATCTTCCAAATGGTTGAGGAACTTGGTTTTGTTGGAACCAAGTTGGTTCTAAGTACTTAGGATTTTGATGTTTACAAAAGCACTCCATGTAATCTTATTTTGTACCTTGAATTATTACATTAAATGCCACCAGAAGATGAAGTTTCCAGAGGCAGAAGATGAAGACATCATATAATGCATCCAGAAGGTACCAGAGGATGCATCCTGAAATTACCAGAGGATATCTTTGTTGGCCCAAATCAGAAGGAAGCAAAGTTAGAAGGTGACCTGGACCAGACCAGAAGGAAGCCTGCCAGAGTGAGACTTGATTCAGACCAGAAGGAATCATAAGTCAGACTTAGTCCAGAAGTTATTCTGACTAGAAGATGGCATAGCAGTAAAATGATAAAACATCCCAGACTTGATCCAGACTTAATCAAAGGATAAATTAACAGTGGAGATTTAATTAAATTTGATCAAAGTATTAAAAGGATTTGTTACAAAAATAAAGTGAAGTCGTATGGGAGTTCAGAAGGTGTTGGCGGAAAGAAACTAAACACAGGATTAGCCAGTTATTTTTGAAAGCAAATCTGAAGCTTAAAAAGATATGTATTTTATTTAAGTGAAGCCCAATTGGTCAAGATATTTTTGCAAGAGAATCCAGCAAGATACAACTCGAAATTAAGCTTGGAAGAGGCCCTAATCTGCATCTATAAAAGGAGGCTCAAGGCAGAATAATTAGCATCGAAAATCACAAAAGAGTCATACACTTCCAAAGCAAACACTCAAGTTTTCAGTGAGGTTAATTGTGAGTTCTAGCTTTCCGAAAGCAAGCACTCATGTTATTTTCTTTCCCTTGTGTTAGATCTAAGTTGTTGAAGTAGAGTCTACAATCTGAGGGAGTCATAAGGGGTAGCAGATTACTTGGCAATTAGATTCAAGGCGTTGTAATTCCTTCTACAATATGGGGTTGTCAGATTGGTAGGAGAAGACTTGACTTAGGAAGTCAAGGTGTTGTATTCCTCAAGAGTCTAGGATTGTTAGACTGTTTGAGAAGACTGACTTGGAGGGTCAGTGGAACTGTTGTAATTCAAGGTTTGAATTAGTGAAATCCTTCAAGGTGAAGGGACTGGACGTAGCCTCGTAAACAGTGAACCAGTATTAAATTCTATGTTTTTATTCATACATCAAGTTTTGTTTTAAAAGTACAAAAACAGGAAAAGTATTCAAGTTAGTCAAACACAATTCAACCCCCCTTCTCGTATTTGCACCTTCAGGTTTGCATGTCTCCTACTAAACCTCACATTAAGGTTTTGATTAAATGATAGAATGGACTTACAATCTTCAACAATTATGCCATGTAATTAGAGACCGATTCTAAGAGAATCTATAAGATCAACCACCACTTTGCAATCTATCTTCATTGCAACTCCTCCCAAAATTAAGATTAGTTAACCACATGATAGGATAGAGAAGTCCAATGGGTTCCCAAATAAAAACCAAAACACAATAGGGAATACTAATCTAACATGCAGTTCCAAGGCCATTTTGAATACACATCCCCATTGACATGCAATTGTGGTTGACAAAAAAATGCAACACAAATCAACAATATTGCATTTGAAGGAATCCTATAATGGGACCACCAACAAATGATCTAGCAAATTGATTAAGCCATTAGTCCATATGAAGCAAATTCTGCTCGGTATCAATCACTAAAAAATCCATCAGTTTTACCAATATTTGTTTTCGTTGAGACCTTATCATTCCTACTCCTTCAGATGTTCCATAAAACCATAACAAAATTAAGGTTGGGTTCTTTGTCAAATGTGCCTAACGCCTAAAAAATAATAGCAGACCATGAATCAAACTATTGCATGAAGACAAAGAAAGCAATCCACAAGTTACGTTCGCCAATATAAGATATTAACTAGACATGGAAAAACAAGTGATACGTATTCTCATTCTAAATACCTCTCGAAGGCAATCAAGTCAATTCACCAAAGCAAGAAGGCAATCAAGTCAGTTCACCAAAGCAAGAAGTTTCGCTCTAGTCGAAACCTCAAGTCTCCAAATAGAATCCCAACCACCTTCAAATTTCAAATGAAAGAAGTCTACAAAAGTGGCCATAGCAAATCAATAAGCATTTTTCACAAGTAAATGCCAATCATATTGGGAATAGGCCTAAATACGACGATCATGATGAACTTTCATAATGAGAGGGGTACTAAGAATAGAAGCAATTTGACTAGGATGGAAGTAGGAATTCAAAGAAGTAGTATTCCATTGCTTGGTGTAGAAGAAGTGAATCAACAACCTATAAAGAGAATAAAGTGTTAGGTTTTGAATTCGGACAACAAATAGTAACACCATCATTCACGCATCTCGAGTTCCAAACTGGGATGTAAGTTCTTACTCCAATAATCTACTACATTATGTTCCAAAGATGTTTTCGTGAAATCAAATGAAGGAAAATAATGAGCCTTACACTATGTTTGGAATATAGAAAAGGAAGGGAAAGGTGATGAAGGAAGGAAAGCACAAAAATTAGATTTTTGTCCAATGTGGGAAGAAAAAAAAGAAAATGTGATTAAATTTAAGGAAAATACAAAATTATCCTCTTTAATATAACAAATGACAAATATATCATCTATTATACATCTAAGGATCATATTTGTGTCATTTCATAAATTTGATCATTTCTTTCCTCTCTCATTTTCTTTCTATTTCATGTCATACTAAACAATTAAACAATTATCTCATTATCCATTCTATCTTTCTTTTTCTCACTTTCTTTCCTCTATCTTTCTTGAAATAAGGAAAAAAAAAGTTTTGTCAATGAAGTGCCAAACATAGCCAAGTTGAAAGCAGGAAGGTGAAAAAAACTTATACCACCATCTACATGGACATTGAAAGTTTCTCCTTTTAGAGCTAACTAATTCCATGGGAACGGTTGTTTTTTAGTTTCGAAAAACTATTTCAAAATAAATTTATGTCATCAAAGATATTATTGGATTGATTCGCAGACTAGGTCGCTATCTTTAAGAAGTTTCGCGGCACTGGCCAAATTATGCAAGACAGACTATCAACCACGAAGTCCCTAGGATAAAACAACGCATATACACTATATCGGAGTTCCACTGCACCGTAGAATACCATTCAAGAATTACACCCTCAATATGACGGTTAAAATCACTCTCAATATGACGGTTAAAGTCATTCTCAATATGGCGGTTAAAGCCACTCGCAATATGGTATTATGACTACTTATAAATCAAAAGAACTACATCACAAAATACTGCTCGAAAATGATTGTGGTATTAGGACCACTCAAAAATCAAATCGAAGGGACTACGACATAAAAACTACTATGAAACGGCAGTGGTATTATGACCACTAAAAAATTGAAGGGACTACAACATAAAAACCGCTCTAAAAGAAAGTGGTATTAGAACCACTAAAAGTCAAATGGACATAAAGAAAGGGGAGAAGAGACTCAAAAATATATCGAGCAGAATAGAAAAGAGAGAAAAGAGAAAGTTGGGAAATACATCCAACTTTGGTGTGTTTTTCACAAAAGTTTAAAACTCTTTATATAGTAATGGAAGCAAACCCACATATGTTTTCTATCCAATTTGAGACTTTAGTATTTATAGAGTTGAAAACTACTCAACATATGAGAGTTTTCCATTGTGGAACTTCTACAATTTTTAAATTCACACACTAACATACTCTATGTTCCAACAATCTCCCACTTGAATTAAAAAAATGTTTGAAAAATAGCATCAAATGATGCTATAAAATTTTGCATAAGAAAATGTGTCTCTTGACTTGAACCTTTGTATAGTAAGTGAGATTCATATTCAACAAGAGAGACTCGTAGTATTGAACTCTATCTTTGACATCAAACCCACACACAACCTTTTCATAGTGTGTATTCTCAAAAGCCCGTGATTAATAGCCCTGCACGTTTATCCCAGTATAGTAAACGTTCTAGGAATTCCGCCTCAAAATTCTATATGAAGCGACCCACTTCCACATTCATATAGCTGAGTCTATCAAGAGTACTCATGTAGCTAGATACTCCACTCCACATAGAGTATAGATCTCCTTAAGAGTTTCTATTATCTCAACCTTTCATCGCTTTAAGAATTGTGCTTCTCTCAAATATAATAGCATGTTCATCTCATATCACTATGACTTGTTATTTCCCATTGAACCTAATTCTTGGGATCTCCAGTCTTTTAGGTCAGGTTACCATCATGAGTGACTCATTGATCTATAGGCAATATTCTTATCCTTTTGGATGTATTTAAGACTTTCTCTTTAGCTAATCCTTTCGTCAAAGGATCCGCTAAATTCTCATCAGTGTGTACATGATCCACTATAACAGCTTCTTTAGAAAGTAACTCTCTAACAATGTTGTGCTTACGACGTATTTGTCGTCTCTTACCATTGTAATAAGGATTCTCAATCTTTGCAATAGCCACAATACTATCGCAGTGGATCAACACAATTGACATAGGTTTTTCCTATAAAGGGATCTCAACTGACAATCATCTCAACCAGTTCGCTTCTTCACTAACAGTAGCTAGTACTATCATTTCAGACTCCATAGTGGACTTTGCCAATATTGTCTGTTCTTCGTTTTCCAAGATATATCACCATCAACTATATTAAAAATACAACTACTGGTTAAAATGTTCCAATCAACATCATTGTATCCTTCAAGGACGGTAGGAAATCTTTGATAATGTAATCCAAGACTCCTGGTCCTTTTCAAGTATCTCATAACTCTTTAGATAGCATGTCAATGGTCCATACTAAGTCTATTGGTAAACCTGCACAATAGTCCCACGACGTAGGAAATGTCGGGTCTAGTACAATCAGTGTTCTTGAAAAGTTTCACACTTGGATCATATGGTGTGCAAGAAGGTTTACATTCAAAGTATTTATATTTCTTTAGGATATTTTCAACATAGTGGGACTGATAAAAAGAAATTTCCTTTTCTGACCTAGTAATCTTGATTCCTAGGATTACACTCGCTTCTCCGAGGTCTTTCATATCAAAGTTGTTACTCAACAATAATTTCACAATATTTACAGCATGCATGTTTAAACCAAATATGAGTATGTTGTCTACATAGAGACATATATAGTGCAAATGCCGCTTTCAGATTTGTAATAAATACATTTGTCACTTTCATTCATTTTAAAATCATTCGATATAATCAAGTTATCAAATTTGTCATGTCGTTGCTTAGGATCTTGTTCAAGACTATACAATGATTTATCTAACTTACAAACCTTGTCTTCTTGTGCATGAATTACAAAACCTTCAGGTTGTTCCATATAAATTTCTTCTTTCAAATCACCATTTAAAAAAGTTGTTTTAAAATCCATTTGGTGTATCTCCAAGTTATGAATAATAGCTGCTAGAGAAATGAGGACCCTAATGGATGTTATTCTAGTGACCGGTGAAAAAGTGTAGAAGAAATCTATATTTTCTCTTTGCCTAAAACCTTTGGCTACAAGGCATGCCTTGTATTTTTCAACAGTTCAATCAGGTTTTAGTTTCTTTTTCAAAATCCATTTACAACCTATTGGTTTGCAACCATGAGGCAAGTCTACTAAATGTCAGGTCCTGTTTAGGCTATAGAGAATCCATTGTTGGAACCAAGTTGGTTCTTGCAATTAAAGTTTTGATGTTAACAAAAGTATTTTAGGTAAATCGTATTTTCACTTAGAAGAAAAAAATCAGAGGCTGTGCAAAATCAGAGGATGACACCGCCAGAGGATGTCACTAGAGGGTACCAGAAGATACCTCTAGAGAATACCAGAGGATAGCATCAATTAGAGGATATCATCAAAGGGAAGGAAAAACAACATCATCACAAGATATCTTTCTTGGCCCAGATCAAAAGGAAGCAGAGTCCAGAAGGAGACTTAGTCCAAACCAGAAGGAAGCTTGTAAGTGGGAGAACTGGTCCAGACCAGAAGGAAACATAAGTCAGACTAGGTCTAGACTTGGACCAAACCAAAAGGAAGCTTGTAAGAGGGAGACTTGGTCCAGACCAGAAGCTAACATAAGTTAGACTTGGTCTAGATTAGAAGATAAATGGTCCAGATCAGAGGATAAATGCTCCAGATCATAAGATCAATAGTCCATATCAGAAAATCAATGGTCCACATTAGAAAATCAATGGTACAGATCAGAAGATCAACGGTCCAGATTAGAAGATCAATGGTCCAGATCAGAAGATCACAGAATGGTACATATCATATCATATGGTCTAGAGTTAGTCGATATTAGAAGATCATACGGTCTAGAATTTAAATCATGATGCAGATCAATGAAGACTTGATTAAAATTCGAATAAGACTTGATTGAATTTTGATAGAAATTTGATCAAAGTATTAAGGGGATTTGATTCAACATCACTGAAGACTTGAAGGAAATTCGAATGCAATCGGAAGCTAAAAAAGATATGGTTTGAAATTAAGACAAACAAGATTGGTCAACAGAATTTTCAAGTGCAATATGAAATTAAAAAGATATGGTTTTAATTTAAGTGAAATAGGATTGGCCAATAGAATTTTCAAAGGAAATCTGAGCAAGATTTATCTCGAATTTAAGCTTGGACAAAGCCCTATTTACAGCTATAAAAGGAGACTTCAGGCAGCAGCGTTAAGCATCGAAAATACAAGAACTCAAGCTTCATATTCAACACAATCCGAGTGTTCAAATGAGAGAGTCACTTGAGTGCAAAAGCAATATTTTCTAAGTGTTTTCGAGAGGGAAATTCACTGTAGCAATCAGCTTTCCAGAAGCCACTATGCAAAGTTCCAAACCCTTGTAATCAAACCCGATAGTGGTGTAGATTCCTTCTTCAATCTGGGGTTGTCAGATTGGTAGGAGAATACTTGACTTGTAGAGTCAAGGTGTTGTTTTCATTCCTCAAAAGTCTGGGGTTGTCAGGCTGTTTGAGAAGACTAGCTTGGAGGGTCAGGTGCTGTAATTCAAAGGTTTTGAATTAGTGGATTAAAGCCTTCAGGATGAAGGAACTGGATGTAGCCAAGTTAATGGTGAACCAGGATAAGTTGTTGTGTTCTTATGCTATTATTATCCGCTGCTTAATCTGATCACTTATTCATCAAATAATTTACATCAACATTCAACAAAATAGCAAAAAGAATTCGAGTTTGGCAAACACAATTCAACCTCCCTTCTCGTGTTTGCACCTTCAATTGGCATCTGAGCTCGGTCTCAAGACTGAGCACTTTACAGTTTTTGAGGAAAGATCCAGGGGTTCAACAGTGTGGAATCAATGAAGAAGCTGTTCGAGTATTAGAAGGACAAGCTGAAGATTTTATTTTTTTCACAAGATCATGAACTTTGGGACATGGTCGAAGATGGCTATACTGCTTCAGAAGATGCTGATGGTGTTAAAATTTCCAAGAAAGATTTGGATGCTGACCAAAAGAAGATGTTCAAGTTGCATCACAAATCCAAAACGTTCATGATCAATGCAATCACATTCAAGGAGTTCAACAAGTGCACTAACAAAGAAACAGCAAAGAGCATCTATGATAGTCTGGTTCTGACTTATGAAGGCAACAAGCAAGTTCAAGAAGCAAAGGCCAACATTCTAGTCAAGAAGTACGAGCTGTTCAAGATGGAAGAAGATGAAGACATTAAAGCAATGTTTTCCAGATTTTAGACTCTGGTTTCGAGGTTAAGAGTACTCAAGAAGAGCTATACCACTACTGACCACGTGAAAAAAATTCTTAGAAGTCTGCCAACCAAGTGGAGACCAAAGGTCAGTGCCATTCAGGAAGCAAAGGACTTGAACACTCTGAAGCTGGAAGAATTAATAAGCTCTCTCAAGTCACATGAAATAGAGTTGGAAGAAGATGAACCCAAGAAAAGGAACAAAACCCTAGTTTTTAAAATCCAAACGGAAGAAGGTTCAAAAAGCAGAATTAGAAGATAATGATTCCAAGGACCAGAATAAGAAACCAGAAGAAGAAGACATTGGCTTTTTTAACCAAAAAGGTTATGAAGATATGGCAAAATAGAAGGAAGTAGTTTCCCTAGAAGTATTCCAAGCACTCCAATAGAGGAAAAGATGAACAAGACAAGAAGAACATCATTTGTTATAGATGCAATGAACCGGGGCACATCAAGTCCGAATGTAAAAATCTGGAGAAAGGGAAAAATTAGAAGAAGGATTCCAGACCTAAGAAGAAGAATCTGATGACAACATGAGATGATTCTGATGAATCTTTTGAAGATGAAGAAGCATAATTAGCCATGATGGCTCACATAAATTATGCCTCTAGATCCAACATAAAATCTAATTCTGGAAATGAATCAGAAGAAATAGTATTGGCTCTTAGAGCTCGCACTCATTCTGCCTCTGGATCCAACTCTGGAAGTGAATCAGAAGAAGCAGAATTGGCACTGATGGCTCATATTCATTCTGCCTCTGGATACGAAACTAATGCTGACTATGGAAGAGAATCAGAAGATGAAGAAGCAGAACTGGCTCTAATGGCTTAACTAGCTCTGCCTCTGGATCCAACCCAGACTCTGATTCTAGAAGTGTACCAGAAACATAACTGGCTTTGATGGCTCACACAAGCGCTGCCTCTGGATCCGATACAGAATCTGATTCTAGAAGTGAATCATTAGAAGATGAAAAAGAGGTATTTTCTGAACTTACTCGATCTGATTTAATTACTGCAATGAATGATATTTTAACTATTAGTAACAAACTGTCTTTAAAACTGAAAACACTTAGGGAAGAAAATAAAACCCTAGCCAAAGAAATTGATGTTTTAAAGAATCAAAATGCAGAATGTAAAATAGAAAATGCAACTCTTAAAACTGATATTGCTGAGCTTAAGTCTGAAAACCTAACTCTAAAAAGTAATCTTTGTTCAACATCAAGTAAAAATACTGTATGCAATTCTGATATGCATGCACAAGTTTTACAAGATTTTATTGTTAATGGTATGGCAAGAAGAAAATATGCTTATATGATCTATGGAGTTAGTAACAATGGTAAAAGAGACATAGGATTTGATGAAACTGTAATTCTAACTAAACCTATTTCCTCTTATTGTTTTGTGTGTTGTTTGTGCTAAGAAAGGTCACTCAAAATTGTCTTGTCCCATGATAAAATCAAGGAAAGACAAGAAACCTTTCAAGACTAACAAACCAGGACCCATCCAGATTTGGGTACCAAAAGATAAAATTATTTATGTTGCATATGCTCTAAACAATCAAATTGAAACACCAGCCATGGTGACTGGTAAATAGATGCTCGCAATATATGAAGGGAAAAAGGTCTATGTTCCAACATCTACCAAACAGAAGCAAATTAACTCGGGTGCAAGAAGGACTGGTCAACACAATACATATTACTTCTTACTTCTTCTCAAACAGCCTAATAACCCTAGACTTTTGAGGAACAAAAACACCTTGACTATACTAGCCAAGCCTTCTCAAACAGTCTGACAACCCCAGACTTTTGAGGAATAACCACACATTGACTCTACAAGTCAAGTCTTCTCAAACAAGTCAAGTTTTCTCATATTCTGTTTCGAGCATACTTTTAGCTAGATTCTGTTTTTCTGATTTTCGTCTCTAATGAAATCCTCTGACAGGTTCCTCTGATGATACTCTCTGATGACCATCGTCTGGTAATCATCCTCTGGTGATGTCATCTTCTGATGACATCCTCTGGTGACGTCATCCTCTGATTTCTTCTTCTGGTGACGTCATCCTCTCATTTCTGCTTCTGGTTACGTCATCTGATTTTTCATTCTTCTTCTAAGTCAAAATACGATTTTCATAAAATACATTTGTTAACATCAAAACTTTAATTGCAAGAACCAACTTGGTTCCAACAATCTCCCCATTTTTGATGATGACAAATCTATGTATTTTTTATAATACTTTTTCTTTCTTTTGACTTTGACTCTCTCTAAGACTAAGCTTCATTTTATATTTTCTTCCCCTAAGTCTAATGCCCAAATACTATATCAAATACATCATCTTCTCCCCGTTTCAAATACATCATCTTTTCCACGGATATTTTATCAAATACTACATTTTCTCCCCCTTTGTCATCAGACAAAAAGGTTTGAAGGAAGAAAAGAGATCTTCTGATTTTTTTTTAATTTTTAATTTTTATAAAATAATACAAAGTAAACTACTTGAAAACATTACACTGTTAATCATTTAACAAAATAAGGTGTAGGTTTTTCTTGATGAATTCAAATCTATCTTCAGGTAGTGGTTTAGTGAATATGTCATCCCATTAATGTTCAGTGTCTACAAACTGAATGTTGAGTGCTCCTTTCTGAACATAATCTCTGATAAAATGGTGTTTGGTCTCTATGTGTTTAGCTCTTGAGTGTAGGATCGGGTTTTTGGTTAGACAAATTGCAGATATGTTATCACAATAGATGGGTATGTTGGATTCTAATATTTTGTAATCTTCAAGTTAATGCTTCATCCAGAGTAGTTGAGAGCTGCAGCCAGCTGCTGAAATGTATTCAACCTCTGCTATTGACATGGTGCGTTGTCTCTTACTGGACCAAGAAATCAAGTTGTCTGCTAAAAAGGTACAATTTCCATTGGTGCTTTTCTTTTCAAGTTTAACTCCAGCATAGTCAGAATCACAATATCCACTCAGTTTGTATGTAGGAGTTTTCTTGTAAAACAAGGTGAATGGTAGTGTTTTTCAGATATCTAAGAATTCTCTTAACAGCAGTTAAATGAGATTCTCTAGGATCAGATTAAAATCGAACATATACACACTGAATATGATATCAAGTCTAGAAGCAGTAAGGTAGAGTAATGATCCGATCATTCCTCTATAGATTTTCTGGTCAACTTTTTGGCATGATTCATCTTTATCAAGTGAACAAGTAGGATGCATTGGTGTAGCCATAGGTTTGCAATCACTCATCTTAAACTTCTTGAGAAGTTCCTTTGTATATTTAGTATGGTGAATGTAAATACCTTATGGACTTTGCTGAATTTGCATTCCTAGGAAGAACTTAAGTTCTCCCATCATACTCATTTGAAATTCATGCTACATTAACTCAGAAAATTCTTGACAAAGAATGCCATTAGTAGATCCAAAAATAATATCATCAACATAAATTTGAATGATCATAATATCATTTTCTATTGATCTGCTAAACAAAGTATTGTCTATTTGTCCTCTTTCAAAGTTATTTTTAAGTAAGAAATTACTGAGTCTATCATACTATGCTATAGGTGCTTGTTTTAACCCATACAAGGATTTTCTAAGTTTAAAGACATGGTTTGGAAATTCAGAATTTTCAAAACTTGGAGGTTGTTTAACATATACTTCTTCACTCAAATAACCATTGAGAAAAGCACTTTTAACATCCATTTGAAATAGTTTGATATTATTATTTGCAGCAAAAGACAATAAGATAAGAATAGCTTATAACCTGGCCATTGCAGCAAATGTCTCAGTGTAATCAATGCCCTCTTGTTGACTGTAACCTTGTGCCACAAGCCTTGCCTTGTTTCTGACTACTTCACCCTTTTCATTTAGCTTATTTCTGAAGACCCACTTGGTTCCCACAATGTTCTTCTCTGGTCTTGGAACTAGATCCCAAACATCGTTCCTTTCAAATTCATTTAACTCCTCTTACATGGAAAGAATTCTTCCATCTTCCCTCAGTGCTTCATCAACAAAAGTAGGCTCAATAGATGAGAGTAAGCCAAACAAACTGATTTCTTTAAGTGATGATCTGATCCTTAAGAGATCACTTATACTCCCAATGAATAGCATTTTGGGATGTGAAGATTTGTACTTCCATCCATATTTCTTCTAACTTATCCTCAGATTCATCCTTTGAAGATTTGTCAGGTTCTTCTGTTTTGCTTTCATCTTCCATCTTTTCAAGCTCTCTTGGTTTGTCTACATCAGCTTCTGGTAAATCAGCTTCTGGTTCTGGTAGATCTGTATCAGCTTCTGGTTCTTGTAAACCTTCATCAGTTTCCTCTGGTTCTGGTAAACTAGCTTCAGTTTCCTCTCGTTCTAGTAAACTAGCTTCGGTTTCCTCTGGTTCTGGTAAACCAACATCGGTTTCCTCTAGTTCTGGTTAACCTGCATCAGCTTCATGTTGCTTTGACTTTTCAGGTCAAGCTATTTGTCATATAACATAATAAAAATCAAATAATTTAAAAATGAATTCAATACATCCAAACCATTAATTCTGCTTCTGGTGGTTTCTACTTGTTTTTAAAACCACTAGAATGTTGTTTCTGCTGAAGTGTTCAATTCTTGTGAATCACCTGGTTCCTTTAAATATTTGAGAAACGGCAACATACACTTTGATTTTTAAGAACAAGCTTCTTGTTACCACAGTAAACAAAATATCAATACAATAATAATATTTAAAGAAAGATATAACCTATATGACCAATTTTAGTTTCACTCTGAAAACCCTCGTATTTCTTCTTTTCTGGTTTTCAGATTCTGAAATTGTATATTATGTGATTAGAGAGTCTGGATGAAGGAATTTTAATTCCCTTACAAGTTTGTAGTCTTGATGAATTTGATTGGAGTCTTCAAAGAAGTCTCCCGATTTTGATTCTTAATCTGCCACTTTTGTTTTTGCCGATGTATCAGGTTCCTCTGATAATTCTGGGACTGATGATAATTCTGATTCCTCTAGTAGTTCCAGTTTTGTTGATATGTGTGATTCCTATGCCTATTTTGATTTGGTTAATATGTGTGTTTTCTCTGTCTGTTTTGATATTTCTTGTTCTTCATATGGTTCTGGTTCTAATAGTTATTTTGTTGACCAGTTCTTCTTCCACCAAAGTCACTTTGCTTCTTCTTGGTAAGTGCTGGAACATAGACCTTTTTCCCTTCATATATTCCCAGCATCCATTGACCAGGCACCATGGCTGGTGTTTTACTTTGGTTGCTCATAACATCTGCTACATAAATAATTTTATCTGTTGGTACCCAAATCTGGTTGGGTCCGGGTTTGTTAGTCTTGAAAGGTTTCTTGTCTTTCCTTGATTGTATCATAGGACAAGACAATTTTGAGTGACCTTTCTTAGCACAAACAGCACACACAATATCAGAGGGAACATGTTTAAGCACATGTTTAGGTTCAATTATAGTTTCTACAAATCCTATACCTCTATTTACATTCCTACTGACTCCATAAATCATAGAAGCATATTTGCTTCTTTCCATACCATTAATAAGAAATTATTGAAGAACTTGTTCATGTATATCAGAATTACTTGTGGTATTTTCAATTGATGTTGAATTATGGTCATTTTTCAGAGTTAGACTTTCAACTTGAAATTCAGCAAAACTGTTTTTCAAATATACATTCTCTGTTTTCAATTCTGCAATATCAATTTCAAGAATGACACTTTCTGTTTTAGATTATGCAATTTGATTCTTTCAAACATTAACTTCTTCTGTTAAATTTGTATTTTCTTTCTTAAGAGTTTTCAGTTTTAAAGAAAATTTGTAATTGCTAATTAAAAAGTCATTCACAGCAATAAGCAAATCAGATCGAGTCAATTCAGAATATACCTCAGTTTCATCATCTCCTGATTCTCTTCCAGAATCAGATTCTGTGTTGGATCCAGAGTTGGTGTGAGCCATCATAGCCAAATCTGCTTGTTCATCTTTGTTGGAACCAAGTTGGTTCTAAGTACTTAGGATTTTGATGCTTACAAATGTACTCAATGTAAACTTATTTTGTACTTTGAATTATTAAGTTAAATGCCCCAGAAACTGAAGGAAACAGAAACAGAGATCAAAGGAAAATGAATTCTGGAATTTCCAGAAGATGTTCCAGGATGTCAAAACATCACCAGAGGATATGTTTGGTGGCCTAGAACAGAAGGAATAAAAATCATAATGAAACATGGATCATACCATTGGAAAGCCTGCCAGAAGGAGAGTTGTTCCAGACAAACAGGAGTCAAATATCAATTTTATTCCATAAGTTATTCTGACCAGAAGATGGCCTGGCAGTGAAAAATTACACAGTCCAGACTTGTTCCAGACTTGACTAGAAGGTATGTTATGAATCCATAACAAGAGGATCAATCTAGATTTGGCCAAGACCATAAGATAGCATGATTCAGGACATGGAACTAAGTCCAGACCAAAAGAAATGAGTTCCAGAATCAATCCAGACCTGGTCCAAAATTAAAGATCAGGAAATCAGACCATGGCCCAGTGGTGGCCGAAATCAGAGGGACAGACTATGCAGTCCAGCAAAGGCCGAAATCAGAGGATTACAGCATATCAATTCAGCTGGTCCAGTTGTGGAATATCGCATGAAGATCCAAGGGTGCAGATTTGATCATGAGGATTAAAGAATCTGAGAAAAACGTTCAAAACAGAATTGGAGAAAAAGGCTCAAAACAGAATCTGAGCAAATTACTCCAGCATATTCTCAAAACAGATTAATCTAAATATACTGCAGAAGTAAAGCATCAGTGAAGTTCTAAAGTTCAACTATAAATAGAGACTTAATGTTGAAGAATAAAGTATTGAAAAACACAAGAACTCAAGCTTCAATTCAAAGATATCTGAGAGTTCAAAAGAGAGAAACACAAATGAACAAGAGCAATATTTTCTAAGTGTTTTCGAGAGAGAAATACAGTGCAACAAATAGCTTTCCAGAAGCAACGTTGCAAAGTTCTAAACCTTTATTATAGTGGTGTAGATTCCTTCTTCAATCTGGGGTTGTCAGATTGGTAGGAGAAGACTTAGCTGGTTTAGTTAAGGTGTTGTTATTCCTCAAAAGTCTGGGGTTGTCAGGCTGTTTGAGAAGACTTGGCAGGTATAGTCAAGGTGTTGTTGTTCCTCAAAAGTCTGGGGTTGTCAGGCTGTTTGGGAAGACTGACTTGAAGGGTCAATGGTGTTGTAATTCAAAGGAGTTTGAATTAGTAAAAGGCCTTCTGGAGGAAGGGATTGGACGTAGCCTAGTTAACGGTGAACCAGTACAAATTATTGTGTTATTATGTTATTATTATCCGCTGCTGAATCTGATTAATTATTTATCGAATAATTCAAATCAATATTTAATATAACAGCAAAAGAAATTAAGTTTGACAAACACAATTCAACCCCCCTTCTCGTGTTTGCACCTTCAATCTTCAGAAGATTCATCAGAATCATCTCATGTAGCCATCATGCTTTTCTTCTTGGTTCTGAAATCTTTCCTCTAGTACTTCCCTTTCTCTATATTTGGACATTCTGATTTGATATATCCAGATTCACTGCATCCGTAGCAGATGATGCCTTTCTTGTCATGTGTATCATCACTTCCTTTGTTGGACTGCTTGGAATATCTCTGGGAAAATTTATTCCTTCTGTTATTTCACATCTTTCTGAACTTTCTAGATAAGAAAGCAATCTCTTCTTCCTCTGAGTTCAGACTTTGATCGTTTGAATCACTATCTTCTGATGTTGCTTTCAGAGCCTTCTTCTGCTTGGATTTCAGGGCTAGAGTTTTGTTCTTCTTTTTGGGTTCATCTTCTTCCAACTCAATTTCATGTGATTTGAGAGAGCTGATTAATTCTTCCAACTTTAGAGTATTCAGATCTTTAGCTTCCTGAATAGCAGTGATCTTTGGTCTCCACTTGATTGTCAGACTTCTAAGTATTTTCCTTACATGATCAGCAGTAGTGTAACTCTTTTCTAGTACCCTTAATCCCAATACTAAAGTCTGGAATCTGGAAAACATAGTTTCAATATCTTCATCTTCTTCCATCTTGAATAACTCGTACTTCTTGACTAGAATGTTAGTCTTTGCCTCTTAGACTTGCTTACTGCCTTCGTAAGTCAGAATCAGACTATCATATATGTTCTTCGTTGTTTCTCTGTTAGTGCACTTGTCGAACTCCTTGAATGTGATTGCATTGATCATGAATGTTCTGGATTTGTGATGCAACTTGAACATCTTCTTCTGGTCAGTATCCATATCTCTCTTGGAAATTTTAACTCCATCAGCATCTTCTAGAGAAGTATAACCATCTTCACCAAGTCCCAAATTTCAGGATCTTGTGAAATAAAAAAACTTCTCAGCCTGTCCTTCCAGTATTTAAATCGTTCTCCATCAAATAGAGGAGGTCTGTTGATGTTTTCTCCAACAGCTTCTTCATTGAATCCATTCATTTTGAACCCTTAGATCTTTCCTCAAACACTGTAAAGTGCTCAGCCTTGAGATCGAGCTCTGATGCCAATTGAAGGTGCAAATACGAGAAGATGGTTGAATTGTGTTTGTCAAACTTGATTACTTTTGATGTTTTGTTGAATGTTAATGTGAGTTATTTGATATAACTAATCAGACTCAGCAGCGGATAATAATAACATAATAACACAGCAATTTATACTGGTTCACCATTAACTAGGCTACGTCCAGTCCCTTCCTACATAATGCATTTTCACTAATTCAAACTCCTTTCAATTACAACACCATTGACCATTCAAGTCAGTCTTCCCAAACAGCCTGACAACCCCAGACTTTTGAGGAACAACAACACCTTGACTATACCAGCTAAATCTTCTCAAACAGTCTAACAACCCCATACTTTTGAGGAATAACCACACCTTGACTCTACAAGTCAAGTCTTCTCAAACAGCCTGACAACCCCAGACTTTTGAGGAATAACCACACCTTGACTCTACAAGTCAAGTCTTCTCAAATAGCCTGACAACCTCAGACTTTTGAGGAATGATAACAACACCTTGACTCAACAAGTCAAGTCTTCTCCTACCAATCTGACAACCCCAAATCGAAGAAGGAATCTACACCACTAACGGGTTATATAACAAAGGTTTGGAACTTTGCAAAGTTGCTTCTGGAAAGCTGATTGTTGCACTTATTCTTGCACACTTTTGTTGCTTCTGAAAAGCTAATTTTTGCACTGAATTTCTCTCTCGAAAACACTTAGAAAATATTGCTCTTGTACATTTGAGTTTCTCTATTTTGAACTCTCAGATAACATTGAATTTAAGCTCGAGTTCTTGTGTTTTTCGATGCTTTATTCTTCAGCATTAAGCCTCTATTTATATTTGAAATTAGGGCTTTACTTTGATACGATGCTTTACTTCTGGAGTGTATTTCGATTAATTCTGTTTTGAGAGTATTTTGAAGTATTTTGCTCATATTCTGTTTCTGGAGTCTTTTGCTCTGATTCTGTTCTGAGCATTTTTCTCAGATTCTGTTTTGAACTTGCTTTTAGCTAGATTCTGTTTCTTGAGTTTTTTGCTCCAATTCTGTTTTGAGCATTTTTCTCATATTCTGTTTCGAGCATACTTTTAGCTAGATTATGTTTTTCTGATCTTCGTCTCTAATGAGATCCTCTTATGATATCCTCTGACAGGTTCCTCTGATGATACTCTCTGATGACCATCGTCTAGTAATCATCCTCTGGTGACGTCATCTTCTGATGACATCCTCTGGTGACATCATCCTCTGATTTCTTCTTCTCGTGACGTCATCTTCTGGTGACGTCATCCTCTGATTTCTGCTTCTGGTTACGTCATCTGATTTTCCATTCTTCTTCTAAGTCAAAATACGATTTTCATAAAATACATTTGTTAACATCAAAACTTTAATTGCAAGAACCAACTTGGTTCCAACACATAGAAGTTAGCATCATTTGACTCTATGATCACTTTTGCATTTAGGTCATAAAACATATATGCTTTACTGTTTACTGCATACCCAATGAATACACATTCATAGGCTCTACTGGCGAGTTTATTTCGCTTGGGATTGGAGATTCTGACATAAGCCAAATAGTCCCATGTTCGAAGATAAGACAAGTTTGGTTGTCTTTTCTTCACTATCTCATAAGGAGATGTTTTGTTTTTAGATTTAGGAACTCTATTCAAAACATAGAAAACAGTCAAAATAATTTCCCTCCACTAGTGAGATACAACACTAGAGTTAAGCATAATAGCAACAACTAGTTCAATAATAGTTCTATTCTTTTTTTCAATTTTACCATTCATTTCAGGTGAATATGGTGCAGTTGTTTCATGTATAATTCCATGCAATTTATAAAACTCATTAAATGAACTAGAATCATATTTAGTTCCTCTATCACTACAAAACCTCTTAATCTTTCTACTAAATTGATTTTCAATTTCAGTTACAAAAATCCTAAACATGTCAAGCGCTTCACTTTTGTTTTTCATTAGTTATACAAAAGTATGGTCAGAATGATCGTCAAAATAACGTTTTTCATTTCTTGTGAACATCTCATCACGTTCACATATATCAGAGTGTAATAAAACTAAAGACTCAGATTCTCTAATTACATATTTATGTGAACTCTTTGTTATTTTAGCTTGACTACAAAAATCAAATTTTCAAAATCATTTAAAGATAACTTTGGAATTAAACATAAGTTACTTAAGTTTGAAACCACATGTGTTAACATGACAGAGTCTAACATGTCAAATATTAAAATTACACAACATGTAAGTAGAAGGAGACATTTTGTTAAATTCGAACATTTAATTTAAAAATGCTATGAGTAATGTACCATTTCCCAACAAAAATATCATACTATTTAGAGAACCATAAACAATAGAAGTAAACCCTGCCTTATTCACAAAAAAAACCATAAACAATATTTTTTTTCTTTTGGAGACGAGTTATCAAATTATTTAGTGAAAAAAATCTAAAGCAGTTTTTCAATAATAACAACAATTTGAAACTCTTAATCTAAAGTCATATCTTAATAGATGATCTCATGAGTTATCTTCTGGATTTCACGGGAGTGAGCTTCCACAGATCCAATAATCTCTTCGGTTGACATGGCAGAAAGAAACGTCTTAACATTATTGTTTTTGAGTTTTGAAAAATTATTTCAAAATAAATTTATGTCACCAAAGATATTATTAGGTTGAGTCGCGAACTAGGTCGATCTCTTTAAGACGTTTCGCGGTACTATCCAAATTGTGCAAGACAGACTATCAACTACGAAGTCCCCAGAATAAAACAGCTCATATACACTGTATCAGATGTATCGGAGTTCCATTGCACAATAGAAAATCGTTCTAGAATTACACCCTCAATATGGCGGTTAAAGTCAAAACCTCTCAAAAATGACGAAGGGGCTACGACATAAAAACCGCTCTAAAAAGGCAGTGATATTATGACCACTCAAAAATCAAAGGGACAGAAAAAAAGGGAAGAAGTGACTTGAAAATATATCGAGCAAGAATAAAAAAGGGATAAAAGAGAAAGTTGAGAAATGCATATAGTTATTTATCCAAACCCACGTATGTTATTTATCCAATGTGAAACTTTAGTATTTATAGAGTTGAAACTACTCAACATATGAAAGTTTTTTCAATATGAGACTTCAACAATCGTTCACTATTTTCTCCATATCTATTACATATGCAATAGGCTTAAATAACTTGGGCAACTAATTTAATAAGAATTTCTCAATCTATCATAATAAAGTCTTTCCACTCCAAAAATTAGTTGTATTCGACACTCTCAAATGGTTTTTACTAAAACTAAAAGTAATTTGTTTCAAAAATACGGGTCTAGCCAAGTTAATTGTCGATTTTGCCAATTTTCTGCAGATTTTGACCGGTCTCATAAGTTCTTGACCAATTTTATCAAGCTCCAATTATATGGTCATATTGGACTATACGACAGATTGATTGTCTATCGAAACATTCAAACTATACTTTATTTGATTTTTATTATAGATTTTTCATTCTTTCAAATTTCGACCCTCTTCTTCCACCCAAAAAAAAGCTATAACTATTTATGTTAATTTTGATTTCAAAAAGAAAAATATTTATTACTGTATAATTATAATAGAATTGGCGTACGAAGAAATATATGAATTATAATTTATAATGAATAATGAATGATAAAATAAATTATAATAAAAAGGAAACTATCAATACTACCAAGAAAGAAAGTAGTAATAATTTGTCCAAAAAATAAATAAAGTATAAATAAATGAGTTCAATGACCATGTGCAATGTCAGCATAAAATATTTTATAATAAAAACCATTTCTAATTATTGATTGAATAATTAATTGATGATCATAATTATACTTATTAAATTAAATGATAAAATTAAAGATTTTTATTCATGTAAATCTAATTTATACCGCTAATATATATATTTTTGTAAACATAAGAAAAAATATAAATCTCAAATCAAGTTAGAATTAATGATTAATTAATTTCAATTAAAAATAAATCATTCTAAAAAAATTCAACCGCAGCAATTTTTATTAAACTTTAATTTTCGGCAGCTGCCCAAAACATTGACAAACTATTAGTGAAGCTGCCCGAAGTCTGAGCGGGTAGGTCCAAACTCCAAGACTACATAAATTATAACCAGCTATCACCTTTAAACTCGAAAACAATAAACACACTTCCACGTCGTCACTACCGTGGGAGGTGGCGCGTGAATAACCTCCAGCCACCTCGCTCATTGTTAAGTGATGATCGACGTGGTTGTGGAAATGGGTCAGAAACTAAGCTGCAGTCAACAAAAACAGCATAACAAAAAAACCAATGCTTTGTTTAAAGCAGTTGAACGTGGAAAATTGGAGGTTGTTGAAACCATGGTGGAAGAACACCCCATAATCTTGGAACAGAACATTGGTCATTACAATAACTCACTTTTGCATGTAGCTGCTGCAAATGGCCGAATTGAGGTTGTTTTTGTTTTTGGATTTGAATTGGTTGCTATGTTCTTTTATAGGATAATATGATCATGATGATTTTTTTTTTTTTGCAAATAAAAAAAAAATCTGAGCTCTTAGTTTGTTATTGGATAGGTCTTTCAATGTTGACATGTTGAATCGCCGTAAACAGGTTCCTATCTTATTCTTGTCTTTGTTTATGTATAACGAGTGCTTGAAAAATGTTTACAACGACTTCACACGTTTTCTCTATCTCTTATAAGTAGATTTTAATTGTCATCTTTATTTCCATAACTGAGATAATAACTTAAATGATACTCTTTCAGTAAAAATAAGGGAAAACAAATATGTATTGTATTGAATCATATCAATCAAGTCACTGTCTTATCTATAAAGACGAGGAACGTCATGACCATCGTTAAATTTTTTTAATGATTTTTAAGTATCGGTCTAATGGATAACTTACGAAGGTGGTCGAACTCATGTGTTTTGTTTCTAAAGTCAAAAAAATTGATTTTAAATTAATTGATTTTATAAACTTAATTTTTGTTAAAAGTGAATTGAAAGGAAAATTATTTATAGTTAAATATATATTCACGTAAAAATTATTTTAGAATCTACTTTTGGAGGCAAAAATAAAACAATTTTACTCGAGAGTATTCAAACATGTATTGATTAAAATCAATTTTACTTGAGTAATCAAACCTTTGTTTAGTAGCTCCGTGCTCTTTTGAAACTGATTTATCTAGTTTAGGCTATACCCTTGTTTTGTCATGATTCTTCTTTTGTTTTGGTATAGACACCGTTGATTATGGCTCTGATGCATGGAAAGACTGATTGTGCTGATAAGCTCATTCATGCTAGAGCAAATGTATGCTATGCTTTTATTTATTTGTTGATATTTGTTCATGTTGAATCATTTGGACTAGTGGTAATTTTGAGTTAGGGTGATGATAAATTGATAATGGTATGTGATTTTAATGTTTCAGATATTGATGTTCGATTCTATTCCACGAAGAACTTGCTTGCACTATGCTGCTTATATGGTCAATCAAAGTGTCTTAAGGCTATTCTTTCTGCCGTTCATTTCACACCTGTTGCAGATTCTTGGTTAGAATCTCTCTCGTGCACACACTCACTTACATAGATCCTGACACACTAGACTTAATTCTGCTAAAGTAGCGGATTCTAAAAAAAAGTGACGAGTTATAACAATTGATTAAAAATTTAAGATTCAAAATGTGGCGAAATCTATGTGTAAGTATAATAAATTATAAATTGTTTAATACACTTTTCTTAAGAACAGATATAATTACCTGCTTTTTCCTCTAAAATAAATCCCTCACTTTAGAAAAACTGAATCCACAAATCTGGATCCAAGCATGAATGTTGATGCTTAATTTCAATGGAATTATCAGGGGATTTGCAAGATTTTTCAACATAAGAGATGGAAATGGTGCCACCCCGCTCTATCTTGCAGCTCGCCAAAGCCGGACTGAATGTCTTCATGCCCTTTTGGACAATGGCACTCTTGTTTGTGCTTCAACAGGTGGTAGTGGATACGGGTAAGTGTCTTAGTCACGATACATTTGTCAGATCCTGTGTGGAGGTGCTTATATCACATAAGTACTTATGTAGAAGCTATTTATATGTCAGAAGATTAAATAAAGTCAAACTGTTTTGATATAAGGTATCTAAGATCTGGCTTATATGATTGTTTGCAGGAAATACCATTCACAGTTGCCTTGAAGCACAAGCATAAGGCATGTGATGCCCTACTGGATCCTGCAGCAGCAGCACCACCTGTTTGGCCGACTCCGCTAAAGGTCATAAGCGACCTAACTCCGGAAACAAAAGCTATACTGGAGAAGGCCTTGCTAGATGCTAACAGGGAGAGGGAGAAGACACTACTGAAGGAGGATGACATGCCTTCCTCTCCACTTCATTCTAAAAGTGAAGACGATGATATTGCCTCCGACTCTGAGGTACACAGAATCTTCTATTCTTGATTGCTTTTAATTTTATGTTCATAGGTTTTACTTCAATGTGTTTTAGTTTGGTTCATGATTATTAGTAGAGGTCCTGAAGATGTTCATTGCGACACAAGAAGTAGTCTCCTTAATAAATGGTTTCTTGCACCGAGTTTTGTGAAGAATCAAATAAGCAACTGCATTGTAAATGAATTGCTGAATGATTTTTTTGTAACATACATAGAGAGATATTTCTATTAGTGTTAAAAATGATATAATCATACAATAATTTCAAAATATAAAGACACCTAGAAAGCAACTAAATTTTGTATATGTTGAGGTACCTTTGGTTTTTTGTGTATATATTACTATAATTCTTGTATTCTCTAACTTTCTTAATGATAATTATGTCATTATTTTATGGCTTATGCATTGATGTATTTCTATAGAAACATATATAGTATATGATCTTGCCTCCACTAATGAAGAAATGTTGTCAAATAGCGCTATAGTGGCTCTATAGCATAGCGAAATTTGAACAAATTGCAATTGTTCTGCAATATGCTATTTAATACAAAGTGTTGTCAAATAGTCACTATTGCAGCACTATAGTATAGAGAAATTTGAACAAATCACTATTTTCTGCGATTCATGGATTCAATAAATTTGTTGTCTAGTAAAGAGGAAAATTTGTTTTCTGTTTGTTTGTCCTTGCATAGGCCGGAAATGTTGTCTAGTGTGCACAATTGAGGTCAGACCCTGTGGCCACCAAATGTGTTCTCACTGCACCCTAGCTCTATGCTGTCACAAGAAGCCCAATGCCGATACCGGTTTCCCTTCCGGACTAGTTTGTCCATTTTGCCGCAGCGCCATTCTTCAACTAGTGGTTGCCAATACCAACAAAGGAAGTGATACAGAGGTGCAATCAAGCTCAACGAAACTGAGAATTACGAAAATCAAGTTGCAGTGAAGAGAGCAGCAGCTTCAAGGGACTGTCAGCCATTGGCCCATTTGGAAGAATTTCTGGCCGCAATTCAGGGAAGATCGCTGATAAACCTATTTATTCTCTATTTTATCTTATTTTATAGTTTTGATTTCTAACTTCTTTTTATTTATTCATTTATTTATCGTATTTGCAGAATTAATCTTGAGATGAAAAACTAATTCAAATCGATCAGATCTCCTAAATTTTTAGTGTAAAAATATCAAGTTTAATTTACAGACTTTTGAGTACAAGAAGGGAGTTTGTTGTACACTTCAAGGAGATTGAATTTTATTATAAGAAAATGTTGTCAAAGAATGGGAAGGTTGTTGCATAAAACTAGGATGTTCTTACTATTATAAAAAGGAGAAATCATAAACAAAATTGGAGGAGAAGAAAAAAATGGAAACTTAAGAGTGCTACAAACGGGAGTAAAGTGTCTCAAATTTTGGAGCACAAAAATCATACTCAAAAGTGTTTTATATGTTTTCCTTCAATTGATGAATACTTATATTATTTGCTTTATTTTCTATATGTCAATGAGTAACTAAACTCTCTTCTAAGGTCTTTGGTGAATCTTGTGATTAAGATACTTTTTAACTTGTCTTAGTTTTAAATTCTAGTTTTATTTAGATTTTCATTGTTTATCTCAATTAAATTATTCTATTGTTATATTTACATATTTGGGATGACGGACCTTTACATGCCTTAATCAATCAATTGACTAGTGAACTACAATTAATTGATAGATCTATAGAATAATTGAGATTAAGAATATTGTATGATGAAATGTAGACATACTAATTTTTCAATCACTCAACCTCTTGGTTTTTTATACTTTCTCTTAATTATATTTTTCTTATGATCAAAGAAGTAATTTAGGAAAAATAATATTGCATTGAATGACAAATCTTTGTTAATAATTTTAAAGAGGTGTTGATAATTGAGAAAATAAATAAGAATTCATATAAAATTAGGACTTGAGGTATTTGATATTACAAGTGAAATCATAACCCTTGCTATTCCATTAATTGAAAATCGTAGCCTAAAAATCATGGGGGGTTAATTAAAACTTGAATAATTTATGTTGGTTATTTTGTTTCCAAATTCCGTTTGCAATCTGTTTAACTTTCTTTTGCAATCTGTTTAACTTTCTTTTGCAATCTGATGTGTCATCGATTTTTCTATTCAGATATGAAAGAAGAATTGCATTCCATATTATTGTTAGAAGCTATATTTTTTATTACTGTCATAAAGAACTGAAGACAATTGGAGCAAAATGGAATACAAAATATAACATTCTAATAATACCTTCAAAATTTAACTACCAAATAGAAGAATCTCCTGAAACAACATATATATGACCCTAAATGAAAAATACTTAAATGAGTAACAAACCATATAGCACATATAGCACTGACACCATACCGACACATGTGGTTATATATAATAACTTCTATTTTCTTAAATTGCTACTTATGTCTACGTGTTATTGTCGTATCTGGTATCAGTGTTATCTACACTAACTAGAGAAAACTATTGGTGTTCCAGACACCGATTCCTTCTGTAACTATTTGCAGCTTTTCTCTCAGCTTCAAGGTAATGGCCAAGAGAATGAGCATCATTTCCACTCACTGCATCAGTACTTAGCTTTGAACAAAGTGAAAACAACCTGCAAGGCTTCAGCTTGAGATTCTTCTTATTGTCTTTTGAGTGATCCATCACTCTTCCACTGCTTGATCTCCTTGAGAGTTGTAGGAAGCTAGATATACGAATGAGGCTGCCTAGTGTAATGTTATTGTCATGGAAGAATGATCCAGTGGACTATACAAACCAATGTCAAGTGAGTTAGGCAAAATGCTCCATTAAAATAATTATAAACATGTAGAATATATCCAAATTTCAATTGATATGTATTAACATGAGATTTAGCTCCTTAAGTGGTAAAAATGTGACGAAGGGCGTAGTTTAATTATCTTATTAAAAATAGTTGTAAAATAGACATTATCGTTACTTTAATAAATAATAATTTTTCCTTTCCCAAATTTTTATATAAAAGATTTAGTTCATCTAAATTGAGCAATTAAATTTAGAGGATAAATTAAATAATCTCAACTGTTAATTAACAAATTGTAACACTTGTTAACATTTCCCATAAATTAATAGTTGATAATACATATATATTTAGCATCAACAGTTGATTTATTCATCAACACTGAGATTTCTTATTGTACCTTTTTAAGTGAATTGTTCATTTTTTATAAGACTAACATGATTGTAGAAAACAATTTTAGTAAAAAATAGTTACTAAAGAAGCTTCACTGTTAAAAAAGTATTCATATAATCTTCTGTGTCTGTGGTGTTTTAATATCATTGCTTCTTTCTTACACTTCTCAAGGGTTGTTAATGAAACATTAAGAATATTTTTTCAAACATCTTTTATAGAAGACTTTAACTTTCAACAAAGCATTATTTGAATTGATGAAAATAAAACAACCATATACCAAAAAAAAAAAAAGAGAAGAAATTAAAGTAAAACCAATATCACATTCTGTGAAACAATGATGTTCTGTACATGCTCTGGACCCCATTGGAGCCAAGCAATTATGTAGTATTTTTGTTGTTTACATGCCAAAGAAAAGAAGGATCCAAAAGAGAGTGACATGAATAAATATAAAATCTTTATGAAAGTGTCCATTACATGAAATTTCCTTTTTTTCCTATTCAATGTTGGTTTTGGACTCATTCTAAAGCTAAAAAGAGTCACATCTTCATCAGAGAAATAATGAAAATAAAGAACATATAGTCAAAACTCAAAAACCATTGTTATAATCAGGGTGAAAGACAGATAGAGTAAAATATCTCTCAAATTTAAGACAAGCTGAATAAGAATATGATCAATAACCAAAAAGGGAACATCATTGTGTTGATGAGAAGTGCTACACTGTCAGAGTCATACTTGACTACTTGAGTATCCATTATTATATATGTACAAAATATTTGGGAAGTTCTCTCTTTCTGTGAGATTGTGACTATGATCATTTTAAAAAATAACTTAAAATAATTAAAATAGTAAAATAGTGTCATCATTGCAATGAAATACAAAATGCAAAAAAAACGTTAACAAGTTGCAAGAAAGGTCATAGTCATAGCAGCATTGGTAATTTTAGTTTTTAGTGTTTTCAGAACTGGACTGGATTGGTAGGGTCAGTTTAATCGATTGAATCAGCATTCGATCGACTAAACTAACGTTTGTTCAAATTGGTTGGTTCTAAGTCTTTTAAAATGGAATCAAATTAAATTTAATTGGTTTGATTTGTTAATTTTTTTAAAAAAATTAAATAAATAATTATTTATGTATTTATAAGTCATGTAGTTCAATCAATCGCAAATTATGACAAAAAATCTCACTGATTTAATTACGAAAACATTGCATAATTTGGTATCAAACAAATAAAGTGATCAATTTTTTTTATTAATTTTTTTTTATTAACAAAGTGATCAATTTTTTTATTAATTTTTTTTTTATTAACAAAGTGATCAATTCACACAACACACAAGTTTTTCATTTCTTGATTCAAAGAAAAATACTAACCTGAGTATCAAGATCTGATGAAGAATCAATTGAAGGGGTTGGAGAACCAGAAGAAAGCAAAGTGCTGAATGAAACTGATCCAGAAAAATCACCATTTCTCACCAACCCAATTCTTGAATTCAATAATCTCAATCCCAATGGCCACCCTTCTTCCTAAATAACCACAAAAAATGGTAACAAAATAAAAAAACAAAAAAAAAACAGAATCTTTTAAATATGCTGAAATAGACAATACCCAGAAAATGAATCAAAAAAAGTTGCAAACTTTATTGAACATCTTCAAATAAAATCAACAAGTATGAAAGAGAGAGAGAGAGAGAGATGGTACCTGTTGAGCCATTACTATCTTTCCAGAACAATATGGTGTGACTTTTTTGAGTTGAAATGTGAATATGAATGACACTGAAATGAAATACTAACAAATTTGATTCAAAAAATGTCACTTCAGACAGAGAAGTTTCATCTTCAGATGGTGTACCCTCTAACAAAAAAAGAACACTTCAACAAATGTGCACAAATAACACAACTAAAGTATCAACATTCAATATTTAAAAAATAAAAATAAAAAGTATCAACATTCAATAATAATGGTATAAATTCGATATTTTTTTCTTCTTTCTGTTTTGGGTTAGATATGGATTTGACATTTAAACACCTTGAAAAAAAGACTGACATAAGATGTTTTTCACTTCTTTGGGTCCAAAGTGAAGAAATTAAAGTGCATTCATTCACATTGGCTTTGAAAGTCACAACAATCGAAATAGAGAGAGAGTGAGGAAGTGACATGAGAGTGAGTTCTTACCAAGTGAAGAATCTCTGGTTTTTTTATTTGGAGACAGAAGACAGAAAATGATGGAACCAGAAACAGTTTAGAATATTTTGATCCAAGTTACTATAAAGTTGAGAGGGTAAAAAATTGGATAAAATGAAGAGAAAATAGAAGGTATATAGTTGGTGTAAATTAATTTTAAACACAACATCAACTAAATATTGATTTTGATATATTATAGTATTTTTATAATTGTTTAAGATAATAATTGCAGTATAAATAAATCTATGTGTAAAATAGTTTACAGATCTATAAAATCAATATAATAATATTCATCGATGAATAAAATAATAATATTTTTAATATTATATATTTATTGGGTTTATTTTTCTTCAAGTCCAAAAAAATTTTATATGGCAACTTTGTAAGAAAAGGTAAAGACCAAGTGAGACTTTTTATTTTAACGCATATAATACATAATCCACTTTTTTTCTTTTATAGATATAAGAAAAATGCTAACAAATGCCTCGTGCTTAGTTGTTAAAATTTCAAAAAGGAAATATAACATAAAAATTTGTGTATTTAATGTCTTGAAATATTAAAAAGTGATATTTTTTATTTAAAAATTTTTTTTTCTTGACAAATGTCTTTAAGGCACGTACACTTGTTAGCTAGCATGATCCTAGATTTCAATATATAGAATAGGAAATACTTATTCATGTATATTTAGGAAAACCGCTAATCTCAACAAAGACATAAGGGGTAGTTTTGTTCTTTTTTGTGTGTCATTTTTTTAAAAAAAAGTGATCATTTTTATTTGTAGTTTTCAAATTTTAAAGTAGTATTAATTATTGTTTTGTCAAAATTATTCTTAATAATTTATTACAAAGAGATAAATAAGTGAAGTAAGATGATAAATAGTTACATGTATTATAAAAAAGATAAATAATTTTATTAAAAACAACAAAATTTATTGATTTTCTTGGTATGTTTAAAAAAAATTAAAAATGACAATTAAAAATAAATAGATTAAATACAAAAAATGTGATTTTGATATTCAATGATCTAGAAATTATGTTTTAGAGATTTTTAAGTAAATCAAAAGTTAATTTGTGTTTGCTTACCAAAATTAAAAATTATTTTGTTTTTAAAAAAAGTTCATCTTTTGAAATTGTTTTTACGATGTTTTCAATGACTTCAACATCATATCTAAAAATATCATATCTTTGTCAACTTTTTGGTCAAAGAATTGTAAGATTTCTTTCAACTTTAATAAACTTTGAATATACATTTATCCACATAGCCACACCTTTTATATATTTTGGATAGTGTTGACCAACTATCATCAAACATGACACTTTTGTCATTTAATCTTTTCGCATTGTATTACATACAATAATAAGCATCTCAATTATCACATACACAAACTTTTATGTCACTATACCTTTTACTATATTTAATAAGCATATCAATTTAATATTCTAATTCTCTTTTCAATATATTTAAGTCCAAGATATAATACATTGAATGCATTAAATATATATTGCCACAAACTAACAAAACATGATCATAAGAGTTTCTCACAATCAAATATCATAGGGTGGGTCAAAACATGTAAGTCATCTACTTCTTAACAAATAAGAATTTATTTCTATTAAAGAAACAATTTGTTCATAGGTATATTATAACTAATACATGCATCATACATTCTATTTGTTAATTTAAATTTCATATTTAAATATGTTCTATGGTAAATCCAAATAAGTATCACAATAGAAAATAAAAAATAAATAACATCATTAAGATTTTATATTACTTTCTTCCATAAACATTTATCAACTAACAATAATTTAAAAATATATACCCAAATTATTTTTAATATCAAAACAAACAAGAAAGTAACAATCACTTTCATACTATCATGCTCATATAATATGAAATTATCAATATTACATGTAACAACTTCTTATATGAAATAACCAGTTTAATTTAAATATAAACTTGATATTTATAACAATTCATATGCACTATTTTAAAATAAACCAACATGAAAACATGCATCATAAATCAAACAAATTCTTATTTATCAAAATTCACATACTTAAATACTTTCTAAGTCATTCATATGTGAATTTTCTATTACATGTTAAATTTAAATTAAAAGAAAACACTTATATCATTACAAATTATTAAGTTTATTACTGTGTAACTTAACTTATTATTTAAATGAACAATTATCATCTTTATAAAATATAATAATATATCATCACAAATTCTGACTATCACATTAAGGTAATTTACCATAACTTGTTAAAAGCATTTAAATGGTACCAAATTTTAAGCCAAACATGTGGTTTCTTCAAACATTTTTTTTTTTGACGCGTTTTCAAAATTAGTTTGAGAGAGTCAAGGAATCCATGCATTTCTTAAACCAGTAACGAACGACATTATTATACTAGTGAATAATACAACATATAGAAATAAGTGCACTCCTTAATGATAAGAGTGATGCTCACAATTTCAAGCATAAATTAAATAAGAGTAAACACACATAAAATTAATTGTGTCCCTTTCACCATGATCATGAATTAATAAAGAAACGAAAGGTTGTCTTCTTCAAAGTTGCAGTCATTAATTAAAAACAAATAAATCAAAAATCGAACATAGAGATTGTTGGGGTATGCTGCAAATCTTGAACAAGAAGAAGATGAAATTGATGATAATGAAAGTTGCACAAATAAATTCCAAAGCGTGTATCACACTAAGTTTTAGATTCGATTCGCTCTCACCAATCTATATATATTAGATGCAAACAGGTTAACTAGCGAATCTCTTTCACGATACTTTGAAATCCTTGAAGTGAATTGCACATTCACATCAAACATATCGATCAACGATAATTTACAGAAGAAAATTCCTTTATTTATTCTCGTGCACTAGATAAAAAAAATGATTCATTGATATTTTTGACAGAAATTTGATTCATGTAACATGAAAATTGTGTTTTTCTTTCTGTTTCTAAAGTATCTCTATTTATATAGAAATTCATATCAATTGATAAAAGAAAACAACTTTTGAAAAAGATAGTAACCTTTGTAACTTAACAGATGCACCGGGTTCACAACTTTTAATTTTTTCTTTTTCAAAGCAACAAAAAAAGTGGTAAATGAATTGACTCAGATTCAAAGAAGATTCTTATGACGCGGTGCAGCGGAGAATAGAAAGATTTATTGAGTTAATTGGGATTTGGTATGACTGTCAAAGAAAAAATCGAACGAGGAAGAGGATAAGACTGCTGTGGCTTTACTGGTGTTGCTGTCAGAGGTGAAACCGAGCAGTGGCAGGTTAGATACATGCAAGTGGTTACCAGATTTGAGTAGCAGTTTCTACTCAACTTTGTTATAAGTCTGTGTGCAGAAACACAGTATGATGAAGAGATGCTGCGAGTATTATTTAAGCAGCTGCAGAAGAGGTTACAGGTCGGCAATCAACCCGTGTAACACAGCATTGGTATGGTGTTGCTAAATTTTGTTTGTAGTATATCTTTAATTTTGTAAATTAATCTCATTAAAATTTTATATTTTCATCTTATCACAACAAGAAATTTTAACTTTAGTATAGGTTTTAACATTAACAAATTTGTTATAAATATTATTTTTTGTTGTCAATAAAAATTATATAATAATTTAATATTTTATTTTGTAAAATGAACCAAATGTAAATACATAGTAATATATATATTTAAGAGTCAAAATAAAATAAAAGGTGCTCGTAGTATATATTAAAAATTAACATAAAAGTCTTATAAATAAATTATATAAAACAATAGTTAAATAGTTTATCATAGTGCAGTGTAGAGTATTTTTGCTTAGTTGTGGAAAATATTATCTTTCTAACATTTAAAATAGACATATAATGTCATGCATAACAATCTCAAAAAACATTAAGAAATCGAGTATACTAAATTGTCAAGATTTCATCTTCAACAACAAATTAGCTATGAATCTCCACCTACACTCAATAAAATAACAAATGACTAAATACACAATTCAACATAAAAATATTACTAATAAAATAGAGAAAATATTAATGATTTTAATGAAAATTAATTAATACTATCTAATTATCATTTTTATTATCCTTATTGTTGTTTGAACTAAGAGAATTCAAATGATTTTAAGCACTATTAGCACGAGGAACCTATCACAAAAATTAGAAGATATTACTTATGAAAAATATGAGTATGGAACTTATGAAGCAACTTAAATAAGATTAGTAACTTATGATATATCTATCTTGCAACTTATATTATATCCTTCACATATTCTCCAGAAAATCGATTTTGAGTTAAAGTTATCATATTTGCTAACAAGCTTTCCATATTCTTAACTCTTTCACGCAACTCTTTATTTTTCGATACACAAACTTTCAATTTTTTGGAATGAGGAATCTTGCCTATGTGTCGCACACGTTCATTTTTATCAGGTCCTTGTACTTGATAAAATATGTTATCCTTCCAATTATAGAACCTTGTGTGTTTTTGGTTGATTGAGATGTTCCAACCTCATTACTATGCTTGTTTAGTTTTTCCTAAAAAATAATAGAAAAATTATTAATGAAATAGCTAATATGTAATACAACCTTTTAACTATGTTTTTATTACATTTCTCAAGGTCTCAAAGAACAACACACTAAATAACAGAACAAGGTCCCAAAGAACAACACACTAGAAAACAAAGAGAATACACTAAATAATTAGAGAGTATACTATATTTTTATTACATCTCTCAATGTCCTAAAGAACAACATCCTAAATAGGAGAACAATGTCCCAAAAAATAGCACACTAAATAACAGAGAGAGTACACCTTGTTTTTATTACATCTCTCAATGTCCCAAAGAATAACACACTAAATAATGATAAAACAAGCTCCCAAATAATACCAAATTTAAATTGACATTCAAAGCATGTATACTACAATAAGCTCCACTTAAAAAACACCAACACTGCATCTAGACTAACAAATACAACATCTCCTAAAAGCTTCAGTTAAAAAATCATTACAATCATCATACAAATAAGTTTTTTCTAGTCAACTATCAGCCTCAAGTTCAAATAAAATTGACAACAATTGAAAATAAAATTCAGCAATTTGTCAAACTTAATTTATACACATTTTATATATTGGTACCGTTTAATTATTATCAAAACTTACAATCAATCTTGCAACCTTTTTATTGATAATTCATCCGTCTTTATGGGTGCGGGTATCAATGTAAATCTCTTTACGTCCAAGCAACACTCCTTTGCCCTTTTTTATCTACAACTAAACAAACAAGTTAAACGCATTTTGTTTTTTAATTCAAATTAAAGCCATGAAAATGCAAATAGAAATAAACCATCTCATCAATAAGTTTGAATTTGGTGCCTTATTTTTTTTTTATACATGCTCTTAATTTTTTTGTAAGTTATATAATGATAATGAATTTCATTATATTTTATGTCATATTAATCGATTCGTTATTTTTTTTATACATATCAATCAATTCTTCATGGATTTTATGACTAATATAATAGTCATTATGTTTGATGCAATCAACATGTTTTTGTATGATAAGATCTTATTGATCAATCATCTCAATAAGAGAGAAATTTTTTGATATAGAAATAGAGACGAACAATTAATAAAAGAGATTCTTATGGAAAATAATTTAAACTTTTTGTTGTTCTTCATAAATTTAGGAACCAACAAGTAACACAAGTAGGAGAATTGATAAACAATATTTTTTATTTCTAGGGTTTTAATTTTAGTAGAAAGATAAAACCAAGCTCATCATTTTATTTTTTGATAGACAAATGTTAGTAGTTAGTATATATATTAGAGAGAGGGAGAAATGTTTGTGAACACATGTAACTCATTTATGTCCCTAGCCAAAGCACTAGGCTACTTCTTCGGGGACTAATTCCATCATTTTTTGTACATATTCAATCATGAGAGTCAAATAATTTTTAAAATCGATTTTTTGATGATGTGACATTTCCTTTAATGATATGACACTTAGATATATTTTTGAGTTGAATAAAATATTTTACATATCATTATTGTTTTAATTAATTTTATTTATCTATTAAAATATTAAAAATAAATTTATTTTATTTTTTATTAAATTATTTAAATTTGAGATTTAATATATTTAAATAAAATGTTTAAAATTTATTTATTTTATTTAACTTTTTTTAATAATTTAAATTTTAAAATATTTATATAAATTATTTAATTTTTATTATTTGAATTTATTACATTTTTAATATTATTTAATTTTTATTTTATCTAAATATTTAAAAAAATTATCCAACAATAATTTAAAATTTTAAAATATTTAGATAAAATATTTAAAATTGTATTTTATTTTTAATATACAAATAAAATAAATAATAAAATTAATTGCAACAATAATGACATGTAAAATATTTTATCTAACTCACAAATATTTTTTAAGTGTCAAGTCATTAATGAGATTAGTGTTACGTCATAAAAAATGGTTGGGACAAAAAATCTTAAAAGGACTAAAAAACTTTAATAAAAGAACTAAAAAATTAATTTTAAAAATAAAAGGACTAAAAATTTATTTTGAATAAAATAGAAATATTAAAAATAAATTTAAACTCTTTGATTAATTATTTTTTTATATTATATTTTTTACTATATAATTTTTTATACTATAAAAAAAAAACATAAAATTTTGGATCTATGTAAACACGCTTTAAATATGCTCAGGCAAAACCACAACAGAGAATCCTTCTCTATTCAATTGTTTAACGAAAAGTGCAAACAAAAGAGTTATCTACCAACATTGGTATTTACACTCCACTGCCTATCCCCCATGTTGTCTACTCATTCTTACACTAGCACTTCTTTTGACGCTATTTTAAGCATTTATGTATTTACTATATGCACTTGTGCAGAAAAATATCTGAATAGTGACACACACAAAATAAAAATATATATTATTAAATTATTTAAAAAATATATATATATTAAATTAATTCTTTTTATTTTTACTTTTTTGTGAGCCGCAAAAATCTTGTGACTAGACAAGAGTTTTTCCTTATACACAACACATAAACATGAAAATAATGTTATTGATTATAAATTTATTAACATGTGCTTTAAGTCACTTATTAAAAATTCTAAATATTAAAATGTTTTGTTAAAAAAGAAAAATAATTTTTGAAATTTTAAGGAGTTGAATATACAACTTTCAAGATAAAAATTTTACATTTCATGCACATTTTAAAGAGCACATTTTCCTAATTTTATTTGAGTTTAAGAGTGTTTGTTAAATATTATTTTTAAAAATAATCACTTTTAAGAGTTTTCATCTATTTATTACATTTTAGAAAAAAAATTTAAAAGCTGCTTCAAATGATAAACTATTTAGAGTAGCTTCTCATAAAAGTCATTTTTGTAACAAATTTTTTATTTAAAAAAAGTGATTTTTCATTACAATGAACAAACACAAGTGGTGATCGCGGCCTTCTAAAATTAGGGGTGTTAACCAAAAACTACAAATCGATAAAAAATTATTGAAAATTACACAAAATTAAATATTATTAAATTGATTTGGATATTTTTTTAGTGAAAATTCTTGTTTGAGTTTCGAAAATTCAAAATAAATTTATGTTATCGAAGATATTATAGAATTGAATAGCAGACTAAGTCACTCTCTTTAAGATGTTTTGATGCACTGCTCAAATTGTGCAAGATAGACTATCAACCACGAAGTCCTCGGGATAAAAGAACTCAGACAAACTATATTGGAATTCTACTACACTGTAAAAATGTATTTTAGAATTACACCATGAATATGGCGATTAAAGTCACTCTCAATATGACGATTAAAGTCACTCGCAATATGGTACTATGACCACTTATAAATCAAAAAGACTATGACACAAAAACCGCTCTAAAAGGACTATGATATTAGGACCACTCAAAAATTGAAGGGACTACGGCACAAAAATTCGCTCTAAAAAATCGAAGAGTCTACGACATAAACCACTTTAAAAGGAAACTGGTATTAGGACCACTCAAAACTCAAAGGGACTACGACATAAAAATCGCTCTAAAAGAATAGTGGAATATCTCTACTAAAAAATCACTATAAAAGAAAGTGGTATTAGAACCACTAAAAATCGAAGGGACATAAAGAAAAGAGAAAGTAAGGAATATATATCCAATTTTGGTGTGCTTTTCACAAGAGTTTAACACTCTTTATATAGTGACGAAAGCAAACCCATATATGGGATTTTAGTACTTATAAAGTTGAAAATTACTCAATATATGAGAATTTTCCAATGTGAAACTTCAACAATTCTTAAATTCACACATTAACATACTCTCTATGTTCCAACAAAAATCATTAGGGTCATATCGGATTTTGGATTCATTTTTAAAAACTGAATCAAACTGCATTTATAAATTTTAATACTTATTTATCTTTTTATAAGTATCAGATATTGCATTAAACTATTATTTGTTAGTTTTGGTTAATTTTTAATAATACTTATTTGTTTAAGTTGATATATTTTATTACTATTTCATATAATTCAAACATAATCAATCTATATTATTTCGTAATATTAATTTTTAGTATATTATATATAATATTTTGCTTTAAACTTGTTACATTAACATAATTTTATAATATTATTAATAACATAATATATTACAAATTATAATTTGGATCAATCAAAAATCGATCTAATTTAAATCGTATTAATTTAGATCGAATCAGATCGGATTTTTTTTTAATTGTCATCCAAATCGAACCGCGAAAATTTTAATATTTGAATCGAACGAATTTTTCTTTCAAAATCGATCTAAACCGCACTACAAACACCCATATTTAAAATCATATAATTTTTATTGTTATAATTATAAATGCTTGTGTATTGAGAAAAAGAAAAAATATATGCAATATCAAATGCTTGTGTATATACTCTTTTGTACATAATGCTTTAAAATTTGTCGTGGTTGGTTTGAACAATATCTCGCGGACTTTGAATGATCACATTGTTTCAAATGTTGTAATAATGATTTATGTGATTGTGGCTAAGACAATGTTAGAAAGCTTCTATTTTTGTGAGTTTGGAGTTGAAAAACAAATTAGGAGTGGTACCACTGTTCCCACGCATCCTAGTAGTTTTTTCGCTATGGATTAAAGGTGAAATGAGTAAAATTCTCAGGATGTGGTGTCCTTAATTAAGCCTCCGAATTCTTCCTGAAAAGTGGCATTACTAGTGGTTTTGTGACATTTTCTGAGTGCTTTTTAAATGTAATTTGATGTTTCCTCTATTTATATAGGCGAGTTCTACTGTGCACAAGGGTTATAACTGGTATGTTGTGCACAACATTTTTATACCATTGGAACAAGAGATTTTATCAAATTTTTAATGGTTTGATTGGGTTACCTTCGAGATCTAAACTTGTTAAATATGGATATGATGAGAATTGAAAGGATTCTAATTGGAATTTGCGTGATGTAAGAATGGAGATGGCCATGGGGTGGGAAATGGAGAAATATTTAGTGTGGGGGGGAACACCAGAAAATTAAATAGGGCATCAAAATCCAATAGTAAACAACATTTATGCACAATAAACCACATGGTTTTGCATGTTAGAAAAAGCCTATTTTATATATATGGGTGAGAATCAACTTACTCTACAGTTGAGTAAATAGTTATTATTGAGTAGATTAATGTGCAAATTTTTATAAATTTTTAAAAACGTTATATACTTCATTGAATAAGTTTGATTCAACACATAATATATGCAAAAAAAAATTCCCTGTGATCATTTGAGTTAGGTCTAAATCTCTATGTTCTTTAAGTTTTTTTACCAACTAAATTTTTTAAGTTTCATTATGTTTACAATGTTAACCTTTTTAACATTTTCTGTCAAAAAATTGCATTTGTGGCATTAAAATAATTTTTTTATGAAAAATTATCTTTTTAAATTAAAATTACTAACATTCTTCATCACTTTCATCATCCCAAAACAAAAAAAATCCATTTCTTCTTTTACCAAAATCAAATAAGAAATAGAAAAAGGGAATTTTTTTTCTCTTTGTAGTGTTCCTTTTAAGAAAGAGTTTTTTAGAATCCATATAGACTCAAGAGGGAATCCAAAATCCTATTTTTTTATTTACGAGAAACTAAATAACAAGTCATACAAAAAGAAGACTAAGAGTAATATGAGAAGATTCATTATTTGTTGTTGTTGTAAAAGCTCTTTGATTTTCACACAATTGAGTTTCTTGATCTTACCATGTTCAACATGGGTTGTGACTTCAGTGGGATAGGAAACAAGTTTCCCTATCTTTTCAAATTTGTGACTTATGATTTTCTTCTTTTTCGGCCAAACGAAACTTGTTTCACTATTACCCAACCTCTTATGACTAGTTAATTTAGTGTTAGATAAATAAGATATAATTGAATGGATATATAGTTGATACTTAGTTTGTACTCATTGTGTTTTGACATAAAATAGAAGTTGGTTGTAAATAGAAGTTAGTTAGTTAGTTCCAACTTGTAACTTATGGTAGTTAGCATTGTGTACTTGTAAATAGTATAAAGAGACACCATAAGTTCTCTATGCAAGTAATGAAAAACTATTCCATAATTATCTCTTTATCTTTCAAGAGTTCTCTCACAAATTATATACTTCATAAATTGAATTGTGATTAGATGAATTTTTCATAATACTTTCAATGGTAATAAACCGTTTGGAAGAGAAATTCCTTTCAGAAACTCTTTTGATTTCTCTTGGTAGAGTTGGTCTCCATGGTATACCTCTGATTTTGCTTTCAAGAGTGAGATGATTGGATTTTCAATTTGTAAATGGACATTAATTATGAAAGGGAAAATATTATTTGGATGAAGATTATTAAGACAAAGAAAAAAATAACAAAGAAGAGGATGAAGAAGTTGAATTTTATAAGCATGAAGAGAAAGAAGATAAGAAGGAAGATGAATATTGCATAACGAAAATAAAAATTAATTAAAATAATCATGATTTATTGTTTAGATTTGTCACCTCATGTTCATTAACACAACATAATGAACTTTATAAATACGTGTACTTTTTTTTAACAGAAATAGTGAAAAGGCAATAATATATGCAAACGAACTATAAAATAAAAGGGTAATTCTGTTAATAAAATAAAACTTAAAAGCACTTAAGAAAAAAATAAATTAACATAACAAGGATTTATTTTTACTTTAAATAAGAAAAAATAAATAAACTTGATGGCAAAAAAATAAAAAAAGAAACGTTACCATGTCGAAAAGCAAATATTATGGTCGAAATACACCTACATGCCTTGATTTCAATAGCAACATGATTTCAGTAGAACCCAATTTTTGTTTACAGCATGAAACTTATTGTAAGTCATTCTTAACAATAGCAACATGAACAGTAAGATGTGAGGACTGCCTTCCTTCATGGTGAACTTGAAGAAGAAATTTTCATGAGGAAACTTGATGGATTTGTTGAAGAAGAAAATGAAAGGAAAGTCTGCTTGTTGAAGAGGTCCTTTTATGGGCTAAAATAGTCCACATGACAGTTGTATAAAAGGTTTGACAATTTCATGATCAAACACAATTTCAACAAATGCAAATCATACAATTGTGTGTACTGGAAAAGGGTAAACGGTAACGACTGATAACATAGTCTACTTAATTAATCATGAAGTTACATGAATTGCTTAAAGGAGAATTTGAAATGAAGGAGATACATGGGGCAGCCAAGAAAGCAACATTAGGAGGCACTGAAATGGATATTCAAATATCTAAAAAGGAGTGCAAATGTTGGTTTGAAGTTTTGTAGGCATGAACATAAAAAAATCAAATTACGCAGGGTGCTTGGACCCAAGGAGGTATTTGACAGGTTATGTGTTCCAATTTTTTGGCAACACTGTCACTTGGAAGTGCAACTTACAACATGTTGTGTCTCTTTCAACAATTGTGGTTGAATTCATAGCTATTACTGAAGCAATTAAATTAAGAGGCCATTTGGATGAAAGGAATGTCAATTAGTTTGGGAGGTGAAGATTCAGTGGCTCAAGTGTTTTGTGATATTCAAAGTAGAATATACTTGGCTAAAAATCAAGTGTATCATGAGAGAACTAAACACAAACTTCATTTTGTGAGGGACATGTGGCTAAAGGAGATGTGGATCTAAAGAAGATTGACACAATTGATAACCCTGCTGATATGTTTATAGAAACACTCCCTAAAGGCAAGTTCAGACACTGCTTGCAAATTTTGTACATTACAACTTGGTAGCATCATAAAGTATAGGCCAATGTAGAGAATTTTTAAATATGACAAGTTACTTTGGTACTAGATAGATAAGATGCAATTGAATGGGTAGTTGGTACTTAGTTTGTACTGATTCTGTTTTGACATAAAGCAGAAGTTAGTTGTAAAGAGAAGTTAGTTAGTTACAACTTATAAGTTGTATCTGATGATAATTAGCATTGTGTACTTGTATATGGTATAAAAAGACACTAAGAGTTGTGAAGGCAAGTAATGAAAAAACCGTTTGGAAGAGAAATTCCTGACAGAAACTCTTTTGATTTTGCTTGGCAAAGTTGGTCTTCGTGGTATATCTATGATTTTGATTTGGAGAGTGAGATGATTCAATTATCAATTTATGAATGGACATTAATCATGGAAGGGAAAATATTATTTGAATGAAGATTATTAAGATGAAGAAAAAGATAATAAAGAAGAGGATGAAGAAGTTGAATTTTCTAGGTTGGAAGAGAGAGAAGATAATGAAGGGGACTGCATAATCCTAGTTTTTATTTATGAAAATAAAAATTAATTAAAATAATGTAAATGTTGGAAATGAAGAACAAATAGAGCTAGTATTTGAATTGAAAAATAAGAAGTCCCACATAGGAGCGATTACACATTCTAGTAGTATTTATAAGGTGGAGGTATGGTATTTGGGGTGTGCCCCAAGGGGTATCTCAATTTGGTGAAGAGGCAAAATAGGCTTTTATATAAGTCTGAATCTATTATTTATTAATATTATAGTTTCTTATTTTAAAGTGTATATATATATATATATATATATTTTATTGTTTATTAATGTTATTTATTAATATTATTGTTTCCTATTTTAAAGCCTATCAATTAGGCTATTTTAATATTATTTTATTAGATTTGATTATAATTTTATTATTTTTCCTTATATAAAACTATCTAATTTAGCCTATTTAAAAAATTTAAAATATAACATTTAAATATTTTAATGTGAATAAGACTTTTAAATAGGCTTTCAGGCCAGACCAGATTTTTAAAAAGGTCATGCCATGCTGGAAAAAAAACCTATGATAGGCCGTAGGCCAGGCTTAGGCCTAAAAAATTAATCGTAGATCAGGCTCAGTCCTTTCAAAGTCTGGCCTGGCCTATTCCCACCCCTATTTGAAAATTACACCAAAAACTCTCCATTCTTTTGAGACTTTTCTCTCATTCTCCCTCTCTATTCTTACTACTCTTTTTTCTTTCTTTCGAGTGGTCTTAGTACCATATTACGAGTGGCAGTCATTCGACTGCCATACTGAGGGTGTAATTCTAGAACGGTTTTTCACGGTGCAGTGAAACTCCGATACAAAGTAATTGGACTGTTTTATCCTAGGGACTTCGTAGTTGATAGTCTGCCTTGCACAATTTGGACAGTGCCACGAAACGTCTTAAAGAGAGCGACCTAGTCCGTGACTCAACCCAGTAATATTTTCGGTGGCATAAATTGTTTTTAAATTGTTTTTTCAAAACTCGAAACAACAATTTTAAGACGTTTCCTTCTGCCATGTCTACCGAAGAAATTACCGGTACAGGTTCTTCTACTTCTGATTTCAACAAACTGTTTCGGTTTGAGGGATGTCACTTCAAATGATGGCGACAAAAGATGCTATATTTTCTAACAACGAAAAAAGTTGCCAACGTTCTAAAGGATGACATTCCTATTGTTCTAGAAACAGCTGAACAGACAGAAAATGATAAAAAAAAAGCTACTGAATTAACCTAATGGAATAATAATGATTACTTATGTAAGAATTATATTCTCAATGGATTTGCTGATGATCTGTATGACTACTACAGTTCTAGCGATACTGCTAAACAAGTTTGGAATGATCTCAAGAAGAAATATGATACCGAGGAAGCTGGAGCCAAGAAGTATGTTGTTAGCCGCTACCTCAAATATCAGATGACAGATCAGTGGAAGCTTAATCCCATGAAATCCAGAAAATAGCTCATGAGATCATCTCTGAAGGTATGTCCCTAAATGAACAATTTCAAATTGTTGTTATTATTGACAAACTTCCCCCTGATTGGAAAGATTTTAAAAATTCTCTCATGCATAAAACAAAAGAGTTATCTCTTGAAAGTCTGATAACCCGCCTCAGAATTGAGGAAGAATCCCGTAAGCAAGACTAGAAAGATGAAGTTCTTTTTGCTGCCAATAACAAAAAAAAAATTCATTGGAGCAGTTCTGAAGCCAAACGACAAACCACTTAAGAATCAGAATCGCAGAAACAACAACAAGAATGGGAACGCTCAAAATGTCCTAATCATAAAGCAGCAACCATTTCCTAGAAATGCACCATTTCTCTGCTATAATTGTGGGAAAGAAGGGCATATGGCACGCAAGTGTAGGAACAAGCCAAACCCTGTTCAACAGGCTAACTTGACAAAAGAGCAATTCATTGCTATGATAACTGAAATCAACATTGTTGGTGGATCAGATGGATGGTGGATAGACACTAGCGCCTCACGTCATGTCTGTTAAGATCGTGCTATGTTCAAAACATACACTACTGCTGAAGATAAGAAAGTGTTGTTGGGAGATTCCCACACCACGAATGTTGCTAGTATAGGAGATGTAGAATTAATATTCACCTCTGGAAAGACCTTAATTCTGAAAGATGTCATGCACACTTCAGAAATAAGGAAAAATATAGTTTCTGGTTATCTTCTTAATAAAGCTGGGTTTAATCAGGCTATAAGGGCATATTTGTACACCATTTCTAAAAATGGTATTTTTGTTGGGAAATGGTACGCCACTGATGGCATGTTTACATTAAATGTTGAAATGAATAAAATGTCTCCTTCTGCTTACATGTTGTGTGATTTTAATATTTGGCATGCTAGACTTTGTCATGTGAACAAACGTGTGATTGCAAACTTAAGTGACTTAGGCTTAATTCCAAAGTTATCGTTAAATGAACTTGAAAAGTGTGAATTTTGCAGTCAATCTAAAATAACTAAGAGTTCACATAAATCAGTTGTTAGAGAATCTGAACCTTTAGATTCAATACACTATGATATATGTGAACTTGATGGGATACTAACGCGAAATGGAAAACATTATTTTATTAGTTTTATAGACGATTGCTTTGACTATACTTTTGTATATCTGATGAAAAATAAAAGTGACGCGCTTGACATGTTTAAGATCTTTCTAACTGAAATTCAAAATCAATGTAGTCTAAAGATTAAGAGGTTTCGTAGTGATAGAGGAATAGAATATGATTCTACTTTATTTAATGAGTTTTATAAAACTCAAGGAATTATACATGAAACCACAACACCTTATTCACTTGAAATGAATGGTAAAGCTGAAAGAAAGAATATGACTATGACTGAACTAGTTGTTGTATTATGCTTAACTTCGGTGTTGCATCTCATTGGTGGGGGGAAATTATTTGACTATTTGCTATGTTTTAAATAGACTTCCAAAATCTAAAAGCAAAACATCTTCTTATGAGATAATAAAGAAAAGACAACCAAACTTGTCTTATCTTCGAACATGGGGTTGTCTGGCTTATGTCACAATCCCCGATCACAAGCGAATTAAACTCGCCAATAGAGCCTATGAATGTGTATTCATTGGGTATGCAGTAAACAGTAAAGCGTATAGGTTTTATGACCTAAATGCAAAAGTGATCATAGAGTCAAATGATGTTGACTTCTATGAAAATAAATTCCCTTTCAAATCGAGAAATAGTGGGGGTAGCGAACAAAGTCATACTCCCGTGACAAGAAGCACTGAAAGCAACAAACAAGGATAATTGGAAACTCGAAAAAGTAAGAGAATTAGAGTTGCTAAAGATTATGGACCAGAATATATGGCCTATAATTTAGAAGAAGATCTTGCAAATCTCAAAGAAGCCTTGTGATCATTGGATGCAGATATTTGGCAAGAAGCTATAAACGATGAAATGGATTCTCTAGAATCTAACAAGACCTGACATATAGTAGACTTGCCTCCTGGTTGCAAGCCAATAGGTTGTCAATGGATTTTGAAAAAGAAACTAAAACCCGATGGAACTATTGATAAATACAAGGCACACCTTGTAGCCAAAGGTTTTAGGCAAAGAGAAAATATAGATTTCTTCGACACTTATTCTCCAGTCACTAGAATAACATCCATTATGGTACTCATTTCTCTAGCAGCAATTCATAACTTGGTGATACACCAAATGGATGTTAAAACAGCCTTTTTAAATGGTGATCTAGAAGAAAATCTATATGGAATAACCTGAAGGTTTTGTAATTCATGGACAAGAAAACAAGGTTTGTAAGTTAGATAAATCTTTGTATGGTCTTAAACAAGTTCCTAAGAAATGGCATGAAAAATTTGACAATTTGATTATATCGAATGAGTTTAAGGTGAATGAAAGTGACAAATGTATTTATTACAAATTTGAAAATGGCATTTGCACTATCATATGTCTTTATGTAGACGACTTACTCATATTTGGTTCAAACATTCATGATGTAAATACTGTGAAAACATTGTTGAGTAACAACTTTGATATGATATACCTTGGAGAAGCGGATGTAATCTTAGAAATCAAGATTACTAGGTCAGAAAAGGGAATTTCTTTGGATTAGTCTCATTATGATGAAAAGATCCTAAAGAAATATAAATACTTTGATTGTAAACCTGCTTGCACATCATATGATCCAAGTATAAAACTTTTTAAGAACACTGGTGAAGGTATTAGACAAACTGAATATGCGAGCATCATTGGCAGCCTCAGGTATGCCTCTGATTGTACTAGACCCCGACATTGCATACGTCGTGGGACTATTGTGCAAGTTTACCAGTAGACCTAGTATGGAGCATTGGCACGCTATCAAAAGATTCATGAGATACCTAAAAAGGACCATGAATCTAGGATTACATTATCAAAGATTTCCTATCGTACTTGAAGGATACAGTGATGCTGATTGGAAAACCTTATCAGATGACTCCAAAGCAACCGGTGGCTATATTTTTAATATAGTCGGCTGTATCTTGGAAATCGAAGAAACAGACGATACTGGCTCAGTCCACTATGGAGTCTGAAATGATAGCACTAGCTACTGCTAGTGAAGAAGCGGGCTGGTTGAGATGCTTTCTAGGTGAGATCCCTTTATAGAATAAACCTATGCTAACTACGTTGATCCACTGCGATAGTACCACGGCTATTGCAAAAATTGAGAATCGTTATTACAACGGTAAAAGACGACAAATACGTCGTAAACACAACACAGTTAGACAATATTTACCAACTGTACTTTTTCTTACAATTATTCCAAAATATATTAATAAAAAGGTCAATGATCATTATCACAATGTGCATTGTGTATAATTTTTTTAGGTTTATAATTTAATGTACTTCTGGTATTTATTTATTTTTTCTAATTCACAATTTATGTCATGCTATTTCGAAATTTAAAAATATAATCAATCAATTTTCAAAATTTCTTAAATTTTCTCCATCATCGAATTTTAAATGCAGAATAATCGGGACGGTCAAATATTAATGTGACTATAAAGTAGCGAACTCAGAAATATTTTTAGTTACCGGCAAAAAAATAAAGACAATTTTTGTTAAAAATAAAGTGTCATGAATATTACTGTTAATGGTCGTCCATTCCTTTTCTCTTTTGGTTTTTGTTTTTCTATTTTATTTTCTTTACTTAGGAGAGGTGATTTGTGATTTTTTTTTTGTTTAAAATCACCTCTCTAAATTATTTATTTTCCTTCTCTATTATTTAAATAAGTATATTTTACATATCTTTAGTTTTTTTTTTTCCGTAATTTTGTCGTTTTAATGTGACGTTTTTTTTTTATTTTTTGTGTTGGTGTGGTGTTTTGATTTCCCATCTTTGTGCGACATTCATTTAGTTTTGATTGATATATTAGCTTCGATCAAATGCAAATTCAATCAATGACATGAGTATTTTAGACACTTCAATATATATATTTTGTTGTTTTATGTTATTAATGTGAGTTTATCCGCATATTCATTTTATTTTTATTTTTAATTATTTTGAATTGTATTGTTATCGATTATGCAATTTATATCAAATTGAATAAATGTATGAATACAGTGTAAAAATAAATAAATAAATGTTCAATCATTGGTCTTCCATATCCCAATAACTCTCATTCTCTTAACTTCCATTAGTGAATGGATTAATTGATAGCTTTTAATTTTGTTGTTTCACTTACCTATTCGTGTTCTATATATAAGACTGACCTGTCTCTTTTACTCCCCTATCTCTATTCTTATAATATATTGATATAGTTTTGATTAATTTCAAACATCTTATCAGCACAATTTTCTTGAATATGAGTAATAACATAATCAACTTGATGGTTCTATTACCATAATATTTCTTTTTATTATTATTATCTACTTCTTGCAATAATTATATTCTTTCTTAAAAAATTTATTTGTTTATTTAATGTCAATATTTTAATTTTGGATATAACTTTTATCAAGAAATCTTTATTGTATAATTGTCATATTTTTTTTATGTTTATTCTTGTTAAATTTCAGAATAATTTAACATTAAAGCATATAGGATTGCAAAGTGATCATTGGTTACCAAAACAATGTGATATAATTCTTGAAGAATTAAAAATTATTATTAAAACATCCCTTAATGGTTGCTCAAAGAATGAATTATTTTTAATAATTATTAATGAATATAATTGTAATATATTTTCTAAAGAACTAATATTCAAACATCTTTATAGAATTGCACAGGATATGTGATTGAACATTGTTTGTGAACATCATAGGGAAAGAAAAAAAAAGTAACAATGAATATATATGTTATATTGGCTAAAAACAAAATTAATGTTATTTGATTGTTAAAACTGTTTAAGTCTTTTTAAAAACTGAAAATATTAAAACTTGTTTGAATATATTGTTTTGCAATCATGTTTTTAAAAGCAATTTTCAGTTTTATTATTTTTAAAAGCAAAAAACCAAAACAAGGGAATTGATGTTTTGCTTTTTTTAACCGTGCAAAATTTGGTTTTTCTAAAAAGCACATCAAACTTTGCGGGCTAAATTTTTTTCTTCATAATTCTTTTTTTTTTTTCAAACAACTTGTTTAGTTATTAATATTATTTTTTTTTTGCAAACAATTTTTTTAGTCTTTAAATATAGTTTCAATGTATTTATTTTATATATTCCAGAACAATCGTAAAATAGTTATTAATATTATTATAATTAATTAAAAATATCCTTAAGTGGTAAAAATGTTATCTCTATAATCTCTAAAATGTATTAAAATTAAAAATATGTTATTAAACCTTTTTTTTTTCTTTTGAAATTTTGTAAACTAAATTAACCAACAAATAATATATTTGTAATTAAAGTAATTAACTATAAATATTTGAGATTTTAAACCACTAACAAAATACAAATTTAAGTATATTTTAAGAAAAGTCAATATACAGGTATGTGAATGAAAAACATGAATTTTGTTATATAAATTAATTAAGAGAACTTCATTATCCGGTTCACAATACAAAATCACAATAAAAGTTTGAAAAGTAAAAAATGGTGTTTTATTACAACAACAAATAAAAATATGCAAATAATATTAGAGTAATTTTATTGGAATACAAAATAAAATACAAATAGAATATCGTATAAAATACAGAGGAATCACGTTTTATATTTGTGTCTAATTTTATTTTCCAATAACATTACTCGTAATATTATATCATTTCTTCTATCCCAAGTTATATGTCATTTACTTTATAAAAGTATAGTCCATTGATGGAATGAGAAACATAAATTAAAATAATTAGAAAAAGATAGACAATGAATAGTAAAGAGCATAATAATAAAATAATATTAATTTTTTTTAAAAGGGAAAAAGTATTAATAGTTCATTAGTATTGTAAAACGACGTATAATTTTGAGACAAATATATTTTGCTAAAATGACATATAATTTAGGACGAAATAAGTAATATAAGAAAATCACCGATTTCACTCGCAACGAAATATGGAAAGAATAATATATAAGAAAACCAACAAATAAGCATTCACTTATAGTTACACTTATTTTAAAAATATTTATCAAACAAGTTTTTCAATTTTTAGTTTTCAACATATATTTTAAAAATAAATTTATCAAACAAGATGTTTTATTTTTTCATTTCTAAAATAATTTTTAAAAAGCAAATTACCAAACAAATTTTTTATAAATTTTTTCTTATAAAACAGTTACTTTAAAATGATTTTTAAAAAAATGGTGATTCTTGTTTTTTTAAAGAAAGGGTATATTGGAATATAATTGAGGGTGAATAGAGTAAAATTTTCAAGTAATTACTATTTATTTATGTATTATTTTAAAAATAATAAAATCTTTAAATTCGCAATTAGGGATTGTTTCTAAATTGATTTACCTATATTTAACTGCAATTATTAATGTTCTAAATTAAAAAATTTAAATATTACTATTATTATAGTTAAAATCTTTACATGAATATAAGAGTTTTTTTGTTACTATAAGACCCGTTTGATACACAGGATAAGAGATATGATAGAAATAAATTATTATATTATGTCTGAATCTAGTATTTAATGAATTAACATGATATAATTAGTTAATCCAGAATTACATCATATCCTGTTTCTCTAGTTGAAATTTTTATTCAAAATATGAGCTGGATTAGAAAATAGAAGGATAAGATAATAACACTAATTTACTCAATTACCCTTATAAAATATAATTTAAAATATAAATTGAAATATAATAAAATATAAATATAAAAATATTTTATAAAATATAATCTAAAATAAAAAAATGTAAATCTAATCAAATAGAAAAATAATTAATAGAATTTGATATTAAACTTAAAAATGAAATATTAATAATTAATTTAAAAAATGTTTATGATTTTACACAAGGGTAGTTTTATCTTTTTTATATAATTTAATAAAGTAGTATTCATAATTATAAAAATATGAAAGTTAATTGAAATTTTAAAATAAATATAATTTGTTTAGAAGGTATTCCTTCCATTTACATATAATATATATCATATCTTTATTTACATTCTAATAAATAAAATATAATTATTTGGTTACTCATGATTTTGTTTTTAAAATTTAAATTTATTTAATAGTGTCAATGAATAGTTTTAATATAAAATAATTTCATTACTTATTTAATTTTTTTGTTAACTTATAATATTTAAAATATAATAAGTTAATTTAAAAGAAAACTAATATATAATTTTTCACAATGGTAATTTTGTTATTTAAATATAATATATATTAAGCTAAATAGCACCCGTGGTCCCTTAACTTAATTTCAGTTAACGTTTTAGTCCTTTATCTTTCTTTTTTTTCCGATTTGGTCATTTATTTTAATTTTAAGTGATAATGTGATCTTTTATGTTTTAAAATGTCAACAATATTATCCTTTTTTTTTGTTACAAAAATTCAAAAAACTCATCAAATTTTTTAACCAAAACCCATAAAATTAATTATATTCTTTAATATAATACAAATTTCATCAAATTCGTAATTCAAATCTTCAAATAAACTCATACAAAAATTTCATCAAATTTCATTATTTATTTGATGTTGTTAGAAATGGAAATATGAGTTTATTTGAAGATTTGAGTTTCGAATTTGATGAAATTTGTATTATATTGAAGAATATAAATAATTTTATGGGTTTTGGTTGAAAATTTTGATGAATTTTATGAATTTTTGTAAAAAAAAAAAGGATAACATTGTTGACATTTTAAAACATAAAAGATCAAATTGTTACTTAAAATTAAAATAAAGGACCAAATCGGGAAAAAAAAATATATGACTAAAACGTTAACTGAAATTAAGTTAAGGGACTACGAGTGCTATTTAGCCTATATATTATATCATATCATGATAAGATGTGTATCAAATACATGACAAAATAAAATGGTATCATGTTGCTATCAAACACATGATATGATAATATTTATTCTGTTACTATCATATCATATACTATTTTATCTTTATTCAACTTTATATCATATCATGTCTCTTTCTATCATGTGCTTCAAACTTGATATGTTTATAATTAAGAGTCGTATCAATATAATATTTCACCGTCTTAGGTTACTATTTTTACATAATTCATGTTTTATTCTTTGGATTATAAGATTGTATCAAATTCATTGGACTTTTAAGTAATAAGATAATTTAGTTTCCTTCTGCTCATTTTAATTATTATTCCACAACTAAAATTAATTATAAAAAGTTTATAAATGCTTATACTTTGTGAATTATTTATTCCAACTATTATTCTACGACAAAAAAAAATTAATTATTTATCAAAAACACATTATAGATGTAAAAATATTGTATAAGACCAATTAGTATATTATAATATTATTTAATAATAATGCTTTGTGAATTAAAATTTATTTAAGACAATTAAATAATCCAAATTAGACATTCAAAATTTGAGAGCAAAAATAAATGCATTTGATGAAAAAACAACCATGAAGTAAAAAAAAAACTAGACTTGTAAAAAAATGTAAAATGTAAAAAACTAGAGATTCTGTTTTTTAGTTTTTAAAATAAAAATAATTAAAAACTTGTTTGGAAGTATTATTTTACAAAAGTATTTTTAAAAGTTTTGGAAAAGAAAAAACAAACAAATAAAAGAGGTTTTGGTTTTTAATTCTCAATTTTTCTGAAAAACTAATGACAAATGGATAAATATGTGCAACTTATAAATAAAAATACACAGCCCATGACTACGTTTGCAGAAGGGCATGATCTCCTCAACTACCTTGTGATTTATCTTTCAATTAGGGGTGTATGCGGGTTGAGTTGGACCAGTTTTAATAAAATTTGATATCCGATCTGATCGATTATCTTTGAGTTGGGTTAAGTTCTAAATCCGTATTTTTTTCATTTAACTCGGACTGAACCGGCCTGATCAAGAACGGGTTAGGTTGGTGGGTTATACATAAATAATAACATATTTTTTGTTTTACGGAAAAATATATTGAATGAAAATATATTTAATACTTGAGTGTCTCAAACACTATAAAATTTCAATCACATCATTCAATTTTTTAAAAATGCCAACAACCTCTCACAAAAAAAAAATCTAACAATCTTCAAATACATAAATAAATTCAACAACAGTAAATTAATAAAATATGAAAATTCATCAATTCTAAGCAATGTCAATTTCAAGTCAAAACACTTAACAGTTAAGTGTTTGGACTTGAAGTTGACATTGTTTAGAATTGATGAATTTTCATATATTTAGGAGTGTACACAGGTTGGGTTGAGCGAGTTTTGACAAAATCCAATAGCTGATTCGATCGATTATATTTGGGTTAAGTTAAGTTCTAAACCCATATTTTTTCATTTAACCCGACCCGACTCAATCAAAAACGAGTTGATGGGTCGACCCGCCCATGTAGACCCCTACTTTCAACATTAGTTCTTTAAATATTAAAGTATTGGTTTTTTTTCAAAACAACTATTATTATAATAATAATAATAATAATAATAATAATAATAATTTGTGGTGCATGCAAAAAATTCATAAATGATTGGTTTTAATAAAAATATGACTTTAACAATATAAAAATATGTTTAGTCTAATAATCAGCATTGTAAAATATTTATTAATATTATTATCTTTTAAATAATTTTTTGTTCATAAATATTACTATATAACAAAAACTATATCTTAATATTAATATAATAATATTTCAATGAAAGAAGTTCTAAGAACATGACCGTAAAAAATGAAATATATATCAAACAAATTTTTTATATTTTAGTTTTTAAAATATTTTGTCAAAAAAATTTATCAAATAAGTTTTTTCATTTTCTCATCTTGAAAACAATTTTCAAAAATAAAATTACCAAACAAATTTTTATTAATATTCTTCTTAAAAATAATTTTCTAAAATTAATTTTAAAATCTAAAAAACCAAATCTCATTCAAACAAGCTCAACACGTCACAATAGCGACCAAGACGAAAAATAGTCGGAACAACGTTTAAAAAATGGGTCATATATATATATATATATATATATATATATATATATATATATACACTAACAAAATTGCATATGGTTGTTTGATAGTTCAAAATAAGAGATCAACAAACTATTTCATAACTTTATTAACAACAATTAAGTTGAAGCATTTCCTAGTTTTACACATTAGTCCCTAATGTATAAAAGCTAGATTAGGCTTGGGTTTTATTTTATTTAGATGTGTCGAAGTCTTCAAATAACTCATAGTTTTATTCATGAAAACAACAACAAAACATAGCTTTTACACTAGATCCAACACATAAACCTTTCACAAAGCCTTTGTTAATGCAATCTTGATTGCATACGTTAACAGTTGACGGTTGGCATGGTGCGCCGCAGTTTAGTCTTACAGGTTCACCAGATAAACCATTTGCTATTCCTGTAACAAAAAAATTCGAATTCAAATAATTAATACGAGTGTGAAGGCAGGTTAGAAATAAATATTACAAAAAAGAGTTTTCTTTCAAAATTATTATTGAAATTAGATCTAGTGTGTCTTTCAAAATTCATATTCATCTAACAAATTTAGGTTTTATTTCTGTGAATCAGAAGATTACGAACACAAAAACAAATATTATAAATTTTTGTGGAAAAATTACATATACAAACTGGAATCAAAATGATAAAACTAACTTTTTTTTATATATTTACCTGAAAGCAAGACCAAACCAAAGCAAAAAATCAAACAAAGGCGAAATTGAGAGAAAGATAAAGCCATTATGTAAGATTTTGCCCTGAACTTTTATTTCTTGCGAGAGATAGATAGTAGTCATAGGACTAACATGGACCTCTATATATACATGTTTTAAATTAAATCTCTAGATAATTATGATTTTTAATATTAAAATAATAATGATTTTTAATATTAAAATAATTAAATCTCTTTTTGGCAAATAAAGGCATGAAATCAAATCCGCACGTGTCAAAGGTACCGTTTAAGCATCTTTTTTAGTTTCAAACAAAAAAAAAAACTTCTTTAGTTTAGCATCTTTTTCCTACTAATTAGATAGATTTTGTGCCCAATGGCTCCAATTGCATATGATCTGATTCCAGATATATCGATAATAATCTCACAATTAATAAAATAGGTCTGTGCAATTTGGTTAGGTGTTCATGGTGCTTTTAAGTTAGGGATATTCATGGTGCAACTCGAAATGTATTGGACTAGTTAATAGTTTGATTATTTTTTGAAAATCACTTTTGAATTTAGTTCAATTTAATTCTGAATCAATTTAAAACTAGTTTATTAGTTTAATATTTTGAACAAATTTTTAGTTAAAATTACTTTTGAACTAGTTTTTTTTTGGAAAAACAATTTTGAAATTCTTTTAACAACAAAATATCGATTTTTTTGAGAAAAATAGATGTAAAAATTTTTTCCGAAATTCTTTTGCCAAAATTTTTTTATTTTTTTTTTTGAAAAAAAGTACATATGAAAAATTTTCAAGAAAAAAATTTCGACTTTAGAAAAAAATCAAAAATTTTTTCAGGAAAAAATATTTTTGATTTTTTTCTCAAACATTTTCCAAGAAAATGATATAAATTTTTATTTTATTTTATTTAAAAAAAAATTTCGATATTTTCTATATTTTTTTTGAGAAAAACAAATTTAAAAAATTTTCTAAGGAAAAAATCTTAATTGAAGTTAAAAAAATTTTAAAATTGTTAAACTGATTTTTGAATTAAATTTGACTAACTGATTTATATTAAATATGTGATTCAATTTATGAACTATTTAAATGATTTAATTTTTTTTAAAATAGTACAATTTAATTTATTAATATAGTCTAATTAATCGTATATTTGCACAACTATAATTTTAGGTAGTGACATGAAAGTTTATGCTCATCAATTTGTTTGTTTAGTTTCTAATTGTAAAAATGTGCAAGTGAAATTGGTGCTATTTGAATGACATATTTTAGGACACTAAGGAAGATGCATAATTCTATAATCTTTAAAAGAGTAGTTTCAATCTCTTCGCATTAATTGAGAAGGTCAAATTAACATCATAGACGTGAATTACACATCACACAATGTGAACTCGTGATTTTTAACTATTGGTAGTTGTGGTCGTTGTCATGTATGGATTTTCTATCGTTTCATTAACTATAACTAGTTTCTATCGAAAATTATTTTCAATAACTTATTTTTATTAAAAAAAAGTGATTTCTATTTTGACCAAAGATTAGTTGATAGGAAATTCCTTTTTGACCAAAGAGTAGTTGGTAGGAATTGTTCAACCTTTTGCTCCCATTTGATTTGGGATGAAATAAATAATTTGTTTGTGGGTAGCTATATAAGTCAATTTCATTATAAGGTCCTTTTGTAAAAGCTTTTTTAATAAAATAATCATAATTTAAAAAAAAAATATTTTTAGAAGATTTTATCTTAATTATATATGTTTAGAAAAAGGAGAGTCCGAAAACAATTTAAAAATTACTTTAAATGAAAAGCTACTTTGTGTAGTCTTTTATAAAAATAATTTCAAAAGATGAACTTTTTTTAAAATATAATGATTTTTAATTTTGATATTCAAATACAAAATAACTTTTGGCTTACTTAAAAATTTGTAGACATACAGAAAAAAAATCTATAAACATAATCTCTGGATCAATTTATTTCTTTTTAATCGTCATTTTAAAGTTATTTATATATACTAAGAAAACAAAATAAATTATTACTTTTAATTAAATAATTTTTTATAGTACATTTAATTATTTATTGTCTTATTTCATCTATTTCTCTTTTTGCAATACATTGTTAAAGATAATTTTCACAAAACAATAATTAATACTATTTTAAACTTTAAAAATTACATATAAAAAGGATTAATTTTTCTTAAAAAAATTGACACAAAAAAGAACAAAACTGCCACTTGTCTTTGTTGAGATTAGTGGTTTTCCTAAATATATATGATAAGTCTTTGATATTCAATATTTAAATTTATAAAAGAAAAAGTTGATTATTTAATACCCAAACAATATTTATCTAGAAAATAAAGTTTAAATACTTTCATGTCAATAATCAAAGGTAGTAACGTACTCGTTAATACTAAATAGTAAATAAACTTAGTATTTTACATATTACACAAAGTGTTACAATACTATAATTAAATTAAATGTTAAGTAATTGACAACTTTTAAACCTCGATAGTTTATCCGAGTAAGTATTCAATCTTTCTTATCTGTTATAATACATAAAAGTAAATATTGAGATAATAATTTCATTGAGTTTTATAACTAAAGTACGGTAGCTTAAAACTATTTTTAAATAGAAAAGCACACACAAGCACTTACTATATTTAGTCATAATTAATTTTGTCTTAACAATTAACTTTTAAACTTCTCTCTTTTCTACTATATACATAAATAGAGGACTATCTCCATTAGCTCAACTTGGGACTAAGCTAATTTCGACTACTTTGTAAGAGTGGTTTTGGACAAAACCTCAATTGGTGTCTCAATTGTTTTGCCCTTGCTTATTCAATCCAATCCACATATATTCTTTGATTGAATTTACTCATTATACAGTCAACAATATCAATATATGTCAGAATGCTAATGTTACATTAATTAACGCGTAAAAACATCGATCAAACAACCAAAGTTGTCTCTATTTCTGTTAATTCTGTCAGAATAAATCCGCTCAGTGAAATTGTTACAGAGATGAAATGAAATGTTCCAGGACAAATTTCCATAGCAAAATTATAATTCGCCAAGCGAATTTGACAACATCTCAACAGTTTTAGCACTCAAAATAACATAGTAAAATGCTTCATATACTAAACTGTTGGGGCTTTTATGCTATAAACATTCACACACATTCAGATCCATACACAATCAACCCAACCTTCAACAATTTGATGTACACAACAAGGATCTATCTACATGCAAAAGCTATAAAATTATTTGAGGTAGAATAAGTTTCAAATCAATTCATATAGTTGCTACTAATGTAGCAAATTTAGATAATTGTGAGAATATCATTGTTCTTCCTCCCAATCAAGTTAATAAAATTATTTATGACGATCACACTCAACATCCTCAAGATGTAGGGCATCACGTGTCAGAAAGTATTGGCTGTAAAGAGAAATTTTTATTTAGTATTCTTTAAAGACTCTATTAGAATAGTCATGATACTCATTGGTCATCATGAGTTTTTAGAGCTGCATAAGCCGAATGTCAATGTTGTATTTATAGATGAAAAATTTATGAAATAATATGGTGCAAACAAAGAAAACCTTATGTCAATAGACACAAAGTAAATGATTTGCAAACTAATATAATCCATCTTAGTTGATGAATAAGTCTCATTAGTCATATCACAAAGTCTTATTAAGGTAATTATCTTATTTGGCTTGAAGATTACTACTGTGGAGAATTGTGGATACTATAAGATCAACGAGAGTAAGTTTATATTCTTAGTTTAATGTGTTGAATTTATTTAATTTAGCCAACACTAATATATGCTTGTTGTGCGAAACACATAAATCTCTAACAAAAGTTTAGCGATTAAAAATCACAGGACTTCTCTTATGTGTTATTTTCAAGGATAACTCAACCATTGTATGGGGATTATTTTAGTCGCAATGTTTGCTTGAAAGAAAATCTGGAAATTCAAGAAATTAAGTATTTCTCTATGCTTTAGTTGAGGGGAGTTTTATGTATAATATTATTTATATGCATCCAGAAATAACTTATATAATAAGATCATTTGGCAGATACTTGAGCAATTCAAATTTGAATTGTTTCTAAAGGCAACCATAATGATTACTAAAGAGCACAATAAAGCTTATGAATCAGATATCTAACAATTTAAAGATCATCAATATGTTCGACTCCGATATTTTAGATGTATACATAATTAAAGTGGATATCTTAACATTGGAAATGGTTGATTCATTTATCTTACTTGGTCGCATCAAGTAACAGGTATTGAAAGTTCACAAGTTATATTGCGACATAAAACAATAGTACAATGTTTCAACAACAAAATTTTGAAAAGTATATTTACATACATATTATCATTGTTGAATGATAAAACATTTAGAGACAAACGTTATCCGAGCCGACCCACTCATAAAAGACTTGATACGTACGATATTTCATATGATTGCCACTAGTGCAATTTAACCTTGTTACATCGGTTCCTATGTACCTGTTACATCGGTTACTTGTCCGATCTAACATCAAGCGTTGTAATAAATAGTTAACTATTAAATTGGTTAAAATGAACCAATCTAACAAGTCAAATTCAAAATTAATTTATTAGATCAGTTAAATTTGAACCAATCTAACAAGTCAAATTCAAAATTAATTTATTAGATCGATTAAATTTGAACCAATCTAACAAGTCAGATTCAAAATTGATTTATTACATCGGTTAAATTTGAACCAATATAACAAGTCATATTCAAAATTGATTTATTATATTGATGAGCCAACCAATTTAAATAATTAACTTTTGAATTTTTTTTTTCTTCATAACTTTCACTCCTCATATATGCATAATCAAAGTTTCACATATTACCCTATTAATTAGAATTTCTCATTCAACCATAAGACACAAAACTTCATATGAAACTTTATATTTAAAAATCAATGATAATGAGTCATAAAATCTTACAAAATCAAAGTTATCAAACTCAGAGTTATCAAACTTAGAGCTACATTATCATTACTACTTGTTTTAAAAAAATACTTTATCTTTTATTAACAGTCTAAATATACTAAAATGATACAAGTGCTTCAAGCATTTTCAATTAGTTCAAGAATCAAGTTTGCACAACATTGTCGGACATTCATCATTTCATCATCTTCGAATGGTTTTGAGTCTCCAAATATATGAATTATAAACATTGAAATAACAAGATTATCTAAATCACGTGACCATAAAAATCATAAGTAGTTAATTAATACTAACTTTGAAAAAATCTATCACATGCCCGCATCCATGAGTATTGCTACATACCCCTTTTATTCTTTGCCCTTGTGAATTCTTTGGCTTTTTCAACTTCTGCTGCAGCCTTTTTAAGGAGCACTTTCTCCTTTTTCTCTAGCATTTCAAGTGTCTACACGATTCAAATAACAAAAACATTCAAAACGAGAAAATCTTCCCCCAAACAGTAAACTACTGCTAGAAACATCCAATAAAACTCATACACACATCTATCATTACATGATCAAACACTGTTCAAATAAATTTTACAAATAAAATACGAAGTTACAGAACAATGCATAGGATTTCGCAGCAAAAAAAATTATGGAAAAATTATTCAAATAAAACACAAAGTAAAAAACAATGATGTTGTTTATGGATTAACTAAAAAAAAAGTAAAATTCTTCTCCAATTTGCAGGTATAACTGAGGTGTAATTCGAAGACTAAACATATCAATTTACCAACTACGCAAAATTCACAAATCAATTTAGTTTGATAAACAAACAATATGGCGGTTAGGAAAAGGTATCATTTTCCATCAATCCATCGCATACCCTTAAATTATTAATACCTACATGCCAGTGTCGTGTCCGATGCCCGTGTCAATATTCGTGCTTCATAGATATTAATAAGCAGTAAAATAAATCAATTTTAAATGCCAGAAAAAAGAAATGTGACAAAAAAAAATATACTCTTCCAGTAGTTTGTATAACTGTCATTTGAAACAAGTGTGACATGTTCTACAACCAATATGACAACTTAATTAGAGGTTTTTTGAAATTAATAGATGAGATAGATATACTTCATTCTTTTTACCTAAGTAGGAGCCTCATCACCCATAGCAAGATTTCCTAGATTCACCAGTATATGCACAATAACTTTTGATACAAGGGGCCTATAAAAAGGAAATTTATTCAGTCCACAAGAGGAAAAGGAAACATAAATGACAATGTTAGTGTTACTAAAAAAGAAAGATGCACAAAAGGTATTGCAATCAGTCAAGGATTTACCTTAGTAACACTAACAGTCGAGGGTAGACACTTGCATCAATGACAGCTTGGATCTTTTCATTTGAGCCCTCATGAGTAAGATAAGCGAGGGTCCAACATGCATTTACTACAACTTCTTCATCAACCACCGTCAAGAGATTCCCAAGGAAAGGCAATGCAGGCCATATATGAAAATGAAACCAGAAGAGCATGAGTTGAAGAAGAGAAGATAACAATGTGTAAATTAACTATATTTTGTGCAAATTTTCCTAACCTGTTGAAGAAGTGGTGCAGGAGGTTTTCCACGACACAAGTTTGATAAAGTCCATGAAGCAATCTTCAAGATAGAACGATTTCCTATAAATGGATTCCACAACAGACCCAGTATTGGCAAGAGCGCACCATTGCCAAGTACATGATCCCTTGTGCTCGGGGAATCAACAACAACATTACCTAATGCGCATAACGCGTGTTCATACATGAGACATGGAAATTGTGTAAGCAAGCAACATATGATGGTTTGCTCAATGCCTTTATGCTATGAGACTGAGGAAGATTTGACCTGCTCTTTCATGTCATCATTACCACAGTACATAAGGTGCACAAGCAGGCGAACACCTCCATTATCATCTATTACAACCTATATAAGACAACTCATTGTTTCAAAAATAACACAACACACAACTCAAAATCTTAAACTATTTTTGGATAAAAAAACCATTATTCCAAGTTGAACAAGCCTAACAGAGACTAACATTTACGGTTTGAATCTCAGATTCATGCTTTTTATTTTTCTTCTTCTTTTTATGAGTCTTAATCTCCTCACTATTCGATTCGGAAGCAGGTCAATACATCCAATGCAATGTTAGCATAGCATTCTCAACATCACAGTACAAAACAAATATTATAACTCATAAGCAGCTTACGCAGAACAACATTGTCGCTTGTATCAACTAAAGGTGCAAACATAAGAAAGGGGGGTTGAATAGTGTTTGTCAAACTTGAATTCTTTTGTTGTTATGTTGAATGTTGATGCAAACTATTGGATAAATAATTGATCAGACTTAGCAGCGGATAATAACAATTTAAGAACACAACCATTTATCCTGGTTCACCATTAACTTGGCTACATCCAGTCCCTTAATCTTGAAGGCTTTAATCCACTAATTCAAAACCTTTGAATTACAGCACCAGACCCTCCAAGTCAGTATTCTCAAACAGCATGAACACCCCAGACTTTTGAGAAAAGAAAACAACACCTTGACTCTACAAGTCAAGTTTTCTCCTACCAATCTGACAACCCCAAATCGAAGAAGGAATTTGCACCACTATTGGGTTAGATTACAAAGGTTGGAACTATGCAAATTTGCTTCTGGAAAGCTGATTGTTGGGCTGATTCTTGCACACTTTAGTTGCTTCTGGAAAGCTGATTGTTGCACTGAATTTCTCTATCGAAAACACTTAGAAAATATTGTTTTTACACTCAAGTGATTTTCTCTTTTGAACTCTCAGATTGTGTTGAATATGAAGCTTGAGTTCTTGTGTTTTTCGATGCTTGATGCTGCTGCCTGAAGCCTCATTTTATAGCTGCAAATAGGGTTTTGTCAAAGCTTAAATTCGAAATAAATCTTGCTCAGATTTCCTTTGAAAATTCTATTCGCCAATCCTGTTTCTCTTAAGTTAAAATCGTATATTTTTAGCTTTAGATTGCACTTGAAAATTCTGTTGACCAATCTTGTTTCTTTAATTTCGAACCATATCTTTTTAAGCTTCAGATTGCATTCGAATTTCTTCAAGTCTTCACTAGTTTTTTGAATCAAATCCCCTTAATACTTTGATCAAATTTCTATCAAAATTTAATCAAGTCTTCTTCGAATTTTAATCAAGTCTTCACTGATTTGCATCATGATTTAAATTCTGGACCGTATGATCTTCTGATCTCGACCAACTTTGGACCATGTAAATCTGATCACCAATTCTGTGATCCTCTGATCTCGACCAACTCTGGACCATGTGATCTGATCTGTACCATTCTGTGATCATCTGATCTCAACCAACTCTGGACCATGTGATCTGATCTGTACCATTCTATGATCGTCTGATCTCGGCCAACACTAGACCATGTGAACTTATATGTACCATTTTGTGATCCTCTGATATGAACTATTGATCTTCTAATCTGGACCATTGATATTTAAATCTGAACCATTGATATTTTCATCTGGACCATTTATCTTCTAGTTTGGACCATTGATCTTTTAATTTGGACATTTATCCTCTGATCTGGACCAAGTCTGGACTAAGTCTGGATTGAGTCTGAATTAAATCTGGACTAAGTCTTATGTTATGGACAATTATATCTTCTTGTCTGGACCATGTCTGGACCAAGTCATTTGTTCTGGACTAGTTATCTTCTGGTCTGGACCAAGTCTGGATTAAGTCTGGACCAAGTCTGGACTGAGTCTTACATTCACGACCATGCTATCTTCTGGTCAAGACTAAGTCTTGACCAAGTTTGACTTATGTTTTCTTCTGATATGGACCAAGTCTCCTTCTGACAAGCTTCCTTCTGTTCTGGACCAGGTCTCCTTCTGGACTCTGCTTCCTTCTGATCTAGGCCAAGAAAGATATCCTCTAATGATGTTATTTTTCCTTCCCTTTGATGATATCCTCTGGTTGCATCTTCTAGTACCCTTTAGATGTATCCTCTGGATGTTTTTGAAGGTGCAAACACGAGAAAGGGGGTTGAATTGTGTTTGTAATACTTGATTCTTTTTATGTTTTTGATGATTGTTTAAAAACTGATATAAAAGCAAGCAGAATTAGCAGCGGATAAAGTAAAATAATCAACACAAAGATTTATCCTGGTTCACCATTAACTAGGCTATATCCAGTCCCTTCACCTTGAAGGATTTTTCCACTAATTCAAAAACCTTTGAATTACAACAGCATTACTGACCCTCCAAGTCAGTATTCCCAAACAGTCTAACAATTCTAGACTTTTGAGGAATACAACACCTTGACTTCACAAGTCAAGTCTTCTCCTACCAATATGACAACCCCAAATTGCAGAAGGGATTTCAACACCTTGAATCTAATTGCTAAGTCACCTGCTACTTCTTCTGACTCTTCAGATTGTAGACTCTACTTCAACAATATAGATCTGACACAAGGGAACGAAAAACAAGAGTACTTGCTTCTGGAAAGCTGATACTCACAATTAACTTAACTGAAAACTCGAGTGTTTGCCTCTGGAAGTTTATGACTCTTTTACTGATTTTCGATATTAAGTTTTCTGCCTTGAGTCTCCTTTTATAGATGAAAATTAGGGTTTCTTCCATGATCAAATTCGAGCTGTATCTGTCCAGATTCTCTTGCAAAAATAACTTAGCCAATCCTGTTTCACTTAAACAAAAATCGTATCTTTTTAGCTTCAGATTGCATTTGAAAATTCTGTTGACCAATCTTATTTCTTTTAATTTCAAACCATATCTTTTTAAGCTTCAGATGCATTCGAATTTCTTCAAGTCTTCAGTAATTTTTGAATCAAATCCCCTTAATACTTTGATCAAATTTCTATAAAAATTTAATCAAGTCTTCTTCGAATTTTAATCAAGTCCTTACTGATTTTCATCATGATTAAAATCTGGACCGTATGATCTTTGATCTCGACCAACTCTAGACTTATGTAATCTGATCTGTCCCAATTATGTGATCCTCTGATCTCGGCCAACACTGGACCATATGATCTGATCTTCTGATCTCGGCCAATCACTGGACCATATGATCTGATCTTCTGATCTTGGCCAACACTGGGCTATATGATTTGATCTTCTGATCTCAGCCAATACTGGGCCATGATACTTAAATATGAACCATTGATTTGAACATTTTTCCTCTAATCTTGACCAAGTCTGGACTGAGTCTGAATTGAATCTGAATTAAATCTAGACCATTGATCTTTTAATCTGGACATTTATCTTCTGATCTCGATCATGTCTGGATTAAATTTGGACAATCATTTCTTTTAATCTGGACTGAGTTTTATGTTCTGGACCAGTTATCTTCTGCTTTGGACCAAGTCTAGATTAAGTCTAGACTGATTCTTATATTCACGACTAAGCTATCTTCTGGTCAGGATTAAGTCTGGACCAAGTTTGACTTATGTTTCCTTCTGGTCTGGACCAAGTCTCCCTATGACAGGCTTCCTTCTTGTCTTGACCAGGTCTCCTTCTGGACTCTGCTTCCTTCTGATATGGGCCAAGAAAGATATCTTCTGATGATGTTATTTGTCCTTTGATGACATCCTCTGATATCCTCTGGAGGTGTATCCTCTGGTGCCTTTATCTGATTTTATCCTCTGGTGTCCTCTTCTTCTGCTTCTGATTTTATCTTCTGGTGACGTCATTTTATGCCTCTGGTGACATCATCTTCTAGTGGCATTTTTCATTATTATTCTAAGTCAAAAATAAGATTACATAAAAGTAATTTTGTAAACATCAAAATTCTAAGTATAGAACCAACTTGGTTCCAACAGTTTCCTCTGGCCAAAACTTCTAGTGACATTTTTATCCTCTGGTTGCTTCCTCTGGATGTATCATCTGGTGGTGTCATCCTCTGATTTTGCACAGCCTTTGATTTGTTCTTCTAAGTCAAAATACAATTTACATAAAATACTTTTGTTAACATCAAAGCTTTGATTGAAAGAACCAACTTGGTTCCAACATCAACGATGCTTGTTTCTGCTTCGCCATGTTCCTCTTTCTCTGGAGCTTTGATTTTCTCTACATCTTCCTTTTCTTCCTCTTCAATTTCAACAACCTACATAACTGACAACCCCAAATGTTCTAAAACTAACGTCGGCTAAATAATATATTATTTTAACTATAATAATTGTCTTAAAACAAATTAACTTTAAATTTCAATTGAACTTTGGATGCGGCAAAAACATTATCCCTTAATGGATTTGGAAAATGACAGAGGAAATGATCCGTAGAGAAAGTCAAATATATCATCAGTAATTTTGTATTGTTTTTGAGAAATATGAAATGTACTCCAAAAAGATACAAAGTTGTATGAGATTGGTCCAAAAATAGAATATGCCATAGTTCATTTATTAGCTCCGACATACAATTTACAATACAACATGATTTGTGCTTTCATATCACAAACTTTTCACTTTCTGAAAGAAATAAAAATGACAATACACGATAGATAGATTTGTAGCCAAAACCTTACCTTTAGTGGTTATATAATCAAACGATTCAAGAGCTTCCGAAACAGTTCTATATATGTTTGGCGACAAAACATGCACCAAGTGATTATCCACCCACCTATATATCAAGTCACAGCAAAAGCATTCATGTGATAAATCAAGGCCAAAATCATCTTAATCTTGCATCCACTGTTACACGAAAGAAAGTACACCTAATGGTTGTGGGAAAAAAAAGCATCCTAATCATAACAGCAAAATTCGTGGTTTTAAATTGCAGGTATCAACTATGTTGTATTTACAAGCTGGTTGCAGTCAAATGAGTTGCATTTATATGCAACTCTACAATATAAAAATTGTGACGTAACCAAAACAGTAATTTAAAACCTTGGCAGTGGTGCAAGTGCAACTAAATTAGTAAATTTTAACCAAAAAAGATAGCTAGTGCCTAGTTGTAAGAAACAAATTTAATTCAAATAAACAAGAAGAAAGGATTGGTAAAACCTACTCACGCCACTTCTTCTATTCATTTGTATTTAGGTCATAATCTGGATGTATCCTTTTGACCGATTTATCAATTATGTCTGTAAACAATAATAATAATAATAATAATAATAATAATAATAATAATAAGAAAATTACAAACCTGAAGGGTCAACCAATTGTTCACCATCAACAGTAACAATAGGCACCTTCTTGTAATCAGACCATTTAATCTCCTTCTTGTTCATCGGATTTACTTCGACCACTCTATACGAAATATCATAATAATCTAGAAAAGCCGGAGAGAAAAAAAATCAATCTAAAAAATTAGGAAATTCAAATCAATATCCATTTAATCAAATTAACAAACATGCAACAGAAATGTTCAAATTTCAAAATGAATAACACATTAGTTCACTTTTCAATTAAATCCCAAACGTTTAATCATGTTAAGGAAAAATCATTCCCAAAAATTAAATAAATTACTTCTACCTTTAACCTTGTTGCAAAATGGACAGGCCTCATACTGAAAGAGAACAACTTCTTTAGGTTTGAAGTTATTTTCTTCTGATCCTCTCGTTTTGAGGTCTTTCTGCGATAGAGACGTAGCAGTGGCAGCAGAACCATAATACCTAAACCCTAAATCGTCGCTGCGAACAACAGGGACGGTTGATAGGCCAGAGCGATCAACAAGATTAGAAGAAGTCCAACAAGTGGCGCCGTAGGGAGCTGTTCGCAGAGGTTGGAGGAAGGTGGCAACGGCGGTGCAGTTGCCTCTTAAGGCTCTGGCAAGGGATAATGCTCCATTGAAACCACTCATTATTGATAGCTGACCTTTATCTCTTTCAATTGAACTTTGGATGTGGCTATTTGGATTTTTTTTAAATGTTTGTTAGATCGGTTTAATAAAATAAATTTAACAAATCATTAAAAATTTTTTAATATGCTTGTTAGATCAGTTTAATAAAACAAATCTAACAAATCATTAAATTATTTTTTAATATGCTTGTTAGATCGGTTTAATATAACAGATTTGACAAATCATACAATTTTATCATTCAATTTTTTTTAAGATGTTTGTTAGAACGGTTTAATATAACTGATCGAACAAATCATTCAATTTTTTTTAAAACAATACTTGTTAGAACGGTTTAATATAACAGATCTAACAAATCATACAAATGTTTTTTTAACATGCTTATTAGAACGGTTTAATATAACAATCTAACAAATCAAATAAATAATAACAAATTTACCACCGCCTATTTATTACATTGGGTATATAACAACCGATCTAAAATCACAGATGTAATAACATTAAATTTCACTAGTGTTGTTGTCATTAAGAAAATAAATAAACAAACATAAGTTAGATGGAGAAAGCGCCACAATCAATGATGATTGATAAGTCAATGTCTACTCGTCACAATGGTAAGAAAACCATTGATAAGATTCAAACAAGTTCTAATCCAATAATTCAAAGAGGAGACACATCTCATTCAAAATTCTCATTAAGAGAAAACTCTAATTCCTTTAAAAACTTGTCTCAATGAGGTTACAAATGCATGTTTATAATAAGACTATCTCTAAACTTAAATAGGTCATAAATGAAACTATTCTCTAGGCTCATATTGGGCTTACATCAAATTTTTCTAAAATAAACTAAATTTAAAGAATCAAAGTATGTTCACTTACACATGACATCAATTAAACCTAAATTAAAACTATTACAATTCCAAATTAAAGAAAAATAAAAATTATTAAAAATCAAATAACAGTAAATAAACTTCATCATAATTTATTAAAATATGAATGATCTTCATGTCTTGAGGTACTTAACAATGGACCTAGATAATAGTGTCATTTATATTTAGAAATAGTTGTACAATAAATATGCATTTGTGATCTCATTGAGACAAGTTTGAAATGAATTAGAAAGAATGGTGAGTGACGTGTGTCTCCTCTTTGAGTTCTTGGATTAGAATTTCTTTGAATTTTATCAATGACCTTCTTACCATTGTGGCGATTCCTCATTGGTTTATCAATCTTCTAGATAATAGCGCCTTCTTCTCCATCTTCTCAATCTAACCCATCTTTGGTTATTTTTCCCCTTTCAGTTTTCCACTTTATTTGGAGAAACCACTTGGTTAGATCTTCAATCTCATATGGAAGCACTCAAATCCACATCATTCACCATCACAAAAATAAAAAAATAAAAAATAAAAGGACTAAACCCACTCAAAATCTACATCTTATAATCCAAACATAAAAAGTTTATCACCCATAGTCAAAGAAAAACAAGTCAATACCTTTAGATTGAGATTTCAAGCCTTACATATATCTTTTACAAATTATTTTTTCAACTTCAAAATGAAATCCTGATCTCTTATTTGCCCAAATTACCGATGAATCTAATAGTCTAACAATGCGTGAAGATGATGCTAATGATGGCAGCTGCATTTGTTTTTGAGAACAACGTACCAAAATGAAAAAACAAACAACGATACACCAAAACGACAGACAACACAATGTCAGGCTCAAACGAAATCATATATAAAACCCTAAAAGAAAATTAAATATGTGTGAAAACACTTATTTAAATAAAATGAGAGAAAATGACTCAGAAGAATAATTTTATACACAAAAAATGACTCTAAACCACTTCTCTAATGCATGAAAAAGAAGTGACAGGACTAGATTTTAATTAATTGAATCGTCTTTACACCATCATCAACATTTTTTTAATAATAGATAATTATTATCTCTCTTTATGTATAATAAATATTTTGTTAAATAAAAAATATAGATGTTAAAATATTCTCAAATAAAACTATCTGAGACAATTATATTTATGCTTTTTTAAATTTAAAATTTATTATGAAATTAAAATATATTTAATTATCATACTTGATTATAAGTATATACTAGTGTATTTACCCAACGATGTCCGAGGTTAAGCATATATAAGACCGTTATCTATTTTTTTTTTTATTAAAAATGAATTATATTAATTAAAACGAAAATTGATAATGATAACTTCCAGCACCCTATATCAAAATTGAATCTAACAAGAAAAAAGTGAGTATACCATTCGAACAAAAGAAGAAATATTGTGATAAAACTGAACTAAGAAATGTCTAACGCAATATAGAAATAATCTCTTTGAGGAGGATAAGCAAGGAAGCAAACTGAGTATAACCTTTCTTGATTATAGAGAGAAGGGTCATAAAGTTAGTTTTAAAAATAACTTTATCATAAGCCAATAAAACATCACTGCAAAAAACTCACATTTTATAAAATAAAAAACTACTAAATTTCACTTTGCAGGAAAAATCACTAATGAACTTGCTATAATGGTGGCGAAAAATTCCATCACAAGTCAATGAGCTATCAAAGTGGATGTAATCACTATCAACGTTTGTATTCATAACTTCAAAGAGTTTAATCCATAATTTTTTGGGTTTAATATAAGAACTATGAACGTTTATATTCATAACTTTAAAGAGTTTAATCCATAATTTTTTGGGTTTAATATAAGAATGTTATTCATGTTATGAATAATATTTATAAAATATTATATATTTTATTACTACAATTATATAACAATTAAACATTAGTTAGAATAAAAACGTGTCTAGATCCAATTGTAAAAAATACATATCAATATCAGTAATATATATATATATATATATAATCTTTTATATACATGTCTGTTCCTCGTTAATTCTCAATTTTTATTTATTTATATATATAAAAAATTTACCAACACAATTTTCTAAACAAACTTCAATTGTTTATTTTTTTACATTTAAATTAGTTTTTTATCAAAGTAAATTTTTTCAACAAACAATCTATATATATATATATAATTTTTATTAATTTATAATTTTATTTTTCAAATTTTAATAACATAGTTTTATTTTTGAATTCGACTATCATTCATCTATTTAATTTTAAATTATTTTCGAATGAATCAATAGTAAATATATAAAAAAGAGTTGTTTATGCCACATGTTGCTTCATCAATCAATCATAAAATAAAGTTGTGTTTGGCACCTTAATAAAAAGTAAAATTGATTAATAAAAGTGATACCTGACATAAACAACCTTACTTTATATATTACTATCGATTGATTTGAAAATAATAAAAAATCCAATAGATGAATAGTGATTGAATTCTAAAAATTCAAAAAATAAAATTAAGTAATTAAATTTGGTTCAAAATATTATATTATATAAAATAAAATTAATAACTAATAATAAAAAGTTAGATATAGATATAGTTTGTTGAGAAAAAATTTCTTTGAAAAATAACTATTTTATATATAAAAAAAACAAATGGAATTTATTGAGAAAATTTTGTATTGATAAAAAATATTTTCATAAATAATAATTGAGAATTAGTGAGAAATTGACATGTGGCATAAAAAACCTTATATCTATACTATTTATTTTCTTATTATACTTTTGTTAAAGAAAAACATGTGTATTACAATTATTATGAGATTAAAATTAATTTGTTGTTATTTATTAAAATTCAGTTATTTATTTAGTGTTATAAATTTTTTTAAAGGTCAAGTCATCAAGTTTAATATTAAGAGATTTTTTTTATCGATAACAAGTGGTATAATTAAGGTATCCATTTAAATCATGTGGTTCAACCAATAATTTAATGGTTCAATCGGTGATTAAATGACTTAATGCTCTTACAGAATTAATGACTTGGTCGATTTTTAAAACACCGAGTAATTATATAATTAAACCAAAACGAAAGAAGAAATCATTCATATTCAATCACACAAACACAAACATACTACACACCTTTATTATTATTTAGATTCTTTCTCTTGGAGGAGACAACAATAAGGTTTATTTATTCTTCACACAACAACACCTACCATATACATAACATCCACCTCCATTTATAAAGCCTTTGTTAATGCATGTTTTGAAGCACTGCTCACATGACTCATGGATTTCGCAATCAACATCCGGATCCACAAAATCCAAACCTGTTGTTGGTCTTGCTAATGCTGGTCCAGCTGTACGAATTTTTTTTTACAAATTCAAAACTCCATATTTTGTTTTCTTAAAATAATTAGCATACATCTTATTAAAAATTCAATAAAATTAAGAATGAGACAAATGAATAATACATCGAAAAAGAAAGAAAAAAACTATTATTTTCATTAGATATAGAATTTAAGGGGTCTATGTACTAGTAATGTATTTCATTTTTTCTTTTTTATATATAAGTATTCATGTATTTCTTACGAGTTAGGAACAAAGCAATGCATATAATTCCAAAAAGAAAATAACGTGAGATGGAGAGAGACATTTTTGTTAATGATATGGATATATATATAGACTGATCATCATTATATAGTACTCACTTGATGATAGTTGTTAGAAATAAAATTATATAGAGAATTGAAAACATATTTAATTTGTATATACATTTAATACAAAATATTTTTACACATGCATTTAATTATAGTTTATATATAATTATTTGTGAAAATATCTTAGGAACAAATGTAAAAAAGTGATTAATATTATTTAATTGAATGCACGTATAAAATAATTTTACAAATGCATATAAATTGATATCATTAAAAAAAATATAAATTAATTAATTTGTGAATCTATAATATCTTTTATAATAATTTCTTGAACATTTTTCCATAAAATGGGTCAACAATTCTATAAAAAAAAAACTGGTCAACAATTGGATTGAAAAATAGAAATGAATTAATTTGTGAATCTCTAAGATCTTTTATAATAATTTCTTAAACTTTTTTCCATAAAATTGATTAACAATCTGATTATATATAGGTGAGGTTTAGCTTACTTAAGGAGTAGTTCTTGTTAGAGTTACTCGTTGAATAATTCTACGTAAACATTGAATTTTATGGATTTAACTGTTAATTAGATAAAAATCAAATGATGATCACTATATAATCTTATAGTTGACATTTTACCTGTGTTTTAAAAAGGTAACTTTAATATAATTTTGATAATTTATTTTTTATATAATATTTATTTTCATTTTTTATCTTTTTTTTTAATTCATTCTAATCCTTTATCTTTTACAAGTGATGTACTTTGGTACTTGTCACAATTATAACAAAAATTATAACAATATCTAATCATTGAAAATATTTTTACACTATCACTAATATATATCGACCATAATATTTTTAAAAAAAAATATTCATTTAACACAGTAATAGATTTGTATTTGAAAGAAAAAAAAAACTCTTCATTGTTTTGTTTTGAAACATTTATACTTTTTGAAATGAATGACATTTATGAGTCTCAACTGTTCATTGGATGTAACAAGTCAAATAAAATGGTGAGTCATTTGTTTTATTTTTTTTACCGCCTAAGTTTGATTTGAATTAGCAAAGTGGTTAGAGATGAGTCTGATTTTGCAAAATGACGTAAATGAACATCTTTGGAGCTTATAAAATGTTTTGCTTGTATATGGACAATATGAAAAGCAAGAAAGCAGATAATTTTTTCATGATACAAATGTTTCAATGGAAGGAATTTTGAAGTTCTCAAAATTGTATTCATGAAATTGGTTTCGGCCAAAGGTTTCTAATTTCAACGATTCTGTATCAATAGCGTGTTTAGGATTCATTTGCTACAATAGGTGTATCAACTAGTTTGGTCCATATTTTGGGGCTGCAATTATTTCATTGGGAACATGCTCCAATTCATGGGTGATTTCAATAGGAGTGAACATGTTGTATTCCCGAATGATTGCAAGGAATATATACTTATTGCAAATTAATGGACATTGCTAAAAGTTGATTCCGAGAAGGCGTACGATAGCGTAGAATGTGTTTAAACTCTGTCAATAATCCTGATTAACGTTAGTCCGACTGGTAATTTTAAAGTGAGTAGGCTCCTTCGACAAGGAAATCCGATTGCCCCTTTCTTGTTCATCTTTGCAGCAGAAGGTCTTGCTGCCCTCACTCTAAAGGCGGTTGCAATCGGTAGTTTCACCGGTTACAAAATCCATAATGATTTACACTTTCGAATTCTACAATTTGCAGAACTTAAGAATTGCGTTATATTATATCGAATTATGTTTAATCACTAAAATTGAACAAAAAAATTTCAAATTAATTGAAATAATTTTTAAAACTAACAAGCTATTTAATTTGATCCAAAAGTAATCATTTATTCCTTGGTAGATTTAAGATTAGAATTAAGTTTTACAGTATAAAAATTCTCTTTATAAATCATTTTCACTACAAATAATTCAATTGGTTTTATGACATGCATCTATGATCTATCCCTAAACTACAATATCACGAATTTTTCATCTCAAACATTCATAAAGTCCAATTCACTTTCAAAATACAAATCGTAAAACAATTTAAAGTTGATCAAACAATAAAAAACATTAAGCACAAAGATGAGGAAAGTAATTCAATCAACTCATTCATATACCTAGAAATCGAATGAAACAAATAAGAGTTTTATCTTGTTTTATTCATCTCTAACCAAGAAGGTTTAGTTACTCATGACAAAGAAACAAAAGATAGAGATTAAAGAAGAATTACAAGATTCATGAATGATTCTTCATATAACTCTTTCAATGGTATTAGAACCAGCTTTATCTGAGTTTCTCTGCTATGTCACAAGTCTTTACACTTCAAAATAGCCCAAAAGATCACCAAAAAGTGAAGAAAAAAACGCACTTTTATGCATTATGTGGCGCATTGTGCGCTTCAGCGCAAGTCAAAGGCTCTCTTGAACAAAAACAAATTGCTGAAATATTGTAGAAATGTACCTCAGAGGCATGAAATTGCGCCTCATACACATGAACTTGCATTATACTAAAGAGGCTTGGGTGAACCAACTTAAGGGTTAGTTTAAGGCTTTAGATTTGGAAAATGCCAAGGGCACCTCTTAAGTATTAAAAAAAAATTAGAATGTGTGTATTCAATGCCTTTTTGATATTTTAAAAAAGTTAATTTTTTTATAAATTTTCTTTTCTTTCGTTTTTTTATTTCTTAACAAATATTTTTAAGACACTTGTTAACACGCCTCTTTAGATTTTAGCTCACTAAAAATTAATTTAAAAATTTCAGATTTTGATTATCACAAACTTAGCAAGTGTTAAATTAACATCTAATATTGATTTACTTATCTTTATTATATTTTAATAAGAAAATACATTGTTACATTAATATTTTATTTCATATTACATGCATTTTTAATAATTCTTGTCAAAAGTAAAAACGAAAGACATTAAGAAATACATATATTTTTATTTAGACGCTTCTTCTGCAATAATATTACAAAAAGAAAAGGAGTCTGATATAATTTATTTAGATTTTACTTTTGCCTTTGCAATATAATAATATAATTTTTTTCATTTCTTCACAACAACACTGAGCAAATCCATAACATCCACGTCCTCTTGTAAAGTCTTGGTTAATTAAGGCATTTTTTTCACATGATCCATGGCCTTCACAGTCAAGTTCCACCTCGTACCAAGCTATTGTTGGTACTGCCTTGAGAAAAGAATTTCCCGAATTCAAAAACAATCTATGTTTTGTTTTAAGAAAATATTAACATACAACACATTTCAAGCTGCAGATTAGGTACAAGACGGATACATTGAGATTCAATATTAAAAGAATAAGAAAAAATGTTTAATACAAACATTGAAATAGTTATAAATTAAACTTTAACGGCCTAACTACTTATGTTTCTTAAATGTAGCTAGGACCAAAGCAGTGCATAAAATTCCAAAGAGAAATCATTTAGAGATGTACAATTTCATTTTGGAACTACAATAAATTTTCGTTCGACTAATAGTACTTCCTTCCACCTTAAATAAGAAAAATATTTTGCATATATTTAAAAGATGATTTCAAAGTCAATTATAATAATAGAATTCAGTCAATATTTTGATTATTCTCCATTAGTAATCTATTTTCTAGATTTATTCCAATAATAAAGTGCTACGTGTCTTTTATTATATAATAAAGTTAGATAGTAATGATCTTCAATTAAATTTTAGTTCAATATTACTAACTTAAATATCTTGCTCCGAATTAAAATTGATATCTCGTAATTGTGTAAGTTTTAGATAGTTAGAAAATACTTAAATATTTATTTTTTAAGACCTAAATATAAATTTTTTTGAAAGTCTAAAATCCTAAGTTTATTGACTTTCGCGGTACCACTTCATTTACAGACAAGAAAGAAAGGTTAGACAATAATGGTTTTTCATCCTTGTGTATGGTTGAATAATCCATTAACTTTTGTAAGTCAGAGTAGTTGGATCTGAAGGTGCAAACACGAGAAGGGGGGGTTGAATTGTGTTTGACTTAACTTGAATACTTTTCCTGTTTTTATACTTTTAAAACAAAACTTGATGTATAATTAAAAACAGAGTTAGCAGCGGATAAAAAGTAAAAATAAAACTCACAGTTTTTATACTGGTTCATCGTTAACGAGGCTACGTCCAGTCCCTTCACCTTGAAGGATTTCACTAATTCAAACATTGAATTACAACCTTTATACTGACCCTCAAAGTCAGTCTTCTCAAATAGTCTAACAATCCTAGACTTCTTTGAGGAATGCAGCTCCTGTCTTCAGCCAATCTGACAATCCCAGATTGTAAAAGAAATCACAACACTATGAATCTAATTGCCAAGTAACCTGCTACCCTTTCTGACTCCCTCAGATTGTAGACTCTACTTCAACAACTTAGATTTGACACAGTGGAAGGAAAATAACACGAGTACTTGCTTCTTGAAAGCTGAAACTCACAATTGACCTCTCTGAAAACTTGAGTGTTTGCTTTGGAAGTGTATGACTCTTTTGTGATTTTCGATGCAAAGTATTCTGCCTTGAGCCTCCTTTTATAGATGCAGATTTGGGACTCTTCCAAGCTTAATTTCGAGCTGACTCTTGCTGGATTCTCTTGCAAAAATAACTTGACCAATTGGGCTTCATATAAATAAAAAACATATCTTTTATAAGCTTCAGATTTCTTTCAAAATAACTGGCCAATCAAGTCTTTAGTTGCTTCCCGCCACAGCTCATGAATTCCACAATACCTCACTTTTATTTTTGTAACAAATCTTTTTAATACTTTGATTAAAATAAATTAAAATCTCCACCGTTAATCCTCTTGATTAAATCTGGACCATTGGATTCTTCTGTGCTAGTCCACATCTGGACCAAACTAATTGATATGCTGTGATCCTCTGATTTCAGCCATCCCTGGACCACACTTCCTAACCCTCTTATCTTCTGATTTCGGCCATCCTAGACTTGCACCTGATATGCTACAATCCTCTGATCTCGACCATTGCTGGACCACACATCGTGACCCTTTGATTTCGGCCAACACTGGGCCATGGTCTGATCTTCTGATCTCGGCCAACACTGGGCCAAATAATTAATTATGAACCATTGATCTGGAAATCTTCCCTCTGATCTGGACCAATTCTGGACTTGGTCTGGATTAAACTGAAATTAAATCTGGATAAGTAATATTTCAGTCTAGACATTTTACCTTTGATTTTGGATCAGGTCTAGATCAATTCTGGAAATCATTTCTTCTGGTCTGGACTTAGTTTTATACCCTGAACCGTACTATCTTCTGATCTGGGTCAAATCTGGATTGATTCTCTTGTTCTGGACTCATTAACTTATCTTCTGGTTGAGTCTGGAACAAGTCTGGGCTGTTTTAATTTCTCACTACCAGGCTATCTTCTGGTCAGAATAACTTCTGGAATAAATCTGATATTTGATTCCTCTTGGTCTGGAACAACTCTCCCTCTGGCACGCTTTCCTCTAGTATGGTCTAGGTCTTCTTCTGACATTGCTTCCTTCTGATATGGGCCAGCAAAGATATCTTCTAGTGATCCTGGAGTATCTTCTGGTATTTCCAGAATTCATTTTCTGGAATCCTTTGATCTTCTGCTTCTGATTACTTCAGTTTCTGGTGGCATTTAATTTAATAATTCAAGGTACAAAATAAGATTACATTGAGTCCTTTTGTAACCATCAAAATCCTAAGACTTAGAACCAACTTGGTTCCAACAATCTCCCTCTTTTTGATGATGACAAAACCTTAACTTATTTTGCTATCTTATAACTTGAAGACTTGAATTACTCCCCCTCAGACCAATCTCTCCCCCTAAGTCTAATACTGACTTTTTCTTCTCCTTTTCAACTCATTCTCTTTTCACTCTTTCTTTTCTTCTCTTCTCCTCTCCTTTTCAACTCCTTTATTCTCTCTTCATATTTCCTTTCCTTTTCAACTCCTTCTCTTTTCACTCTTTCTTTTTCTCTCTCCCTGATTCCTCTCCTTTTCAAGTTCTTCTTTTTCACTCTTACTTTTTCTCTCTCCCTGATTCTTCTCCTTTTCAACTCCTTCCCTTTTCATCTCTTTTTTTTTCGCTCCTCCTTTCTTTTTATCTCTCATTTTCTACTTATTTCTCCTTTTTCTTTCTCTCCCCCCTTTTGTCATCAGCCAAAAAGAGGTCCTACTATTTTTGTATTTTTTGTTTTTCTATTTACAAATTACAGAAAGTAAAACAGAAAATAAAAGACAAAAAAATAAAATTACAAGAAATTTAAAAACTCCTAAGATGACTACTTGAGCTAGTAAGATATGGAGGTAATGCTGAGATGCTTTTTGATGAACTCGAACCTATCTTCTGGTAATGCTTTGGTGAAGATGTCAGCCCATTGATGATCAGTGTCCACAAACTGGATGCTTAAAGTCCCTTTCTGAACATGGTCCCTAATGAAATGGTGTTTTATTTCAATGTGTTTGGCTCTAGAGTGTAAGATAGGGTTCTTGGTTAGGTTTATGGCTGAAGTGTTATCACTGAACAAAGGGATATTGGTTTCAAAGATGTTGTAATCTTCAAGTTGATGTTTCATCCAGAGTAACTGTGAATTGCATCCTGCTGCTGATATATACTCAGCTTCAGCTGTTGACATGGCAATGGTTCTTTGTCTTTTGCTTGACCAAGAGATCAAATTATCACCTAAGAACGTGCAGTTACCACTTGTACTTTTTCTTTCCAGCTTGTCTCCAGCATAGTCGGAATCACAAAAACCTGTGAGTTTGTAGGTGGGGGTTTTCTTGTATAACATGGTAAGGTTGGTGGTTCCTTTAAGGTATCTCAGAATTCGTTTGACAGCAGTTAAATGGGATTCCCTAGGGTCAGCTTGAAATCGGGCACAGACACAAACTCTAAACAAAATGTCAGGTCTAGAAGCAGTTAAATAAAGAAGGGATCCAATCATACCTCTGTATGTTTTCTGGTCTACCTTTTGGCTGGTTTCATCTTTCTCAAGTGAGCAGATTGGGGGCATGGGGGTGGCCATAGGCTTATATTCACTCATTTTGAACTTTTTAAGAAGTTCTTTAGTATATTTAGATTGGTGAATGAGTATACCTGATTTACCTTGGTGAATATGAATTCCCAGGAAGAACTTGAGTTCTCCCATCATGCTCATTTAGAACTCTTTCTGCATTAGGTCAGAAATCTCCTTGCACAAAGTGCCATTAGTCGATCCAAATATGATATCATCAACATAAACTTGAATAATCAAAATATCATTTTTAATGGATTTCCTAAATAGAGTATTATCAATCTGGCCTCTATTAAATTCATTCTTAAGCAGAAAGTTACTAAGTCTGTCATACCATGCCCTTGGTGCTTGTTTTAAACCATATAAAAACATGGTCTGGAAAATCAGAATCTTCAAATCTAGGGGGTTGTTTGACATAGACTTCCTCACTTATATAGCCATTTAAGAATGCACTTTTAACATCCATTTGATACAGCATTATATCATGATTAGCAGCAAATGATAAGAGAATTCTAATTGCTTATAACCTGGCCACTGGAGCAAAAGTCTCAGTGTAGTCTATACCTTCCTGTTGACTGTATCCTTGAGCTACAAGTCTGGCTTTGTTCCTTACCACTTCACCTTTTTCATTAAGTTTATTCCTAAATACCCACTTGGTTCCAATAATGTTTTTGTTTGGTCTGGATACCAGATCCCAAACATCATTTCTTTGGAATTCATTCAGCTCTTCTTGCATTGCAAGTATCTAACCTTACTCTGCCAAAGCCTCATCAACATTGCTTGGTTCAATTGTTGAGAGTAAACCAAACAGACTGGTTTCTCTACTTGATGATCTGGTCTTTAAAGGTTCTGCTGCATTGCCAATAATGAGAGATTCTGGATGTGAAGACTTGTACTTCCATCCATTCTTTCCCTCTGACTTGTTTTCAGAGTCAGCATGTTCTTCTTCATCTTGATCTTTCTCAGATTCTGCTTCTGGTTCCTGTGCCTCTGGTTCACCTGCAATTTCATCATCTTGCTTTGACTTTTCAAAGTCAAGTTGTTTATCATCAAACTTAATGTGGATTGATTCTTCCACAGTGTTAGTTTCTTTGTTAAACATTCTATAAGCTTTTGATCTCTCAGAGTAGCCAATAAAGATACACTTTTGAGATCTAGAATCAAACTTAGCTAGGTTATCTTTAGTGTTCAACATAAAACAGATGCAGCCAAATTGCTTAAAGTAGGAAATATTGGGTTTCTTACCTTTCCACAGTTCATAGGGAGTTTTATTTAAGATGGATGTGATATAGACTCTATTCTGAATGTAGCAAGCTGTGTTGACAGCTTCTGCCCAAAGGTAGGTGGCAACCTTCATATCATTCAACATGGTTCTGGCCATCTCCTGCAGTGATCTGTTCTTCCTTTCTACCACTCCATTCTGTTGAGGTGTTTTGGGGGATGAGAAGTTGTGAGAGATGCCATTCTCATCATAGAATTCTTCAAAATACTTGTTCTCGAATTCACCTCCATGATCACTTCTGATGGTTATGATCTTAATGCCCTGTTCATTCATAACTTGTTTACAGAATGAAATAAATACTTTGTGAGATTCATCTTTGTTCTTTAAAAATTTTACCCAAGTCCACCTTGAGTAATCATCAACAATCACAAAATCATATTTCTTACCACTGAGAGAAGCTGTTTGAACAGGACCAAACAGATCTAAGTGAAGCAGTTCAAGTGGTTGAGAGGTAGAAACACATTTTTTAGTTTTAAAAGAGCTTTTAGTTTGTTTACCTTTTTGACATGCTTCACACAGAATCTCAGTTTTGGAACTTACCTTGGGAAGCCCTCTTACCAACTGGAGTTTGCTCAACTCTGATATGAGTCTGGGGTTTGCATGCCCTAGCCTTTTGTGCCAAATCAGATTCTGCTCACTTACAGATAATAGGCATTTAACCTGTTTCTTAGCAAGACTAAAAAGATCAATTTTATAAACATTATCCTCCCTAGTGCCAGTAAATAAAACAGTCCCATCAATTTGACTAACAGCTTTGCAAGTTTTTTGATTAAAGATAACATCATATTTGCAGTCACTTAATTGACTTATGCTCAGAAGATTATGTTTTAGACCTTTAACAAACAGAACATTTTTAATAGACAAGGGAGAAGAAGTGTTACCAACAGTTCCTGTACCAATAATCTGACCTTTCTGGTTTCCTCCAAGGGAAACTTTGCCTCCATTCTTCATAGTCAGACCCAGAAACATAGATTTATCTCCTGTCATGTGCTTGGAGCAGCCACTGTCAAGATACCAAGTTTTGTGTTGTTGATCAGACCTTGCCTTTTCTCTGTTAGAATCAGAGTCAGAGTCAGACTCAGATTCAGACTTATCTTCTGTTCGAGCCATTAGAGCCAGTTCTTCTTCTGGCATGTTTGAGCAGTTTTCTTGATTCTGAATTGGTTTATAAACCATGTTGCTCTGATGATTCTGGAACATGTTTTGATTCTGGTAATTTTGGTGATTTGGCTGAATCTGGTAGTTCTGATGAATTTGGTAATTTCTCATTTGACTCTGGTTCTGGTTCTAGTGTTGATTCTGATTCTGGTTCCAGTATTGATTCTGATTCTAGTTCCAAAGTTGATTATGGTTCCAGTTTCTGTGCTTCTGATACTGATTCTAGTTCTGGTTCTGGTTCCAGTTTCTGTGCTTCTGATACTTGTTCCAGTTCTGGTTCTGGTTCCAGTTCCTGTTTTGATTCGGGTTCCAGTTTTGAGTCTGGTTCCAGTTTTGGTTCTGATTCCGATTCTGGTTCTGGTTGAGTTTACCAGACCTTCTTCCATCAAACTGAGATTGCCTTTGTCTTGTTGTAGCAGGAACATAAACCTTCTTCTGCTTGTGCATTGCCAACATCCATTGTCCAGGCACCATTGTTGGCGTCTCCTTCTTGTTGCTCAGAACATCTGCAACATAGACAATTTGATATTTTGGTACCCAGAATGATTGGGTCCAGGTTTGTTAGTTGTAACAGCTCTCTGATCTTGTTCAGATTTTACCACTGGACAAGATAATTCAGAGTGACCTTTCTTAGCACAAACAATACATAAAACATCAGAATGAACAGCCTTATTTTCAGTAATTGCTTCTGTAAAACCAAGACCTCTCTTTCTAGAGTTACTGTTTCCATAAATCATAGATGCATATTTACTTCTTTCCATTCCATTAGAAATAAAGTTTTGAAAAAATTGCTCATGCATATCAGATTTACAAACAGTTTCAGAAGTGGAACAAATATTACTTTTGAGAGTTTGGTTTTTAGACTTGAGTCTTGCAACTTCAGTTTTAAAATCTTTGTTTTCAGTTGCATACTCAGAATTTTGATTATTTAAAACTTGGACTTCTTTGGTTAGATTTTTCTTATCTTCCGTAAGAGTTTTCAGTTTTAAAGACATCTTATTGTTTGCATTTAACAAGTCTTTTAAAGTCTCAATTAATTTAGATTTAGAAAGATCAGAAAATACCTTACTGTCTTCATCTTCTAATTCTGTTCCTGAGCTGTATCCAGAACTTGAATTGGTATGAGCCATCAGAGACAAAATTGCTTTTTCTGATGTGCTTCCAGACTTGCCTGAATGATTGCTTCGATCATTCTTCCTTCTGCCTGTTTTTCTTCCTGAAATCATTCCTTTATGAGGTCTAGAAGCAGACCTGATGTGAGCCATCTTTGTTGTTTCTGCCTCTTCTTCATCAGACGATTCTTCCTCTTATTCTGATACATCCCAGGCAGCCATCAGACCCTTCTTTCTGAATCTGGAACTTTTCTTGTGTTGTTTATCTTTTTCCAGATTTGGACATTCTGACTTGATATGTCCAGATTTATTGCATCCATAACAAACAATACTCTTCTTATCAGATTCTTCCTTTCCTTTGTTGTTATGTTTCTTCTTGAAGTTTCTTCTCTTCCTGTTTTCCCAGATTTTAACCATCTTTTTGGTTAAGTAAGCCATATCATCACAGTCACTGTCACTATCCTCTGATTCTGATGCTGCCTTTGCAGCTTTCTTCTGTTTCGACTTCAGAGCCAGATTCTTCTTCTTCTTCTTTGGTTCATCTGCTTCTAGTTCTATTTCATGAGACCTGAGTGAGCTGATTAGATCTTCAAGCTTCAAGGTATTCAAATCCCTAGCTTCCTGTACTGCAGTAACCTTTGGTCTCCACCTTTTTGGTAAACTTCTTAGAATCTTCCTGACATGATCTGCAGTGGTATAGCTTTTCTTTAATACTTTTAAACCTGATACTAGAGTCTGGAATCTGCTGAACATTTCTTCCATGTCTTCATCCTCTTCCATCTTGAACAGCTCATACTGTCTGACCAATATGTTATCCCTTGCTTCTTGAACCTGCTGTGTTCCTTCATAGGTCAGAACCAGACTGTCGAATATGCTCTTTGCTGTTTCTTTATCTGTGCATCTGTCAAATTCCTTGAATGTGATGGCATTGATCATAATGTTTCTGGACTTGTGATGAAGTTTGTGTAATCTGCACTGATCTGGTTTCATATCATCCGTGTCTAGTTATTTAGTTGAATCTTCTAGATCAGTAGGTGCAGTGTATGATTTGACTATCATCTTCCATAGTTTAGGATCTTGAGATATGACAAAACTTCTCATTCGTCCTTCCAATACTCAAACCTTTCTCCATCAAATAGTGGTGGTCTGTTGATGTTGCCGCCCAATTCTTCTCTGGATTCTGCCATGTTGAACCCCTAGGACCTTTCCTCAAACACTATTAAGTGCTCAGCCTTGAGACCGAGCTCTGATGCTAATTGAAGGTGTAAACACGAGAAGGGGGGTTGAATTATGTTTGACTTAACTTGAATACTTTTCCTGTTTTTATACTTTTAAAACAAAACTTGATGAATAATTAAAAACAGAGTTAGCAGCGGATAAAAAGTAAAAATAAAACTCACAGTTTTTATACTGGTTCACCGTTAACGAGGCTACGTCCAGTCCCTTCACCTTGAAGGATTTCACTAATTCAAACCTTGAATTACAACCTTTATACTGACCCTCCAAGTCAGTCTTCTCAAACAGTCTAACAATCCTAGACTTCTTTGAGGAATGCAGCTCCTGTCTTCAGCCAATCTGACAATCCCAGATTGTAAAAGAAATCACAACACTATGAATCTAATTGCCAAGTAATCTGCTACCCCTTCTGACTCCCTCAGATTGTAGACTCTACTTCAACAACTTAGATTTGACACAGTGGAAGGAAAATAACACGAGTACTTGCTTCTTGAAAGCTGGAACTCACAATTGACCTCTCTGAAAACTTGAGTGTTTGCTTTGGAAGTGTATGACTCTTTTGTGATTTTCGATGCAAAGTATTCTGCCTTGAGCCTCCTTTTATAGATGCAGATTTGGGCCTCTTCCAAGCTTAATTTCGAGCTGAATCTTGCTGGATTCTCTTGCAAAAATAACTTGACCAATTGGGCTTCATATAAATAAAAAACATATCTTTTATAAGCTTCAGATTTCTTTCAAAATAACTGGCCAATCAAGTCTTTAGTTGCTTCCCGCCACAGCTCATGAATTCCACAATACCTCACTTTTATTTTTGTAACAAATCTTTTTAATACTTTGATTAAAATAAATTAAAATCTCCACCGTTAATCCTCTTGATTAAATCTGGACCATTGGATTCTTTTGCGCTAGTCCACATCTGGACCAAACTAATTGATATGCTGTGATCCTCTGATTTCGGCCATCCCTGGAGCACACTTCCTAACCCTCTTATCTTTTGATTTCAGCCATCCTGGACTTGCACCTGATATGCTACAATCCTCTGATCTCGGCCATTGCTGGACCACACATCCTGACCCTCTGATTTCGGCCAACACTGGGCCATGGTCTGATCTTCTGATCTCGGCCAACACTGGGCCAAATAATTAATTCTGAACCATTGATCTGGAAATCTTCCCTCTGATCTGGACCAATTCTAGACTTGGTCTGGATTAAACTGAAATTAAATCTGGATAAGTAATATTTCAGTCTGGACATTTTACCTTTGATTTTGGATCAGGTCTGGATCAATTCTGGAAATCATTTCTTCTGGTCTGGGCTTAGTTTCATACCCTGAACCATGCTATCTTCTGATCTGGGTCAAATCTGGATTGATTCTCTTGTTCTGGACTCATTAACTTATCTTCTGGTTGAGTCTAGAACAAGTCTGGGCTGTTTTAATTTCTCACTGCCAGGCTATCTTCTGGTCAGAATAACTTCTGGAATAAATCTGATATTGGATTCCTCTTGGTCTGGAACAACTCTCCCTCTGATAGGTTTTCCTCTGGTATGGTCCAGGTCTTCTTCTGACATTGCTTCCTTCTGATCTGGGCCAGCAAAGATATCTTCTGGTGATCCTGGAGTATCTTATGGTATTTCCAGAATTCATTTTCTGGAATCCTTTGATCTTCTGCTTCTGATTACTTCAGTTTCTGGTGGCATTTAATTTAATAATTCAAGGTACAAAATAAGATTACATTGAGTCATTTTGTAACCATCAAAATCCTAAGATTTAGAACCAACTTAGTTCCAACAGGATCGAATTTCTTTTATCCAATAGGTTCGGACTATTACAAAAATATTAGGTTCCCAAGCGAAAAATATGTATAAAGATATTTGTTAGTAAGTACCGAAAAAGTTAATGAAAAGAAATTAATCTCTATTAAATAAGCATTATTAATTCAAGAGCATTAAATCAATATAACTTATCTATTTGTTACTTTTTTAAAATTTGTAGCTCTATTTTAAATAAGCATTATTAAATTCAAGAGCATTTAAATGAGAAAATAAGAATCTCTTTCAGCTTAATTAAAAATTTTGTATTTAAATTAACCTTTAATAATATAAAAATATAACAGTGTTAAATCTTTTGAAGGAAAATTTTATTATCCATTATAGTCTTACTTGACTGGAAAAATAATTAATTCACACACACACACACAAAAAAAAAACACTAATAAGATACGATATTAATTTCCAATTTTATTGTATATTGTTTCATAATGAAAAGTTGACTACCCCTCAAAACAATCAATTTAATTTTTTATCAATCAAATGTTTGTTAGAAATATATGTGATTCAGACTCGATAAAAAAAATATATTTATAGTTTTGTTGTTCTGCCACTTTCGGAAGAAAAAATCACCTCATAAAAACATAGATATAATAGACGATTTTTAAGGTGGATTACTTCATATATAGACAAATTAATACTTAAAAATTACTTCAAATACTCGACAACTCTTCTCAAATAAGAAAAATGCTAAAAGGTACCATTGAGACATTTGTTAAAATACTAAAAGTAGAATTATAATCTAAGAAATAATCCATTCAACTCCTTGCAATTTTAAAATTTGATATTTTCTACCAAATATTTCACTTTTTTTCCTTTTTAAATTATTTAACGAGTATTCTTAGATTATAATTAAGATGAGAATTTGGTTCACGTCGATTCAATAAAAATAAAGAAAATTAACAAATACTATATTTGTTTTTGTCAACATATCATCTATTAAGTCATTATCTTAATCATTAAGATAAAAAGAATCATGTAATGCTAATTTTCAAAAATGATAAAAATAGCCGTTCACTTTGGTTCCTAAATCATTATTAAATAATTCACGTGAAATTTGTCCACTATCTTTCTTTTAGATTAATTTGTCCAATATTTTGATTAATCTTCATTATTGCTCGTTATTTCGATATTGATCCTTGATTATTGACCAATTATTGTTTAGTTTAAAAATATATAAATTAATTCTTAAAATCTATATTAATATTATTTGGTACCGATTTCATGAAATAATTTTTTTGCGAGTTATCCTTCAATTGATTCTTTCCCACAACCATCCAGCATGAACTGCATTCATGTATAACCTAACTCACATATAATTATTTAAATTGAACTGGAATAATCCAACAAGATTCTAAATTTAAACTTTCAATTTCAATTTATTACATCTCCATAAATAGATTTTATTTTTATAATTTTAATCCCTCCTCCTTATGTCTTATTTTTATTTTTTATTTTAAAATTCCTAATTGTTTAGTCAAAAAAATATATTTTTTCGAAATTTCTAAATAATTTGAATACAAATAATCACAATATTAAAATTTTAAATATATATTCTAATCTTTATATTTTCTTGAATCATTCAACCTCAAACAAATATGTTAATACGTCACTCATATAGAAACTAACTGAAATAATATAATTTAAATAAAAATTAACAAAAAAATATATTTAAATAAGGAGCTTAATGAAATTGGAATAATCCTAAAAAAAAATATTCTAAATTTAAAATTTCAATTTATTATACCTCGATAAAGAAATTTTATTTTTTTAATCCCTCCCTTTTTTAATATATTGTTTTGTTAATTCATTATTTAAAAAAAAATTTAGTCATTTTTTTTAATTTCAAAATAATTCAAATAAAAATAATAACAACTTTAAAATTTTCAAAATATATTTTAAAGTTTGTAATTTTTTGAAATATTGGAATAAATCTAGAAAATAGATGTTTTCAATTCTCTAAACATATAAAAATGAAAATTAAATGCAATAATAGACATTAAATAAAATAATCGGTGCAGTTCTATAAACCCAAAATGAAAATTAAATGCAATATTAGGCATTAAATAAAATAACTTATAGAAATTTTGATATTCATATACTTCATTCAAACAATTTTTGCAGAATTCATTCACTAATGATCAATACAATTCTCTACAGTTAAAAATGGTTGTTAAATACAATAATGGACATTAAATGCAGTAACTTGCATTAAATAAAAGTCTTGAACAAATTTTGAAATTAGAAACTTAAAAATAATCAAAATTTATAAATTTTCAAAACATTTATTCAAAAATCCATGCATAAGGGTCAATTAAAAAGTTGAAGAGAAATATGTACACATAATAATGGTCATATTCAATTCCATATTTAGGAAAAACATATTCAAAAAATCTGTTACTATATTTGTCAACATAACAAATATATGTAATAACAAAAATTTAAATTTTTTTGAATTATTTAACTAATTGATATTTATAAATTCAAAAATAACGGGCAAAAAAAAATTAAAATCTCTAAAGGAAGTTATGTTTATGCATAATAATATGCATATTTTAATCTAAATTTTGAACAAACAAATTCAGTAAATATTATGTTACATTTGTCAAATATAAAAAAAAACCTCTAATGACAGATAATTTATTTTTAAATATTCTTTATGTTAATTTTTAAAATAATGCTACTCAAATCAATAGTATATGATGTTAAATCTTCTCATAGTCCTTTTGATTTTAGCTTTCTCATGTGATATCATTTATGCTGAATTGCAGTTTTCGTCGATTTATTTTACGAATTCACGAAATTAGTCATCATTTTTAAAAGTCAACAGTTTTTGTCCCTTCTCATATTTTGAACTAAAACATTTTCTTTAAAAATTATTCTAAGGCTATTTGTGTATTTTTGGGAGGATACTTATTTAGTGAGAAAATAAGGGACTAGTAGTGTTAATAACGAGGAAGAGTTAGAAAGCATAACTTAGGAAGGAAGCATAGAGGATATTTAAGGTCTTGGAACTCCAATGACAAGAACAAGGTCAAAGAAGGCAAAAGATGCTATAAATAACTTGATAGTCACTTTATTTGAAGCAAATCCAACACATGAAGAATTGAAACCCAAAATAGTAAATTTTTTAATCCATTTGATTTTTAAGATCAAACTTATTGTTATCTTAGTAAAAAAAATGTCAAAACAATAATATTTAAAGAAAGATATAACCTATATGACCAGTTTTAGTTTCACTCTAAAAACCTTGTATTTCTTCTTTTCTGGTTTTCAGATTCTGAATTTGCATATGCTGTGATTAGAGAGTCTGGATGAAGGAATTTGAATTCTCTTCCAGGTTTGTAGTCTTGATGAATTTCACTGGAGTGTTTGAAGAAGTCTCCAGATTCTAACACTTCTCTTTCTGCTGATATATCAGGTTCCTCTTATAGTTCTGGAACTGATGATAATTATGATTCCTCTGGTAGTTCCAATTTTGTTGATATGTGTGATTCCTCTACCTATTTTGATTTGGTTGATAAGTGTGCTTTCTTTGATATTTCTGATTCTTCATATTGTTCTGGTTCTAATAGTTATTTTGTTGACCAGTTCTTCTTCCACCAGAGTCAGTTTGATTCTGTTTGGCAGATGTTGGAACATAGACCTTTTTCCCTTCATATGTTGCCAGCATCCATTGACCAGACACCATGACTGGTGTTTCACTTTGGTTGCTCAGAACATCTGCAACATAAACAATTTTATCTTTCGGTACCTAAATCTGGTTGGGTCCGGGTTCGTTAGTCTTGAAAGGTTTCTTGTCTTTTCTTGTTTTTTTATCATGGGACAAGACAATTTTGAGTGACCTTTCTTAGCACAAACAACACACAAAACATCAGAGGGAATAAGTTTAGTAGCAATTACAGATTCATCAAATTCTAAGCCTCTTTTACCATTGTTACTAACCCCATAGATCATAGAAGCATATTTGCTTCTTTTCATACCATTAACAATAAAATTAGGTAAAACTTGTTCATGCATATTAAAATTACTTACAATATTTTTACTTGATGTTGAACATAAATTACTTTTTAAGAGTTGCATTTTCTGTTTTACATTTCGACGTTTTGATTCTTTAAAACATCAATTTCTTTGGTTAGAATTGAATTTTCTTCCCTAAGTGTTTTCAGTTTTAAAGATAGTTTGTTATTGATATTTAAAATATCGTTCATTGCAGTAATTAAATCAGATCGAGTGAGTTCAGAAAATACCTATTTTTCATCTTCTGATGATTCACTTCCAGAATCAGATTCTGTATCGGATCCAGAGGTAGTATTGGTGTGAGCCATCAAAGCCAATTCTGTTTCTGTTTCACTTCCAGAATTAGAGTCTGTGTTGGATCCTGAGGCAGTGCTGGTGTAAGTCATCAAAGCCAGCCTGCTTCTTCATCTTCTAATACTTTTCCAGAGTCAACATTTGGGTTGAATCCAGAGGTAGAATGAGTGTGAGCAACTTCGGCTTCTTTTCTTCCAAAGTCAGCATCTGTGTCGGATCCAAAGGCAGAATGAATATGAGCCGTCAGAGCCAATTCTGCTTCTTCTGATTCACTTTTAGAGTTGCATTTTATGTTGAATCCAGAGGAAGAATTGACGTGGGCCATCATTGCTAATTCAACTTCTTCATCATCAGAAGATTCATCATAATTATCCCATGTTACCATCATATTTTTCTTCTTGGGTCTGGGGTCTTTCTTCTGGTGTTTTCCTTTCTCCAGATTCGTGCATTCTGATTTGATGTGCTCAGGTTCATTGCATCCATAACAGATGATGCTCTTCTTGTCTTGTTCATCCTTTCCTCTGTTGGAATGCTTGGAATTCCTCTAGGGAAACTTCTTCCTTCTGTTTTGCCATATCTTCAGAATCTTTTTGGTTATGAAGGCAATGTCTTCTGCTTCTGATTTCTGATTTTGGTCCTTAGAATCACTGTCTTCTGATTCTGTTTCTGCTTCTGCTTTTAGAACTTTCTTCCGTTTGGACTTTAAGGCTAGGGTTTTATTCTTCTTCTTGGGTTCATCTTCTTCCAGCTTTATTTCATGTGACTTGAGGGAACTGATTAATTCTTCCAGCTTCAGAGTGTTCAAGTCCTTTTCTTCCTGAATGGAAGTGACCTTTGGTCTCCACTTGTTTGGCAAACTTCTAAGAATTTTCTTCACGTGGTCAGCAGTGGTATAGCTCTTCTTGAGAACTCTTAATCCTGAAACCAGAGTCTGAAATCTGGAAAACATTGCTTCAATGTCTTCTTCCATCTTGAACAGCTCGTACTTCTTGACTAGAATGTTGGCCTTTGCTTCTTGAACTTGCTTGCTGCCTTTATAATTCAGAACCCGACTATCATAGATGTTCTTTGCTTTTTTTTTGTTAGTGCACTTGTCAAAATCCTTGAATGTGATTGCATTGATCATGAACGTTCTGGATTTGTGATGTAACATAAACATCTTCTTCTGGTCAGCATCAAAATCTTTCTTGGGAATTTTAACACCATTAGCATCTTTGGAGCAGTATAGCCATCTTCCATCATGTCCCAAAGTTCGGGATCTTGTGAGAAAAAGAAACTCTTCAGCATGTCATTCCAGTACTCAAACCGTTCCCCATCAAACATAGGTGGTCTGTTGATGTTTCCTCCAATAGCTTCTTCATTGATTCTAGACATGTTGACCTCGTGGATCTTTCCTCAAACATTGTAAAGTGCTCAGTCTTGAGACCGAGCTCTGATGCCAATTGAAGGTGCAAACACGAGAAGGGGGGTTGAATTGTGTTTGTCAAACTTGAATTCTTTTGTTGTTTTGTTGAATGTTGATGCAAATTATTGGATGAATAATTGATCAGACTTAGCAGCGGATAATAACAACTTAAGAACACATCAATTTATACTGGTTCACCATTAATATGGCTACATCCAGTCCCTTCATCCTAAAGGCTTGAATCCACTAATTCAAAACCTTTGAATTACAACACGTGACCCTTCATGCCAGTCTGACAATCCCAGATTTTTTAGGAATGAAAAAAACACATTGACTCTACAAGTCAAGTCTTCTCCTACCAATCTGACAACCCGAGATTGAAGAAGGAATCTACACCACTATTGGGTTTGATTACAAGGGTTTGGAACTTTGCAAAATTGCTTCTGGAAAGCTGATTGCTGAACTGAAATTGCTTTTGCACTCAAGTGATTCTCTCTTTTGAACTCTGGATTGTGTTGAATATGAAGCTTGAGTTCTTGTGTTTTTCGATGCTTGATGCTGATCAATTGGTAATGGAATGTGATGAGGCGGTTACTTATCCCCCAGGTACCGGGCTCGATTCCCACGGAAGGCAAAAACTCACTATTTCCACTGGGTGGTTAGGGGGAGTGAGAAGACCGAGTAACATCGCCGATAATGCTGAAGGGTCGGGATATTACGGTACCACCGCAACTTTGTCCAAGCTTAAATTTGAAATAAATCTTGCTCAGATTTCCTTAGAAAATTCTGTTGGCCAATCCTGTTTCTCTTAAATTAAAATCGTATCTTTTTTAGCTTCAGATTGCATTTGAAAGTTCTGTTGACCAATCTTGTTTCTTTTAATTTCAAACCATATCTTTTTGAGCTTCAGATTGCATTCGAATTTCTTCCAGTCTTCACTGATTTTTTGAATCAAATCCCCTTTATACTTTGATCAAATTTCTATCAAAATTTAATCAAGTCTTCTTCGAATTTTAATCAAGTCTTCACTGATTTGCATCATGATTTAAATTCTGGACCGTATGATCCTCTGATCTCGGCCAACTCTGGACCATGTAATCTAATCTGTACCATTCTGTGATCCTCTGATCTCGGCCAATTCTGGACCATGTGATCTGATATGTAGCATTCTGTGATCTGGACCATTGATCTTCTAATCTGAACCATTGATCTTTTAATCTGGACAATTTATCTTCTGATATGGACCATTGATTTTTTAATCTAGACATTTATCCTCTGATATGGGCCAAGTCTGGACTAAGTTTTATGTTATGGACCATGCTATCTTCTGGTCTGGACCAAGTATGGACCAAGTCATTTTTTTTGGACCAGTTATCTTCTGGTATGGACCAAGTTTAGATTAAGTCTGGACCAAGTCTAGATTGAGTTTTATATTCACGACCATGCTACTTCTGGTCAGGACTAAGTCTGGACCAAGTCTGACTTATGTTTCCTTCTGGTCTGGACCAAGTCTCTCTCTGACAAGCTTCCTTCTGGTCTGGACTTAGTCTTCTTCTAGACTCTGCTTCCTTCTGATCTGGGCCAAGAAAGATATCATCTGATGATGTTATTTTTCCTTCCCTTTGATGATATCCTCTAATTGATGCTATCCTCTGATGTTTGCCTTTGATGACATCCTCTGATATCCTCTGGATGTGTATCCTCTGGTATCCTCTAGAGGTGTATCCTCTGGATGCATTCTCTGGTGTATTCTCTAGTGGTGTCATCCTCTGATTTTTCTTTCTAAGTCAAAATACGATTTTCATAAAATACATTTGTTAACATCAAAACTTTAATTGCAAGAACCAACTTGGTTCCAACAGTATCTACTACAGATCATAACCATATAGAAACCTCTTTTGCATGTTGTCAATAACCGACAACTTATTGTAATAGAACTTTTTTAGTGATCTAGTGTGTTTTTCGCTAAAACGTATGAACACTATTTTAGGGATTGATTGGTTGTCAGGAAACCATGTTACTTTAGTCTATCATGTTCGTGTAATCATAATCCCACCATCTAACTTCGGTACAGAGGATTCTAGATCCCTCCCCTTGTGAACTAATTTTCAACATTTCCAATGTTTAGCTGATAAGGGTCAAGGCATTTTATTGATGTTTTCTTCAATCTCAAAATCTATAAATGATGTCTCTAAGATACCAATGGTGAATGAATTTAGAGATGTATTTCCAGAAGACATAAAGTTTTTACCCCTTGAAAGAGATATTGAGTTTACCATAAACCTAATTCCTTAGTCAAGACCCATATCAATTGCTCCATATAGGATGTCACCATCTGAATTGAGTGAACTTAAGAGTCATTTAGAAGACATCATTGGGAATTAGTTTAGTAGGCCTAGTGTGTCACCTTGGGGGGCACTAATATTGCTAGTAAAGAAGTAGGACAGTAGCATGAGACTTTGCAACCGTCAATTGAACAAAGTGATCGTTAAAAAAATAACCATTACCTATGATTGATGATTCTTGGACCAACAAGGAGGAGCCACTATATTTTCTAAAATTGATATGAGATTTGGATATCATCAAATTCAGATAGAGTATGAAGTTTATAAAAACTACTTTTAAAAAGCAGTACAAACGTTATAAATTTTTAGTTATGCCTTTAAATGTAAAAATGCTCCAGCCGTGTTCATGGACTACATCAATAGGATCTTCAGACCTTATCTAGGTAAATTTGTTGTGGTATTTATAGATGATATTTTGATCTATTCAAAGACTCCTGCAGAACATCTCAATATCATGTTGCAAATTCTAAGGGCCAAGAAATTATTTGCTAAAATTAACAAGTGTGATTTTATTGATGTCAGAAGTGAAATTCTTATGCCATATGACATCTCAAGGTAGGATAGTCGTACCTAAGAATGCAACTAAAGTTAATGCAACTAAAGTTAAGTCAGGGACCAAAAGACCCGATGTAAGGTAAGCCGCTATGACAATGACAAACACAGACTGACAGCTGTTACACCTACTGAAATGAGGTGTATTGAGCAAATGAGTGTGCTGGAAGGTCCAAAGTTTGTTACAACTTTGAAAAACTGGGTCACATTTCAAGAGATTGTTGGACACCAAGGGTGCAACCTACTTCCAACGACACTAGTGTTACAGGCCCTAAAGCAAAAGGTCGTGTCTATCATATGGATGCAGAAGAAGTTCAGCCCTCTTCAAGAGCTAATTCAAGGTGAGTGCAAAATTTTGGAAAATTATTTTGAGTGTTGTATGATTCTAGAGTAACTCATTCTTTTATTCCTTGGATTGGGTGAACTTTCTACAATTGTTTGTTACTTCATTGCTTTTTTATTTGGTCTTCACTATACCTTCTAATGAACTAGTTAATACAATATCTTTACAATGCCATTTGATTGTGCTAGGCATGAAATTTAATGTTGATTTAATTTGTATTCCCCTCAAGCATTTTAGAGTGACCCTTGAGAATAAAGTAGATTGATGTCGATTCGATAAAAACAAAAAAAATTGACACATACTGTATTTGTTTTTGTCAAAATAATATCAATCAAGTCGTTATCTTAACTATAAAGACAAAAAAGATCATGTACTAATTTTCAAAATGAAATCACTTTTTGTTGCAACTTGGAATGACTTTCAAATAACACTTCACTTTGGTTTGTGAACCACTATTAAATAGTTCACATTAAATCTGTCAACCATCTTTTTTACAATAATTTGTCCACTAATTATATATGTAGTTCTTCTAATTACTATTATAAATAAAAAAAATACTTTACAATTAATGACTCAAGAAGCCTGGGTGAACCAACTTGAGGGTTAGTTTATGGTTTTAGATTTGAGAAATGTTAACAAGGGTCCAAGAGCACTTGTTAAGCATTAAAAAAAGAAATAAATATTAGAATGTGTATTCAATGTCTAAAATTTTTTAAAAAGTCAGTTTTTTATTTTATAAATTTTTTGTTCTTTCTCCTTTTTTTATTTCTTAACAAGAAGTATGACCCTTTAAATTTTAGTTCTTTCAAAGTTAATTTAAAAATTTCAGAATTAGAATATCTCAAACTAAGCAAGCTTTGAATTAACATCAAGCATTGATTTCCTTGTCCTTGCTATTTTTAAATAAGAAAATACATTGTTACATGAATATTTTATTTCATATTACATGCATTTTTAATAATTCTGGTCAAAATTAAAAACAAAAGCCATTAAGGAATACATATATTTTTATTTAGACTCTTCTTCTTCTTCTTCGTCAAAAAGACAATAATATTACAAAAAGAAAAGGAGTTGAAGATATAATTTAGACTAAATAACACTCGTGGTGCCTTAATTTAATTTCAGTTAACGTTTTAGTCTTTTATCTTTTTTTTTTCCAATTTGGTCCTTTATTTTAATTTTAAGTGACAATTTGATATTTTATGTTTTAAAATATCAACAATATTATCCTTTTTTTTAACAAAAATTCAAAAAACTCATCAAAATTTTCAATCCAAAACCCATAAAATTAATTATATTCTTTAATATAATACAAATATCATCAAATTCGTAACTCAAATCTTCAAATAAACTCATACAAAAATTTCATCAAATTCCATTCTTTATTTAATGTTATTAGAGATGGAAATATGAGTTTATTTGAAGATTTGAGTTTCGAATTTGATGAAATTGGTATTATATTGAAGAATATAATTAATTTTATAGGTTTTGGTTGAAAATTTTGATGAATTTTTGTAAAAAAGAAAAGGATAACATTGTTGACATTTTAAAACATAAAAGATCAAATTGTTACTTAAAATTAAAATAAAGGACCAAAACGAGAGAAAAAAAAAGATAAAGAATTAAAACGTTAACTGAAATTAAGTTAAAAGACTAAAATGCAATACAATAATATAATTTATTTCAATCCTTCACACAACAACACTCAGCAAATCCATAACATCCACCTCCTCTTGTAAAGCCTTGGTCAAGGCATGTATTGTCGCATTTTTCACATGATCCATGTCCTTCACAATCAAGTTCCGCCCCGAACAAAGCTATTGTTAGTCCTGCCTTAAGAAAAGAATTTCCCGAATTCAAAACAATCTATGTTTTTTTTAATGAAAATATTAACATACAACACACTTCAAGTTGCAGATTAGGTACAAGAATGATACATTGAATTCAATATTAAAAGAATAAGCAAAAATGTTTAATACAAATATTGAAATAGTTATAAATTATACTTTAGCAGCCTAACTAATTATGTTTTTTACATGACGTTAGGACCAAAGCAATGCATAAAATTCCAAAGAGAAATCATTTAGAGATGGACAATGTCATTTTGAGTCTTTGATTTTAGAACTATAATAACTTTTGTTCCATACTACTCCCTTCCACCTTAAATATAAGAAAAATATTGTGCGTATATTTAAAGGATGATTTCAAAATCAACTATAGTAATAGAATTCAGTAAATCTTTTGATTAATCTCCATTATTAGTCATTATTTTGAGATTGATTCTTGATTATTGACCAATTTTAGGCTATTTTAAAAATATATAAATTAACAAGCAAGTTTTTATGGATTTACTACATAAATGCTGAAGTTTTAAAATATATAAATTAATTCTTAAAATTATATATTCTCTGAAAAAAAATTCTTAAAATCTATACTAATATTATTTTGAACTGATTTCATAAAATAATTCTTCTACATGTCCTCCTACAATCAATTATCTTTTTCCACAATTCCAGAATTAATTACATTCATATAGAACCTAACTGAAATATTATTATTTAAATTTAAATAAAAATTAACAACTAAAATCAATCTAAAGAAGAATTTTAATTGAATTCGAATAACCCAAAAATATTTTAAATTTAAAATTTCAATTTCAATTTATTACACCCCCATAAATAGAAAATGTTTTTTTTAGAATTTCGAAATGATTTTTATTCAAATAATAACAATTTCAAAATTTGAAAAAATATATTCTAAAATTTAATATTTTTTGAATCATTTATTCTCAAAAAAATACGCTTATGTGTCACTCATATAGAACCTAACTAAAATAATATAATTTAAATAAAAATTAACAAAATTAAAATATCTAAATAAGAAATTTAATGAAATTGAAATAATCCCGAAAAAATTCTATATTACATCTTCTTAAACAATTTTTTTTAATCCATCCATTTTTTAATATATAATTTTGTTAATTAGTCATTTTTTTTATTTCGAAATAATTCAAATAAAAATAATAACGATTTTCAATTTATTAAAATATATTCTAAACTTTTTAATTTTTTTAAATATTAGAATAAATCTAGAAAATAGATTTTTTTAATTCCATAAACATATAAAAATGAAAATTAATATACAATAATAGGCATTAAATAAAATAACAAGTGAAAACATTGATTCATATAGTAGGTATACATGTTTCTTACCCGAAGCAAATATCAATTCAATGCATAAAAGTCCCATGAAAAAAGATTGGCAAATTTGCATAGCCATTTTTTTTGTGGAGATTTTACTTTGGAACTCTATTATCTTTTGTGCTTGTAATATGGATAGCAAACTTTACATGGTACTCTTTTCATAAGATGTTTAAGAAATAAAAACCAAATAAGATAGAAAAGAACAATTTGTTATGTTTGGATATGTAATGTAAATATTTGAAAATAAACTGTTTGCCTTAAATACGCCATGCATGTAAGTTTGGACATGTTTGATAATTTTAGTTTTATTTGTATGATAAAAATTGCAAACAAGTGTTTTAAAGACACTTATTAATTATTTAAATGTAAAAATATTATATTAGAAATTGCATGAATAATTGTGTATTCATCTTATAAAAGTTTAAATTTTGTTCTCTTTAATATTAAATTTATATTTTTTGAATCATTAACAAGTATATCCTTAAGACACTTGTTAGTATGACATATTTTTAATGAACTTTATTTACCTCCTGGTCAAATTAAATTACTATAAGAAATAATTAGACACTAAAAGCATATTAGCTTTGGAAAAATTTATAGACTCCATTGTCATGAGAACTAAAGGGTTAAAGAAATAAAAAAGTCTTCTTTTTTTCTTTTTCAAAAGGCAATATTTTGTTTCATTTTACATTGAAATATATCTACCAACTATTCCCTAGATATGTATTTGATATATATGCTCCTACTATATATAGAATCCGATCCGACATTTTAACATGCCTAAAGTAAATTTTAATGTGACATTTTTGATGTATGAGAGAGTAATATTAATATAAAATTAAATTATGGCTTATAAAAATATATTTTTTAAAGAAGGAGATCTATTGTAAATATATCAATTACTCGTTTATATTATTTATATGAAAAACAAAATAAAATTTTTATTTTATTTTCTATTCAAAAAATAAAACAGATATAAATCAATAAATTAAAGTAAAATTAAGTATCAGGTAATTTAAAAATGAAATCAATACTACAAATTTAATTTTACTTACCGTTTTTTACTCAAATTTTACATTAATTTAATGACCATGTACATACCCAAACATTAATGAAATAAGGAGGCACATTTTAGACTTACATGTCTAAAAGGCCCGTCTATCATAAACGCATGATTAGGGTTGGGAATATGTCAGGCCAGGCTTTAAAAGGCCTGAGCCTGACCTATGATTAATTTTTTAGGTTTAAGTCTGGCATACGGCCTATCATAGGCTTTTTTTTCGGCCTGGCCTGACCTTTTTAAAAATCTGGCCTGGCCTGAATGCCTATTTAAAAGCCTTATTCACATTAAAATATTTAAATGTTATATTTTACATTTTTTTTAAATAGACTAAATTAGAAAGTTTTATATAAGAAAAACTAATAAAATTATAATCAAATCTAATATAATAAAATAATATTAAAATAGCTTAATTGATAGGCTTTAAAATAGGAAACAATAATATTAATAAATAACATTAATAAATAATAAGATATATATATATATATATATATGTATACATAAACTTTAAAATAGGAAACTATAATATTAATAAATAATAATAAAAAATAACATTAATAAATAATATATATATATATATATATATATAGGCTGGCCTGTCAGGCCTAATAGGCTTTTATATAAGCCTGAACCTGACCTATTTAAAAAAATAGGCTTTAAAAATAGCTTGAACCTGACCTTCTTATTAAACAGGCCAGACCAGGCCATAAGTAGGCCAGATCATAGGCCCCTGTCGGACGGCCTAACCTATTCCCATCCCTACGCATGATATTATATAATTCATGCAGTCTTGTAAGATGCGGAAAAGTTACAATATTTACTTCCTCCGTTTTAAAAAGTTACGATGATATAATAAGTGTTACATTTGAGTTGTGTATGGATTTTTGAAAAAACATTAATTTGATTGATTTTAATAATAAAATAAGTTTTATTTATTAAAATACTTATATTAAGAGTAGTTAGTGAAATAGTTATATGAATTGAGTACCATATATAAAAATGTATTAGTGGAAGAAAAGTAATTGAAAAATAATATTACTAAAGGAGTGTATTGTATTGAACACTTGATAATTTTCAAATGGTGAAATACTTGTATGGAATATTTATCCGGTACTAATACTCATATACTTTCTTTTATATGGAATATTTATCCGGTACTAATATTCATATACTTTCTTTTCTTTTATTATTTTATTGTGAGTGAAATTGGTGAATTTTTTTTATGTATTAATGTAGTATTATTTGTGTATTTAAATTTATTTATTATGACAACGAAACACAATTTTTGACATTTAATATTTTTTATTTTGATTTTATATTGTTAATTAAACAATTTGACTTTCTTTATTAAATTATATAAAAAATTATTTTTTATTGACGTACCTATGTTTTAAAATTTTACAAATATCATATGGCATACTCGTACAAGTACTCGGTATCAGTACTGTACCTGTAGCAACATATGATGGTGTATAGTTTTCTCTTTTCTTGCTAAAGTCTAACTCTCATGAAATGTGACATACATTTTATTTTATTTCTTTAAAAATGATAATATGCTACGTTTCTTTTATTATATAATAACATTAGATAATAATGGTTTTTAATTAAGTCTAATTTTAGTCGATAAATATCAATATTGCTCAAATTTAAACTTGAAATTTTACAGTTGTGTCTGAATTTTAGGTGGTTAGGGCTGATCCGACACTTATTGAAGTCTAAAACAAACTCTAAAGTAAAAAGTATTGATAAAAAATTAGAGGTCTTTTTAATACTAACAACAATATTTTCCTATAATTTTATTTAAATTTTATATTTTTTGTTTTATGAGATGTAAGTAGTTTAATTAAATATCTCAATAGTTGTATCATTTTAATTAAAAAACTTTTTACTTATTGTATTACTTAAATATTTAATTTTTTGAGACCTAAATATAAATAAATTAATTATTTTTTAGAGATCTAAAGTAGTTTCAGCCTTAGGTCGATGGGTGGTACCACTCCATTTACAAACAAAAAAGAAAGGTTAGCCAGTAAGTGTTTTCCTTCTTGTGTATCGTTGATAATCCATTAATTTTTGTACGTCATAGTAGTTGGATCGAATTTCTTTTATCCAATAGGTTTGGACTATTACAAAAGTATTAGGTTCCCAAGTGAAAAAATATGTATAAAGATATTTGTTAGTAAGTAACCGAAAAAGTTAATGAAAAGAAATTAATCAATATAACTTTAACATTCAACAAGAAAACTAAGTTGGTTTACTTTTGTGAAAATATTGTATTTTATTCTTTTTAATTTTTTAATTCTTTTTCATAATAAATATTATTATATTCAAGAGTATTTGAATGAGATGGTAAATGTCTCTTCCAAGTTAACTATAAATTTTGTGTTTAGATTAAGTTTTAGAAATGCATCAATGTTAAATCTTTTGACGAAGAATTTTACCGTCTATTATAGTCATACTTGACTGGAATGATAATTAGTTCACCCAAAAAAAGCACTAGTAAAGATACAATATTAATTCCCAATTTTGTTGTATATTTTTTCATACGACACTAAGGAGTCTTACTATTGTTGAGCATGCAACAAAATGTGAATCATTGGCTAAGCATTTTTGCTACTTTTAGAATGAGATCGACGAGGAATATATGTATGAAAGGTTTGAAACGAACATCGATACGAGACTAAGGAGTCAGTGGAACCATCGGAGTTCCGTTAGTATCAGGAATTGGTAGAGAAGTGCAAAAAGGTAGAAGTCATGAAGCGGGGTCTTCTGAACCGAGCGACTACAAATGGGCCAGTGAGACATCAGGGACAACATTGCAACCAGTAGGGCAAGAGTAGACAACATTTCCAATAGAACAAGCCAAATTCATGTCTTCAAGGAAATGCCAAAAACTAGTATGGGCCACAACCACCAACTGAAGGAGGCCAGAGACCACAAAACCCGGTGCAAGGTAAACCGCTAGGACAAGGACAAACACAGATTGCACGCAGTTACACCTGCAAAAAGGAGGGGCAACAAACAAATGAGTATGCTGAAAGGTCCATATTTTATTACAACTGTCAAAACTAGGTCACATTTTAAGAGATTGTTAGGCACCAAGGGAGCAACCTACTTCCAACGACGCTAGTGTTACGCCTTACAGCTAAAGGTCGTGTCTATCATATGGATGTAGAAGAAGTTCAGCCCTCTTTAGAGCTAATTCAAGGGAAGTGCGAAATTGCTGAAAATTTATTTTTAGTGTTGTATGATTCTAGAGCAACTCATTCTTTTATTTCCTTGGATTGTGTGAACACTTTACAATTGCTTGTTACTATATTGCTTTATGATTTGGTTGTCATTATACCTTCTACTGAACTAGTGATTGTCAATTAAACATGTTTACAATGCCCTATGATTGTGCTTGGCATTAAATTCTATGTTGATTTAATTTGTATTCTCCTCAAGCATTTGGGAGTGATCCTTGACATGGATTGGCTATCAAGCCATTTTATTCTATTGGATTGTGCTCTTAAGTTTGTGATATTCCCAGACCCAGAGGTTTCCTGATTCCTTGATGCCAACAGATTGAAGTTTTCTTTAAAAGGAGTTTAGAAATATGTGTTCCTTAGTTCAATTAGTAGGAACCTATAGTTGGAGATAGATGGAATTATAGTAGTTTGAGATTTACTAGAGGTATTTCTGTCATATGTGCCAGGATTACTCCCAATTCGTGATGTTGAGTTCTCGATTGATGTAACTCTGGGTACTAGACCTATTTCTATTGCCCCATACAAGATGTCTCCGTTAGAGTTGTCGAATTGAAGAATCAATTGAAAGATCTCTCATCTAAATAGTTTATATGATCGAGCGTTTCGCCACGGGGAGCTCATGTGCTCTTAGTGAAGAAGGATGGAAAGTCTAGACTTTGTATTGATTATCGTCAACTCAACAAAGCAACCATCAGAAACAGATGTCCCTTGCCACATATTAATGACTTGATGGACCAACTCAGAGTAGTAGTATTTTAAAATAACTATACTTACTAATATACTAATAATAACTAAAAGTCTGATTCAAAATTAAAATCATATTATTACCAATGATATATTTTTACACTTTTATAATAACAATGAATATTCTAAAATATTCATGATACATTCAAGATAGTTATTTATAAAATAAGTAATTAAAATAAAATATAGTTAAAAGTAATTAATATAACTATGTGCTCATTTCACATTAGTTAAATGACCCTAAAATATTACATGAACTACCAACGAACGTATACAAGTAAAAATATCCAAAATCTTATTATTTAAATAATTATACTAAAATACTATTCTTTTTGGAAATATAAATAAAATAATTAAACAATATTTATAATTTATATTACTCATTAAATGAAATATGTGTACAATTATAAAACCATAGAAAACCTACCTACAAAGAAAATTAATCATAAAATTAATCATATATTCTTAAACACTTTTAATATCAAATTAATTATTTAAAATTCTACTTAAGTAATGAAATTTGTGGTGTTACATTATATATAAAATATAAAAAATGGTGTTGAACATTTAACAAGTCAATAGAAATTACATTAAATATGTTTTAGGTATTATAAATAATTAAATGAGTTCACGTATGATTTTTTTTTTAAAAACTGAATAAAAAAATTAAAATAGGTTATTCAAAACACAAGTTGTGTCAAGAATAACCAAATAATAAATATAAATTAGTTCCAAACTAAGACCACACAGACGACATATGAAATCAACTAAAAGAATTATGAGCATTCATTCTTAAGCATACTAATGGGTTGTTCTACAATTTGCTAAAATTAATAATTTTAGCCTTGATCAAAGACTAATATAATACTTAAACACGATCCACGAGCCATAATATTACCATGTTGCTTGAAATAAAAAAATAATTCTTTTAAAATATAAGGTTCAAGACGTCACACTCGCACTTATACAAGACGTTTGCATAAAAAGTCTTAATTAAAAATCTTTTAACATCGAATATAGCTGATGTTTATTAAATAAACATTTATGACAAAAACATGTTCAAAACTAAGAGAGAATTAAAGTTTATCTCTGAATAAAAGATCGAATATAACACAATTGATCGATAGAGTTTACAAAATAAAAATTAGTTCATAACTCAACAAAACACAACAAATTACTCCCACCCAATATCACCTATCGGAGCATGGATCACCAACCGATAACCTGAAATAATTGTGCTCTTGCAAGCGCCAAACACAAGTAATGAGAGGTGGGCTTCAAAAACATATAATAGTATAAAATAATTGAGAAGAACATGTAAAACATTAATTAAACACCGTGTCATATCAAATCAAAATTAACAAGAATAATCAAGGTAATACATTGATACAATCCACAACGTCAAGTAAGTCAACACACAAATCAAGTAATGTTATGCATGCTCTTATACTCTAGACTCTTCATCTTTCTTTGGTACCATTCTAACTCTGAAGTACTTGGTTAGGAGACTTTATACTATCCCACCACGCAAGTGGACGGACAATTCAAATTGGCCCTGTCGTTATAGATCCCTCAACTCAATATGAGACACATATACGCGACAGTCGAGGTAAACGTGTGTTGCATGGTAGCTCCCAACATTTGGAGGGCTACCTCCAAGTCATCTACGAAGTCCCCACCGGAATACCTCCAAGGTCTAACAATCTTGCCTTAAGGCTCAACAGTAAACTGTCACGATCAGGTTCATTTAGTTGTACTTCCCCAACATCACTAGGCTTGTCAAGCCCTACCTATATGATGACAGGAAAATCTCCACTTCAAACAAATAACATCCATATTTTGCTTTCGTTGGCCTAGACTACTCACTCCATTAAGAGAACCATCATTGGCATAGGTCGAATTCATCACTATTTAATTAAACACAATATGCATTTCATGATATTCATCAAGGTGGTAACATCATAAGTCAACAAGTACACATCATCAATGCATATTTCCATAGTCATATATTACACTCAAGATTTATCATAATAATACACAAGCTCCAAGAATATAGGATTTTCATACATAGATAATAGTACTAGATCATTCACACACGCTACCTCAATTGCAATGCAAGTAATTACAATTCATCACATTTTATATCATATAACAATATCAAGGGTGGATATGAACAAAACATGGAATACGTCAAATACACAATTCTACAATAATTCAACTAACTTCTCAAACAATATTATACTACTTTCACTCTCTTAATTTTTTTTTAAAATAATATCATTAATCACTCAATCAATTTCACTTAAGTAAGATAAGTAGAACAATTTTTAAACTATTTCATAGTTTTAAGAGTTTCAAATGTATATAGACACACATAAGAATTCATAGAATATGCAACTCCTTAGAAATGAAGAATTAAAGTTCATAATCATAGTGAATAAAGGAAAACAATTTCACATAGTTGCAAAGCGCACATAAGTTTGAATTATTATTATTATTATTATTATTTTATACACAAGATGAATTTATAAAAACTCCTACAATAGTTCTAGATTTTTAATAAAAACATATTATAGTACACATCAAATACTAACACAATGTACTTATTTATTTTAAGCAAATTATTTTGAAGATTAAACATAATTAAATATTTAATTTAAGTACATATGCCTAGCAACTCTTACCAAGATCAACTCTTTTTTTTTTTGCCAAAACAATTCTTATAATTTTTTTTCTTTTAATGAGCCACTTTCTAAGTCTTAAAATGCAAGTATCATTTACTTCAGTCAAAGCAATCGATTTATTTCGAGCAATACAAGCAATCTTACTCTCACTTAGGTATATTCAACTAGTCATTTCCCTTAAATTGAGTTCATTCCAACTTGTAGTGTCTATCTTTACCATATTTTACAGCCGTTGAAGCTTTGTCGGGTTATAATGAATTCTAAAATCTCGTAGTTACTTGTCGTTCTATTTCGAATCAGAGTTTCATAAATTTAATGTTTCTAAAACCTTTCATCAAAGCTAAGATTCAACTATTTTCACAAGTCTTAACTTAAGGTATAAACTCTCATTTCCTTTCATTGCACAACCATCTACTTCAAACTTAAGAACATAACAACTTATGAGAATCATAGAGATCGTGGAAACTAAAACAAGGTTAGGATTAACTTATATCTTAACGAAATACACTAAGAAGCACACATCAGAACTTATAAAAGATAGTGCTAACTTATACCTTGCGATTATAACTCAATGAGTAAAGTTATGAATTCATACAATACAAGCATATTTATGAAACTCAAAACAAAAAAAAAAATTGAGAATATTAGCCTCATAGGACATAAGCATATAATCAGACCAAAAGAAATGACTAGACACTTTTGCAATATATCATTAAAAGCTTAATTTCAGTTCATAGATATTGCAAATGTCGCAAAAATTCTTTAAGGGATGTTACAAATTATAAGATCGAAGAGGTGGAGATTCACTTCATTGATAAACAAGTTTGGGAGCTTGCTAGAAATGAAAAACCTTTAGAATTCATATTGAACTAAATTGAAAAAGATGGTAAATGAGTACATGGAAAGCTCTATATATACAGAGCTTGTGAGAATAACAAATTATCTACCTAATAACAACTTTTTATCCGACTAATTTAGTTTTAGCTAGCTCTATATTAACTTTTATATTCTAATAAAGGAGGTGAGATCTACACACTAATGAATTCATACAAAACAATTGTCAAACATAGTCAGAAAACTCTTACATACTTTATCTTCTATTTAATTTACAAAAACGACATACAAAACACAAATTTTACTAGTAAAAACTTTCATAAGGGTGATCACTAGATAAAAAAATTTGATTAATAAAAATTATTGAACAACTCAAAATGGTTTAAAAGTATATGTTCGGTAATAATACTCATACTAATAATAATAATTAAAACTTAAACAAATTAAAAATCAACACGACATTTTTTTTATTAACAACCAATCATAGATTGTGATTTGTTTCATTCAAAAGTTCCAAAAAAATAAAAATTACATAATCATAAATATCCATAAGCACCATGCTACTCAACTACTACATTACCTCATTTCTATTACTAGTTTCATATTTTGATTACCAAAGATTTAGCTATAAGTTTTTCCAAGGTATTCATAAAAGCCCCAAGACAAGAAGGCCACAATTCTTATTTATCCTATAGTCAGAGACAACAACAATAGAGAAATTATGAACTTAAGATTATTGACACAAACAACTACAATTTATAAGTACAACCATTGTATTGCTGCAAATGAAATATAAGTACAACCATTGTCTTGACTTTTTTTAATTCTAAATGAATATCTAACATATTGGTTTACGTGGTGAGAATATGGATAGAACACAAAATTTTATCAGGACAAATAAGTTATATAGCATAGAATATAATCAAAAGACTGTCGCAAGACACACTAAAAGTCTAACTTACTCAAAATATGTATACACACATTTGTTCTTAGTAAAATTTCTATAATTATTCTAGACTCTGGTTAGAAAGAAACAAACTTTATACAGTTACAAATATATTCGTGCACTGCACTGATTAGATTTATTCACTTAGGAATTTTAATATATTTTACTTAAACTATTAATTTTATCAAAATGCACATATCACAATTTATACTTTATGTTATATAGTATAAAGTAAATCTCAAATATATATATAAAAAAAACGGATAAGACACGCTATTTTATAATTAGGCAAGTTTATAACAACACAAAAAAAAAAAAACAATTAAGTCGCTTAAAATAACATAAGGAATGAGCATGCTTTTAAATTAATCAAACTGGAATTAATAATTATTCATGACAATAATAATAACAAGTTATTGTCACATCTTTTCATTAACGATGAGTCGGCGGGGTAATTACTTCTTCTTATTCACATAGTCAATTACTTGATGTAACAATAAGTATAATTATTTAAATGCAATCGTGTGCAATTAAATGATTCTTTAATACAATTTTAGAGTGCAAAAGTGACGTCTGACTCTCACTCCATTTACGGATGTTAAATTATTTTAATTATACATCTACTAATAAATTGCCTAAGAGTAGTAACTTAATAATAATAGTGAAAGGAATGATAGTAACAGCACGAACACATAGTTAATCCAACATGAACAACATCTAATTACACATATACAATTAAGAGAATTCAATAAACGCACATCCCAGCAAGCAAACATCGATTATTACATCACTAAACAAATAACAAATATCGCAACAAGTTGGTAATAAGGTGGAAACATAAGCCTATACACAAAAACAACAAACTTCACTCAATCAATTAAGCACATGCATAAAATACAAACATAACAAATCATAGCAACCTACCTAACTCTTGATAATCCACAGCAATTCAAGTAAAACAAGAAGACTAACAGAAGACTAACTTAGTACTAAAATCACATGACAACAATTGCATACTAGTTAAAACACAAAGGAGATGCATCAGACACTTAACACATATCGTCGGATTGAATCGACCTGCTCTGATCCAACTAATGTGATACCCTAAACCTAAATTGAAGTAAAAATAAATGCATTAGTTTTAAAAGAGATTTGCAGCGATCCCAAAGTAGCATATTTAAAATTTTCTTTTAATTATATAAGGTTCAGGACGTCACACTTACACAAGACGTTTGTATAAAAATTCTCAAGTAAAAATCCTTTAACATTGAATTTAACTGAGGTTTATTAAACAAATATTTTTGACATAAAAACATGTTCAAAACATAGAGACAATTAATTTTTATCTCCGAATAAAAGATCGAATATAACACAATTGATCGATAGAGTTTACAAAACATAACTTAGTTCATGACTCAATAAAACACAACAAATTACTCCCACCCAATATCATCTATCAGAGCATGGATCGCCAACCGATAACTTGAAATAATTATGCTCTCGCAAGCGTCAAACATAAGCAACGAGGGGTGAACTTCGAAAACATGTTATAGTATAAAATAATTGAGAAGAACATGTAAAACATTAATTACACACCGTATCTATCAAATCACAATTAACAAGAATAATCAAGGTAAAACATTAATACAATCCACAACGTCAAGTAAGTTAAGACACAAATCAAGTAAGTTTATGCATGCTCTTATACTCTAGACTCCTTCTCTTTCTTTGGTACCATTCTAACTCTGAAGTACTTGGTTAGGAGGCTTGGTCAATGGACAGACAATTCAAATTGACTCTGTCCTCATAGATCCCCTCAACTCAACCCGAGACATGTACGCGACAATCAAGGTAATCATGTGTTGAATGGTAGCTCCCGACAATTGAAGTGCTACCTCCAAGTCACATAGGAATTCCCCACCCGAATACCTCCAAAGTCTAACAATCTTGCCTTAAAGCTCAACAGTAGACCGCCACGATTAGGCTCATTCAGTTGTACTTCCCCAAAATCACTAGGCTTGTCAGGCCCTACCTATATGATGACAAGATAACCCCCACTTTAAACAAATAACATCCAGATCCTCCTCTCGTTGGCCTGGGCTACTGATTCCATTAAGAGAACTATCATTGGCACAGGTTGAATTCATCACTATTCAATTAAACACAATATGCACTTCATGATATTCATCAAGGTGGTAACATCATAAGTCAACAAATACAGATCATCAATACACATTTCCATAGTCATATATGTCATTCAAAATTTATCATCATAATACACAAGCTCCAACAATATAGGATTTTCACTCATAGATAATAATACTAGATCATTCACACACATCACGTCAATTGCAATGCAAATAATTATAGTTCATCACATTTTATATCATATAACAATATAAATGGTGGATATAAACAAAACACAAAAAAAGTCACGACGATTCAACTACCACACGATCTTCAAAATCAAATTAAACAACACCCTATAAAAGGTTCTAACTCGTATTTTAACCTCACCAAATTCAATTTTTCTTATTAGTCAATTATTACTCAGAAGGCTTCAGCCGTACGTAGCGAGCCTCAATGAATTATGGGGAAATATTGTTTTCCCGTTCATCTCACTTAATTTACACTCATGAATTCGAACTCACTCTCACCCTATACCTCGTTTAAAGATTTCACACAGCCTAAGAGAAGATAGAGAACTTCACGACAACAACAAACTCGAATAACTTATTGAATATGCGTCTCGCCTTCCTAAATCGTTGTCTTAAATAGCCAGCAAAGACAATCGATCCAACATAAAAACCAATGAAAATAAATCATTTACAATTCGTAATATAATCTCAAACATTTCTTTTATAATATATAAATTTTATATGCATATCTACATATATTGAATCATTAAATATTTAAAATAAATAATAGTTATAGTATTTTAATAATAATAAAAATATCTAACTTGTTAGAATAATCGAAACAAGTTATATTTTTAAATTTAATAATAGCAATTATAAATATTAAGAAACTAAATAGTATGGATAAGTTTAGCTAATCCAACCGGATTGTACTTACAACAGACTAAAGTTATTTATTTAATATTAATTGATATGTATACATAGTTAAAATTATCATTTAAAATATAATAATTGTTTTTTTTAATATAAAACATAAATAACCAAAAATATTAAGAGTAAAGAAAGTGTGTAAAAGACGTAAAAAGGTAAGCGAAAAAGATCTCACCGACACAAACAGCTTGAAAGTGTTCAGTGGTAACAATGACACATAACACGACGAAGACGGATTTTCGTGATCGTTAGCAAAACTGAAAAACAATGGATGTAGGACGAAGCTTTTGATACGTAGATCACAAAACTACTGTTTTTGAAACCACCGTGTCGATCGGAATCGAGGTCCAAAGCCGGCATTTCAGTTCTTGATGGAGACGATGATGTTGATGCTAACGTTAAAGATATAACGATAAGAAATTTTTTTGGTGTCTACTCTGGGTAAAGAATTTAGGAAGAATGCATCAGTGAGGATATCACATGTCAAAAGGTATAGTTTGATTGGGCCGAATGGAATGGGAAAGTCTTTTTGCATGGACGAAGATACCGGTACCTAAGAATATTGATGTTCTTTTGGTTGAGCAGGAGGTAGCTGGTGATGATAAAACAACACTTGAAGCCGTGTTTCAGCTAATCTTGATCTTGAGTGGCAGCGACGTCTAGAGGGGAAGAAGGCTGCGTTGTAGGTTTTTAATTTGTTGAGAGGGGGGCAGCTAGCAATTACCTAAGTGCCAAAGTAACAGATTTAAAAGACCTAAAATATAGTATGCCAAAGTCCATATTGAAATAGTAAAAAGCGGTGTAGCAAACAGATCGTAGGTGCGGATGAGAAAGTCTTTTGTAGTGTAATAAAGGCTCAAATGAAATAGAGAAGTAGAAATTAAGGTGTAAATAACACCCAAAATCTGATTTCTAATATTTTTTAAACAATCCTTAATAAATAAATAATTTATTTTACTCCTCCATACTAAAACTTTTTCTCCAAAATATTCATATTAAAATACTAATAATTTTCACAAAAATAATTAGATAGAATAAATAAATACAATATTTACAATTTATCTTTTTCACTAAATTGAATATCTATAAAATTAGCATACTATAGCAAATACACCTCTAAGGAAAATTAATCATAATTATTTATCAAAGCATGTGCTAAACACATTCAATACTAAATTAATTCTTTAAAATCTTATTAGATAAATAAAATAATTTATTATAAAATTCAGGGTGTTACAATACACGAAATAGTAAAAATGGGCACACTTAAAATACACAAACTATAATTTTTGATTCTATAATAAAAATGGGAACAATTATGATGCCCAAACTATAATTTTTTCACACCTTATCTTTTTCACATTTTTTGGAAATTAATCGCTAAAGAAGTCTCGAGAACGTACAATTGATACATAAGATAAATATTTGTCACCAAATAATTGTCATTAAATAATTATTTAAAATTAATATATTTTTTAAATATCATCGGCATAAATATGAATACAATTTGCAACGAGTGATTCATAATTGCTTGAATTGAATAATTTTGCACGTGTAGATGGATGTATAATGAATGTCATACTTGATTTTGAATAATTTTTATTATGGAAATTGAACAATTTTGTACGAGTACATAGATTTTGAACAATTTTTTTCCAATGATCAAATAACATAGTATTTGGTGCTTCAGTTTGTAAATGGACAATCACCAAATACACCATAAGTTATGTTTTTATGATGTTATATTTAGTTCAATTGTAAATCATACATATTAAAAACTACATGAATTTGAAGGTGCAAACACGAGAAGGGGGGTTGAATTGTGTTTGTCAAACTTGAATTCTTTTTGCTGTTTTGTTGAATGTTGATGTGAATTACTTGATAATAATCAGACTTAGCAGCGGATAATAACAGCATAAGAACACAACGATTTATCCTGGTTCACCATTAACTTCGCTACATCCAGTCCATTCACTCCGAAGGCTTTAATCTAATAATTCAAAACTCTTTGAATTACAACACCTGACCCTCCAAGTCAGTCTTCCCAAATAGTCTGACAACCCCAGACTTTTGAGGAACGATAACAGTACCTTGACTCTACAAGTCAAGTCTTCTCCTACCAATTTGACAACCCTAGATTGAAGAAGGAATCTATACCTCTAACGGGTTTGATTACAAGGGTTTGGAACTCTGCAAAATTGCTTCTGGTAAGATGATTGTAAAGCTGATTGTTGCTTCTGGAAAGCTGATTGTTGCACTGATTTTCTCTCTCGAAAACACTTAGAAAATATTTCTTTTGCACTCAAGTGATTCTCTCTTTTGAACTCTTGGATTATGTTGAATATGAAGCTTGAGTTCTTGTATTTTCGATGCATAATGCTATTGCCTGAAGCCTCCTTTTATAGCTGCAATTAGGGCTTTGTCCAAGCTTAAATTCGAGATAAATCCTGCTCATATTTCCTTTGAAAATTCTATTGGCCAATCCTGTTTCTCTTAATTTCAAAGCATATCTTTTAGCTTCAGATTTCATTTGAAAATTCTGTTGACCAATCTTGTTTCTCTTAATTTCAGATCATATCTTTTAGCTTCAGAACGTCTCTTCATTTCATTCGAATTTTCGTAAAGTCTTCATTGATTTTTAAATCAAATCCCATTAATACTTTGATCAAATTTCTATCAAAATTCAATCAAGTCTTCTTCGAATTTTAAATCAAGTCTTCACTGATCTGCATTATGATTTAAATTCTGGACCGTATGATCTGCTGATCTGAACCAAGTTTGGACCATGTGATCTAATATGTACCATTTTGTCTCATGATCTGGACTGTGTGATCTTCTGATCTGGACCATTGATCTTCTGATCTGGACCAAGTCTTCTGTTCTAGACCATGCTATCTTCTGGTCTGGACCAAGTTTGGACCAAGTCTGGACAATGTTTCCTTCTGGTCTGGACCAAGTCTCCTTCTGGACTCTGCTTCCTTCTGATCTGGGCCAAGAATAATATCCTCTGATGATGTCATTGTTTCTTCCCTCTGATGATATCCTCTGATGTTTGCCTTTGATGACATCCTCTGATTCTTGCTTCTGATGGGATCCACTGGTTATATCCTTTAGAGGTATCTTCTAGTATCCTCTAGAGGTATCCTCTAATGACATCCTCTGGATGTATCCTCTGGTGATATCTTATGGTCGTATCTTCTGGTGGCATTTTTATCTTCTAGTGACGTCATCCTCTGATGACATCTTCTGCTTCTGATTTGTATCTTCTGGAGGTATCTTCTGGTGACGTCATCCCATGATGACATCCTCTGGTGTATCCTCTGATGACATCATCCTCTGATTTCTTGCATTCTTCTTCGAAATTAAATATGTTATTTTCATAAAATACTTTTGTTAACATCAAAACTCTAATTGGAAGAACCAATTGGTTCCAACAGAATGATTATTAATTTTATTTGATTAACACTATTTATTATTTGAAATTATTTGAATTGAGTTTATTTAAACTTTTATGATTATAATCATATATTAAATTTCTACGTTTCGAAAAAGAAAGTAAATACCAGACGATAATTTATCTTATGCTTGACAGGAGCTCCGCACTATAGTTTAATATTAATATAGATGTAGGAGTATATCTTATTGATTGATGGTATCGTTTATTGCTATGTGGAAAATTAAAGCAAAGTGCTATTGCATGCTTGAAGTATTTTTGAAATTCAAAATTGTGAAATGAATCAATTACTGTATAGAATATGAATTTATGATTTCCTTTAACATACCAAATTTGTCATTTGTTTATTTATCATTTTAACAAAATAAATTAATTTTAATTAATGTTAAATATTTAATAAAATAAATATTTATATTATTAAATTATTGAATATAAATTATTATTTTTAAATTTTTATAGGTATATCTTTTTGATTTGATATATTTCGATTAATTACTATATACATATGAAGTAAGTTTCTCACATGTACACCAAAATTAAATCGTGAATTTTAATGTATATTCCAAAAAAAATAGTTTGACTTTATTTTTGTTTTACTAATTTAAAATTATTATTATTATTATTATTATTTCTTCATTTATTGTCAAATGCACTAGGGAAGATAACTTTTGACGAATTGCCACATGTACATTAATTTGAATTGATAAAATAGGTCTCATTTTTTCTTAGTACACTACGCCAAAAATGGTCTTTTACAACGCGCATTTTAAAGCGTTTAATAACTAAAAGCACTGATATATAATATTTTAAAAATAACAGATGATACAACTGCGCTTTAATTACAAGCGCTTTAGAAAAAGCGCTGTTGTAGGGTCATGAAGGGTTTATGATTTACAGAAAAGCGTTGTTATAGGGTCATATCGATTTCACATAATGTTTACAGCACTTTTAGAGCGTTTCGCGTAAAAGCTCTGTAAAATATAGAGCTCTCATATAATGTTAACAACGCGTTTAGAGCGCTACATTTAAGAGCGCTTTGTATAAAAGCGCTGTAAACTCTGTAAATGTTTTAAAATTTAATTTTTAAAAGCCGTTTACAACGCTTATGGATAAAAGCGCTGTAAAATATAGCGCTCACACACTATATTTATAGCGCTTTTAAGAGCGCTTTGTTTAAAAGTGCTATAAATGCTATAAATGTTTTGAAATTTAATTTTTAAAAGCCTTTTACAGCGCTTATGGACAAAAGCAATGTAAAATTACAAGCAGTTATATATAAATAAATAAATAAAAACATATTTAATACGTTATATCCCTTCGAACCTTATTATGAACTTTCCTTTCCTCTACTTTGCGCCCATTTTTACTGAGTGATTGTTGTCTCAGGTACTGTATTTTTTAATTTGTTATTGTCTCTAAAACTGATAAATTGTTACCTGATAAATCATATAAAATTTTAGATGATGAATCTGTTCTGTTTTGAAATTTGTTCGATCTGTTCTGTTTTGAAATCAGACTTGTATGCATGACCTTGGGCCTTGGTTTCCATTTTCCAATATTAGACTATATATACTATAGATTTATATGATGTTATAGATTGATAAATTTGTGTAACACTGCATTCATATATACTGCATTCATAAATTCTTACATGATAAATCATATAAATCTATTCGATCTGTTCTGTAATGTTTTGAAATTAGACTTGTATGCATATATATATATATAATGTTATAGATTGATAAATTTGTTATAGATTGATCTGTTCTTACTGCATTCATATAGGTCATATAATTAAAATGGACCGGAAATGGATGTCTGCCAATCGATTTTCAAAAGAGTATGAAAATGGAGTGAAGGAGTTTGTTGAATTTGCAGTGAAGAATGCAAAAGACCCAAATCGAATCACTTGTCCTTGTTTAAAATGTTGTTTTGGAAAACGCATTAGAGCAGATGAATTGGAAGGACATTTAGTATGACATGGAATTTATCAAAGCTATACATGTTGGATAAAACATGGTGAGAAAAAAAAAGGGAACACTTATTTTGACAATGATGCGACATATGATTCAAATTATTTCACACATATACATATGAGCAGGACCGAGTTGAAGATATTGCAACAGTAGTTGAAGAAGATCTTCAAGATTGTCATAAAATGTTTGAGAGTTTGTTGAGTGATGCAGAGAAACCATTATATAATGGTTGTACTAAATTCACAAGACTTTCGGCGATATTAAAGCTGTACAACTTAAAAGCGAGTAATGGATGATCTGATAAAAACTTCACAAAATTATTAACACTCCTAAAAGATATGTTGCCAGATGATAATGAACTTACCAGTTGAACCTACGAGGCTAAACGAATTTTGTGCTCTATTGGCATGAGTTACGAAAGGATTCATACGTGTCCTAACGATTGCATTTTATTTCGAAACGAATATGAATGACTAAAGGCGTGTCCGAAATGCAATGGCTCTCGATATAAGAAGAAAGAATCTACTCCAGCAAAAGTCGTGTAGTATTTTCCTATAATACCCAGATTTAGGCGAATTTATCGCAGTGAAGAAGATTCAAAACACTTGACATGGCATGCAGATGGAAGAATTAGAGATGGAAAGTTACGACACCCTACAAATTCTCCATAATGGGCAAAAATTGATCACGAGTATCCTGATTTCGGTAGAGATTCAAGAAATCTATGACTTGCACTTTCTACTGATGGAATGAATCCACATGGTCTTCAAAGCATATCACACAGCACGTGGCATGTATTTTGTTGATTTATAACCTACCTCCATGGTTATGCATGAAGCGTAAGTTTATGGTGTTGTCTCTGTTAATTTCTAGACCCAAACAACCGGGGAATGATATCGATGTTTACTTGGCTCCTTTAATTGAAGATTTAAAAAAGTTATGGGAGTCAGGTGTGGAAGTTTATGATGAGTATAAGAAAGAATGTTTCAATTTGGAGGCTATGTTGTTCGGCACAATTAATGATTTTCCAGCATATGGTAATTTATTAGGGTATAACATTAAAAGTCAGTGTGCATGTCCTATATGTGAAGAGAGTACAGATTGGATATGGTTGAAACATTGTAAGAAAAACGTCTTTCTTGGACATCGTAGATTTTTACCTTTTAGTCATCATTATCGTGGGTGGATAAATGCATTCAATGGAAAATCAGAGGAAGGTACTGCTCTAAAAGCACCGACTGGATATCAAATATTGTAAAAAGTACAAGGTTTGACCAATAAATTTGGCAAACCATTTGCGGGAGAGCTTGTCAAAACTGGGTGGAAGAAAAAGTCAATTTTCTTTGAATTGCCATATTGGAAGTCATTGTATATAAGACATTTTCTCGATATGATACATATCGAAAAAAATGTTTTTGATAGTGTTATTGGTACGTTACTCAGTGTTCCAGGAAATTCTAAGGATGACATCAATGCAAGATTGGATTTGGTCGATATGGGAATAAGAAATGAATTGGGTCCCGTAAAGAAAGGAAATCGCACATATCTACCTCACAGCTGCTCATACTCTATCTAGAAAGGAAAAAATTGTTTTATGTAAATTTCTACACGAAGTTAAAGTTTCAGAAGGATACAGTTCAAACATAAAAAATTAAGTTTGTATGAAATACCTCAAGTTAAAAGGTTTGAAGACTCATGATTGTCATGTTCTAATGGAGCATTTGCTACCAATAGGTATACGTTCCATTTTACCTGAAAAAGTTCGATAAACGATAACTAAATTATGTTTCTTCTTCAGGGAAATTTGTAGTAAAGTGATCGATCCTCAGAAATTACCGACATTGCAGAGGGAAATTGTTGTTACTTTGTGTGAGCTTGAAATGTATTTCTCACCCTCGTTTTTTGATATAATGGTTCACCTTACTGTTCATGTTGTTAAGGTGACACAAATTTGTGGGCCAGCTTACATGAGATGGATGTATTCGATAGAATGATATATGAAAATATTAAAAGGGTACGTAAAAAGTAGAAGTCGACCATAAGGTTGTATTGTTGAATGGTACATTGTCGAAGAAGCTGCTGAATTTTGTACTGAATATCTATCCAATGTTGAATCCATAGGACTTCCTATGTCTCGTCATTCGGGAAGAATAACAGGAGAAGGGATGATTGGAAAGAGAGTAATGACTATATCAAGAACATAATGGGAGCAGACACAATTGTATGTTCTGCACAATGATGATGAGGTTCAATCGTATGTTACAATACACTTGGATCAGTTATCTAGTTTGAACATGAACAAGAATAAAAATTGGATAACACGAGAACACAATCGAAGTTTTATCCCTTGGCTAAAAAATCACATTAGCTCAAAGTTTGATATAGACCCCGCTTCAATTTTAGAGAGATTGAGGTGGCTAGCAAATGGCCCGAGTTTACATGTCTTTTCTTACACCGGTTATGTAATTAACGGCTATACATCTTATATCACAAAACAAGATGAGCAAGCCACTATGCAAAATAACGGAGGCACTCTAGTAGCTGAAGCGATGCATATCTCAAGTGCAAAAGACAAAAACCCAATATATGCAAATCTATCATATTTTGGGGTTATCGAGCACATATGGGAGTTGGATTACACAATGTTTCATGTTCGCATCTTTGGTTGCGAGTGGGTCGATAATAATAATGGCGTTCGGATTGATGAGTCAGGTTCTTGCTTGTCGATTTTAGTAGGGTGGGATACAAAGATGAGCCTTTTATTTTAGTGTCGCAAGCTCAACAAGTGTTTTATGTCACTGATCATGCTGATGATAAATGGTTTGTTGTCCTATCGACCACTAAAATAAGTGATGATAACAACAACATTGAAGATGTTGGTAATGATATTTTCTTTGCGACATCACAACCATGTGAAATTGATTCAACTGATGATGGTTTATATCTTAGAGATGATCATGATGAGGGAATTTGGATTAATCAATCGTTAATGGACAAACAAATGTGAATCCCACTAGAAAAAGAAGAAGGGCATCTTAAGTGTGTTTATGTGTTTTATATAAGTCATGTAATGATATGTACTCATTGTGTAAAATTTCATGTAACTTGACGTGCCAGAACTGAGTATTTGATTTTATGCTTATATACTGATTTTCTGCCAGAACTTGAACTGATCATGTAATTTAGCATTGATATATATACAGGCATTGATATACTGATTTTCTGCCAGAACTTGAACTCATCATATAATTTTTTAATTATATTATTTAATTATTTTAGAGATGACAATTTGATAAATTTTTTAATTATAATATGAACTCATCATATTAGTTGATATGAACAACTTGGTATCCATGAGTATGTATATTATATCACCGCGCTTACGCTTTCGCACATAAGTGCTGTAAAAGGATTTAAAAAAATAAATTACAATTACAAGAGAAAAACATTTACAGCGCTTTTGCCCATAAGCGCTGTAAATGGTTTTAAAAAAATAAATTACAATTACAAGAGACAAAACATTTACAGCGTTTTTGCCCATAAGCGCTATAAAAGGATTTAAAAAAAATAAATTACAAGAGACAAAAACATTTACAGCGCTTTTGCCCATGTTACAGCGCTTATGGGCGAAAGCGCTGTAAATTACAAGTACATAAATTACAAGTACAAAACATTTACAGCGCTTATGGGAAAAAGCGTTGTAAAATGCAAAATAAATTACAAGTATAAAACATTTACAACACTTATGGGAAAAAACGCTGTAAAATGCAAAATAAATTACAAGTACAGAACATTTACAACGCTTATGGTAAAAAACGCTGTAAAATGCTCATATAGCGCATTTTATAAAGTGTGTATATAAGACGCTTTTTATATAGTCTTCTAAAGCGCTCTTTGGAAAAGCGCTGTAAAAAGGTTATTTTATAATATTATGTAAACTAATAATATAAGAAACTGCCTCTTCATTTTCTTCTTCATTACGTATATTCTCATCACTACGAACTTGGCAGTGTGAAACCCTCATTCATTACGTACTCTCGATACGAACCCTTCTCCCTAGTGCGAACCCTTCTCTCTGTCCATATTCATTACGCACTCTCCGTTTTCATTATTCTCCATTTTCACTACGTTATATCCCTACGACCATAAAGGTTTTTAAGGCACTTTTTGTTCAGTTTTTTAAAGTGCTATGTGGAACCCTAGTGTTATCTGCTCGTTGCACAAGACATTTCTATTTGTATTTCTACGACGTCGTAACCCTAAACTACAAGTATTGTTATTCATATCTCGTTGTCACTAAACTTATAGTGCATGTTGTATTTATTCAATCTATTGTTGTCACTAAACTGCATGTTGAACTTATACTGCATGTTAAAGTTATACTGTGTCAAATGTGTAGATAAATGGATTCCAACAACGATTTAGGTCGTCAAAACGACGAAGTTGTAAACACTGAGATTGTAAACAATGAAGTTGTCAACGTGAAAGGCTATGTAGGCGAAGTGAAGCGTGGGGCAACTATAATGCAAAAAGTCATTATAGCAAGAAGTACTAGAATAAAGTTTGAGGTATATATACTATACCTTTGTTTAGATTTTATTTTTTTTTCTTTTTTGAAAGCAATCACTTATTAGGTGGGATGGAATGAAAGTGGCCAACCAATTGAGCCCAACAGTTCAATGATGGTAAGCTACATCGGTGCTGTTGTCCGCCAAAATATCCCAATAACAATCGATAATTGGAGAGACAAAGCATTGAATGATGCTAAAGACATATTGTGGAGTGATGTACAAGTAATTAAATTTTTTACTCCACTTTTTTGTTACTTAATTATAATTTTTTCCATTGAAATACTTTTATTCAAACTATTTATTTGGTTTTCAGAGCGTTTTTAACATTGAAGATGTGCGTAAAAATTACGTACTTAGAGTGGCCGATAAAATTCACAGAGGATTTAGATCTCATCTGTCGAATTGTTACCTAAGAGACAAGTGTGGAAATGTGAATGTTGAAGCTCCAAACATTTACAAACACTACATAATACCTGAAGAGTGGACCTCTTTTGTTGCTAAACGCTCAGACCTCGCATTTGTGGTAATATTTATTTTATTAGTATGTGTGTTTTATTCATATTCATATCTTATATTTTTATACAATCGTTATTTTTTTTATTTATATATATAATAAAAGTACACCAAATAGGGAGCGAGCAAAAAACCCAGTGCATCGATACAAAAAATCGCGTATGGGGTATGCACGTTTATATCAAAAAATTGTAACTAAACATCACTTTTATACATTGTGGTAGATTATAAACTATAGTTTATTACTAATATTTTGTTTATGTCTTAACGAACAGCTGCAAGAGACGAAATCCGATCAACCATTGGGTCGTCATATCTTGTGGAAGGAGGCTCGCGTAAATAAAGATGGAATAGTGGATAACGAAAATGTTCAACAAATTGTTCAAGAATGTGTAAGTATACTATCACTTTAATATTTTTTTAATATTGCCTTTTCAAAATGATATTGAACTTATCTTTTTAATACAACATGTATTTTAGGAAATTTTGGAACAATGTCTTGAAAATCAAGATGGAAATAAAGAAGTTAGCTGCAGGGACATTCCCGGCAAGGTATTCAATGTTCCTGAATATTCTGGCCGTGTGAGGGGTAAGGGATTTGGCGTGACTCCTAAAATTTATTTTTCACATGAGAAGCGCACAAATCCCTTAAATGATCAAGTATTAGAAGCACTGAAAACCCTATCAGAACAAGTTGCATACTTGGTTAAAAAAGATAAGGAAAATCAACTTCAACGTGAAATGCAAATATAAAGTGAAGATGGAAGTTGCAACATTGGTCATAAAAGTCTACCGAAGGTAATTAATTACTTAACGAAATAAAAAATTCATTCAACCTAATAAAAAATTCATTCAACCTAATTCATTGCTGCCTATACTTGTCTTCCCCTATCCACATGGTTGGGAAAGGAACATTGTACAATACTTTGGGAGAAGTATTGCACAACGAAGAAGTCCTTGTCGACCATGTTAAAGTGTCACATGTGGTAGCTTTAGAACTACTTGCACCGTTGCCTATCCCCGACAACGACGGAGATATGAAACTTTTGGGAGAAGCAATAGGTAGCTATGTGGCATGGCCGAAACATCCTGTTGGCACTGATCAGGAGGTATGTTTTAATTGATATGTATGTTTAGTTGTATGATTATGATTGATTATATGTAATTGCTGGTTTTTCCACTTTTATATTTCACATTTATTTAGATTATTGATAAAGGGGAACGATAATATCCCTCGCAACAAGTCTGTCACTTCACCAGAAAAGAGACCAGAAAAGGTTTGACATATACATCAATTCATTTATACGAAACGATTGGCTTACTATAATAACTAACAAACTGATCAACCTCATTTTTCCAGAGTAAACAAAAAAATAAACCTACTGCACCGCAGGTGCAGGTCCGTGGTACAAATAAACCTTCCAAAATGCAAAAACTAGATCGAGGAAAATCAGTTGCTCTTCCTTAAATAAGTCAACCAAGTCTTGCTCGATTTGGGTCGTGTTTTGACACAACAACAAAGATGAATATGAAGAGCAACAATGATGCATGTATGCTAAACATGAAAAAAAGTATATTCGGAGAAGAGTATTTAGAAATACTTGGCAAAGAGAAAATATATGAACTTCTCGATCATAAAGAGCTGAGTGCTACTGTAATCAGCATATACATCAAGTAATATAAATACTTTATTTAAGATAAAAATTACCTTTTAATTGCATCACTGCCACATTAATATATTGATATTATAATCTAATTTTATATTTGAAGTTTTCGTATGAGAAGTTGGTGTGCACGCGGAAATTGTCAAGTAGATTTTCATTCTTATCTCCGCATAAACTATCCATGTTTAAACTCAATCTAGATAATGTAAATAAATATGTAGTTGATAGACTTATAGAAAATAAAGAGAAGGACAAGCTGTTTCTGGCACCATACAATTCATGGTACGTAATTAGATACTTTATCTATATCTATTTTAATTTATGATATTATGAGTTGTGTAAACAAATTTGCCAACCAAATTTGTATTGTTGTGGGCAACATTTGGTGTTGTTTGCCATAAATGCGACTTCTGAAATTGTATATTATTTAGACCCGTTGCATGGTCATTACAATAATCACCCTGATATAAAGAACATCTTTGACACGTAAGTAATATTCATTTATTTCTTACATATATAAATAATGTGTTTGGTCATTGAATAATAATCACATTTATTTGATAGTGCTTTGCAAGTTTTCTGCGCTCAAAGGGGTGTTTCAGTGTCAAAGAATAAGTCAAACAACATCACATGGCTTCCAGTAAAGGTTTGAAATTTTTGTTATAGAACTTAATTATATGCCTTTAAATTTTCATTTACAATCAATGCATAAATATTTACTGGCGTACTTGTTTTATTTTATAGTGTCCGCGTCAAACTAACAACATAGACTGCGGATACTATATAATGAGGTTCATGAAGGAGATTGTTGATCTGAATCAACATATAATTCCAGAAACAGTACGTTATTTTCATTATATTTTGATTTTCATATATAAACTATATATATATATATATATATATATATTTGATTCTAACTTATTTTGCTTCAGTATTTTGACAACTTCAACCCAACATACTTTGAAAATGATCTCAAAGAAATGAAAGAAGAATGGTGCCAGTTTGTCCTCGAAATGAAAGTTATATAATTTGTAATTAATTTTTTGATATACTGTCATGATATAATTTGTTCTATGAATATGTAATTCATACTGTGAATATCTTGCTACTGTAATGATGTAATTCATTCTGTGAATATCTTCTACTGTCATGATGTAATTTGTTATGTGAATATCTTCTACTGTCATGATGTAATTTGTTATGTGAATATGTTGAATGTAATTTGTTCTGATAATATATGTAATTAATACTGTAATTTATTGTAATTTGTTGCTGTGAAATACTTGTAATTGATATTGTTGAATGTGAATTTGTTGCTGTGATGTGAATTTTAATGTTGAAAAGAAGAATCTGAATGTGATATTTGATGTTCATAATATGTAATAAAAAAGACAGTGCTTCTTTAAAAAGTGCCATAAAAAATCCTTTTGTAGAGCTTTTTTAAACGTTTTACAGTGCTTTGTTTAAGTTCTTTTACAACGCTTTTTTGAACAAGCGCTGTAAATCTAAGTTACAAAACTATGTATGGAACCTATTACAGCGCTTGTTTGAAAAAGCGTTGTAAATCTATTATAAGAAGTGCGCTATATATGAGACCTATTACAATGCTTTTTTGGAAAAGCGCTGTAAATCTATTATAAGAAGCGCGCTATATATGGAACCTATTACAACGCTTTTTTGAAAAAGCGCTGTAATTGTAATATAAGAAGCGCGCTATATATGAGACCTATTACAGTGTTTTTTTGAAAAAGCGTTGTAAATCTAATTTAAGAAGCGCGCTATATATAGGACCTGTTACAAAGCTTTTTTGAAAAAGCCCTGTAAATCTAATATAAGAAGCGCGCTATATATGGGACCTATTACAACGTTTTTTTTTTGTATTTTCAATAGCGCTGTTGTATACTTTTACAGCACTAGATACTAGAGCGCTTAAAAGCTCTGTAAAAGACTTAAAAAAATCACTTTAAAATGATGTTTTGGCGTCGTGGTAAATATATTGCTATGATATTGAATTTCTTCTTCGTATGTGAGAGTATATATTACTAATTGCAGGTAATATTTATTGCTCCATTAAAAATCAAGGGAAAATGCTAGTGCATGTTGGAAGCATTTTCGAAATTCAAAACTGTCAAACGAATCAATGACTATACAATACGTGATTTTATCATTTTTTTAATTATACCAAATTTTTCATTTGATTATTTAACTTTTAAAATAATTAATTAATTACCATTTATGATAAAATATTTAAGAGATTAATGTAAATATTTATATTATTGAATATAAATTATTTTATATATTTTAATCTGTATATCTATTTGATTTGATATATTTCCCTTAATTACTATTTACATATCAAGTAAGTTTGCCACATGTAAAACGAAATGAAGAGAACTTTTGCATTTATTGGTTTTACTTTATTTTGGTAGAACTCCAAAAACTAGTTTGACTTTATTTTGGTTTTACGAATTTAAAATTATTATTATTATTGCATTTATTGTCAAAAACACGAGAGAAGAGAACTTTGGATGAATCGTCTACATTTTAAATGATAAAATATGTTTAATTTAATCTTAGAATAAATGTGAGAATATATATATCTTACTAATTGCAGTTAACATTTACTGCTTCATGGAAAATTAAGGAAAAGTTCTAGTGCAAGTTAAAAGTATTTTCGAAATTCAAAATTGTGAAAAAATTCAATTATTGTAAAGAATATGATTTCAACATATCCTTAAATATACCAAATTTGTCATTCGATTTTTTAACAATTTAAAAATATGAATTAATTTTCATTAATAGTAAATATTTAAGAGAGTAATGTAAATATTATTATTATTGAATTAGTGAATATAAATCATTATCTTTTTATTGAACTTATTTATTATTGAACTCTTTTATTTAATTTTAATAATTAAATTATATATTTTGAAAAATTCAACATGTATGTAGTAATTCCATAAAAACGTGTTTGTTAATTTATATATTTTTAAAATAAAATAAAATTTGTCAATAGTCAAGCATCAATTTTAAAATAACGAGTAATAAAGGAGATTAGTAAAAATATTGACTGAATTATACTATATTTGATTTTGAAATCGTCCATTAAATGTATGCAGAATATTTTTCTTATATTTAAGGTGAAACGTGGAAGTAGTTGAGCAATATATTATAGTTTAAAGATCAAAGATTCTCAAATTAAAATGACGTTGTCCATCTCTAAATCTTTTCTCTTTGGAATTTTATGCATTACTTTGGTACTAGCTTCATGTAAGAAACTTAAGTAGTTATGCCCCTAAAGTTTTATTTACAATTATTTCAATGCTGTATTAAACTTTTTTTCTTCTTTTATTGAATTTTCTATGTATCAATCTAGTACCTTATTTGCACCTTAAAATGTGTTGTATGTTAATATTTTCATAAAACAAAACATATAGAGTTTTGAAATTGTGATTTTTTTTGTTACAGCAGGAGCATTAGCAGGACTAACAATAGGTTTGGACGATGTGGAACTTGATTGTAATGGACATGGATCATGTGAAAAATGCGACGATACATGCCTTCACCTAGGTTTTAAAAGAGGAGGTGGATGTTATGGATTTGCTCAATGTTGTTGTATGAAGAATTGAATTAAATTATATTGTTTTATTTTATTGCAAAGGAAAAAGCAAAATTTAAATAAATCATATCATCAACTCTTTTTCTTTGTGTAATATTAGTGTCTTCTTGTCTAAATAAAAGTATTAAGTATTTCTTAATCTCTTTGGTTTTTACTTTTAACTGGAATTATTAAAAGTGCATGTAATATGAAACAAAATATTCATGTATCAATAAATTTTCTAATTAAAAATAACAAGAAATCTTTGCTATTGCAACGATAATGCATAGGTGGTATTTTATCTATGTCTCATTCATACTTCAAAAAAAAAAAAAATTTATTTATCAGCGATAAATATTTATTCTGTAATTTTTATAATTATCAATGAAAAATGTTTATTTCTTGTTCACGTATGTACAAGTAAAAAATATTTATCAATGACAAATATTTGTCTCGTTTTTTTTATGTATAGAAAAATATTTATCTTATGATTTTGGATATATATATATATATATATATATAGTATATGGTGAAAACTAATATTTATTGTGAGAAATAAGAATTATCAATAACAACCATTGGATTTAATTAACGCATAAGATTAAATTACTTACTATAGATGTTATGTAATTGTATCCCTACCAAATAACTCTTGCATATATAATGAGAATTAAGGATTTTATTTTTATTTTTATATTTTTTGACTCAAAGATTTTATTTTTATTATACCTGTGTTTTTATTGTTTATCAAAATAAAAACTACTCTTCAGACATAAAAAGCGTATATGGATAATAAATATTGTGCGATGAATTAACTTTCTTCTACTAACAATTAAATGCACATAACATACCATGTTTTTAAATTTTGTATTTCCAAAAAATCCCTTGAAGAACAATTTTCAAAATTAAATATAGAACTTGTAAAAATCGAATATAGAATATCATAATTACAATAAAAAAATTAATGAATTTATTAATAAAATGGTTTATAATTGTTAATTATGAATCAATAATGCTTAAATAAAAAAAATTTGTTAGTTTATATAAACCCGAAATAACATTTTCAACAGTTAAGTTATAATGATCGAAATTTAAAATTGAGCCAATAAAATATTGGGTGGGGATACAATCATATAACATGTTTAGTGAGTAATTTAATCTTATGCGTTAATTAAATTCAATAGTTGTTAATAATAGTTCTCATTACTCACAATAAATATTAATTCTCACCATATACTATATATATATATATCACTTGCAAGTGTTTGTTTTATATTTTTTATGTATGATTTATAAATATTTGTCATATGTTTTTTATATATCAATGATAAATCATTGTCTTGTAATTTTTTATATTTATCGTTGATAAATATTTATTATTTATTCCAAATTATTTTAATATTTGTCTTGTATATTTTGTATCAATGATAAATAAGAAATGAAAAATGTAAACTTTTTAATAAAGTCTAAAAACGAAATTTTAAATTTTTTCAGGAATAAGTAACTACGCAATCTGTAAACAAATA